>JAQPZY010001369.1:2015000-2430401 GCA_029931535.1 Margaritifera margaritifera | reverse complement strand
GGTTGGAAAGAACTAGTACATCCCACAAGTGTCCCAAGTGCGAAATCCTAACGTTGCCCTTCACGAGCCACAGCCCAGTCGAACAGTTACAAGCATCTCTACATTTTCCACTCCAGTGAGAAGCACATGTGAGTCTAAGGCTCTATCTTGCTCTGCTCCATAGGATTGATGATGGAAGGTATGTAGATGCTGTTTGCTTGACTGAAATGTTGCAATAGTGAAATCTTTACGCATCAAGAAAGAAGTGCCAGTTAAGCTCACAAGACCTATCCAGCAATCAAGGCCAAGACCGAGAGTGTTGATGTAGCTAGTTATGAGAGCAATTGAATTCAAAAAAATATGGCCTTATCAATAGTAAGCATCAAGGGTTAACTTGTCTAAGAGGAGTATATTCAATTGTTGGGTGAGTGAGCTATTCAAGGGTTTATTAGGTCAGAGGGGGGGGGGGTTCATCTCCCTAAAAAGCCTAAGCACTATTTAGGTTATTGTCAGAGGAGGTTATCAAAGTAAGCATCAAAGTTATTGTCAGACGAGTTATCATAGTTAGTTCTTCATTGTTTATGTTTATATAAAATCAATTGCCATTGTATTTTCCCTTACTAGTCAGTCTAAGCAGTTTTACTGTCTGCAAACATGTAGCATCATTTTTAAAAATATTTGATTACTTGACCATGCCCCTTTCAAATGAAGACATTAATAGAACCTCTGATAAAAGAAAACTAATAGAAGTACACTCAAAAAACTTCTTATGATAACATCTGGTAGTAGCTTGACTATCAAAAACTCTAGGAAACTACTAGAGAATACCTTTCAAAAAACTCTAGAAACTCTTAGAGATGAGTACATACCTCAAAATACTTCTAGAAACCTCTAGAGGCTACAGTCAAAAACTACTAGGAAACTCTTTACAGAGTACATCAAGAGGAAGTATATGGCTGCAACCTTTAAAAAGATATCCAAAGAGAATGCCACAAAATTTTGAGCCGACCGACAGGAGAAAACTCTGAGGGAACAGACATTTATCATTTGTTTCAGGAAATTAGTTAATGTAAGGAATACTATATTATTATGGAGCCCAAACACTACGTTGGAGGTTAGAAGGCGTGGGCCCCAATATGCAAGTTACTTTTGCAATGGCGACTGGCAACGTTGAACGATCATTGTTTATCAACTAGATTAAGATGTTTTGGATTTAAGTTTTCTATAAATCTTGCCACTTTTTTGCCATACAACCCCATGGTACGATTCTACATCAATCTTGGTACTTGACCTTTTATTATGTAAACCTAACACGAATTTCAGATTCTTACAACATGCCATTGCTTTAGCCACTTTTTCCTTCGTGGTCTAAGCGTCACAGTCACAAAAAATGTTGCAATTAAGTTTTCTTTGCACCCCCCCCCCCCCCCCCCCCGTTTTGGTTAATTTTTTTCATATTGCTTATATTTTCCATAAGAACTCCTTGCATAGATTAATTCAGCCAGCCATAGCTCTACTCAACCCTGCTGCCCCTGTTATGGATCTTCAGGTCAAAGTCCACATTTTTGGTAAGAAAATAGTTCTGCATTAAGGTTTTTGGTAAAATCATTTATTCTACACTAGCTTATATTTACCTAAACCCTTGAATGAAATTTTTTGTGCATACCGATTGACATAAACTTATGAAGCCTTAAGACAGCTTCCTAATGCCAAAAATGTATTGTTCCATCTTTTTAGCCCACTTGCAAGGGTTCAAGGTCACATTTGGTACAGCAATGCTTTTGCATCGTTGCAAGCACAACGAGTTGGTACCCTAAATCTGCTAGGTCCATGTCTTTTTTTGCCAATCCTCCGCACTAATATTTATATCCATTTAGCTAGCACTTTGTATTTCTATCCCATTTATAAAAAATATGGCCTACAATAGAAAAGAAGGAAAAACATGCTAAACATAGAAACTATCTTGTTAAGAAAGGAGTATTTGCGAATATTAAGCATACCAAAGTTTTTCGTATGTAAAGAGTCTAGATGTTAAGTAATACTTATATTTGCATAAATACGCCCTTACAAACATAAAGAAAATACATGCTATACAATCCAAAAGGTGAAAACCAAATACTATGTGAGAGGATGCTCTTCTAATGGTGTACCTTGCATGTTGAATACTTCCTATCTTGAGATGTACCACATTTAATTTCATCTTACTTAAAGTATAGGACCTGGGGTATATATTTATTATTTTGCATCTATATGTAGACACACTGGAGTTTGTGCTGGACATGCCTCCAATTTTACTTTGAATTTGAAACTATTATTGTTCATCTATGTACATCGCTCAGTTCATAATTATCGTTCCATGGCTATTTGCCTTATAACATATGCCATATTGCCCTTAGACAGTGCTGGCTGGCGTTTTTATGCGGGGACTAAAGAAGTACGTGTTAGTTTGAGCCATACCCAAGATGGGGGTCAAGTAGTGCATGCATCCAAAAGAGTGTCAACCATCATCCAGTTATTCTCTTTTCAATTTACTGATAAGTCCTGATATAAATAAATTACTGGGAAATAGCAAATTTGATGAAAAAGAAGAAATATAATGTTTCCTTTGAAGCATTTAATATGCTAATGTCTTACAAAACAAAAAATTAGTTGGTAGATACTTAGCAATTTTTCCTAATACTTAATATCACCACACACATACACACATGTTGCCCACACTTCACATAATCATCAAGCCACACAGAAACATTAAATACCCCCCCAAAAAAGGTCTTTTATACCAAGTTTATCATGGGTTTTAAAATCCCAGTGCAGACCAAGTGGCTATATTTTCCTTAATTAGATTTGAAGTTTTTTGCTAGCGCTTGCCTTAATCAAGTTCTGTTGTGTGTGTCCTGTTGAATTATGGGGGGAGGGAGTGCCCTGGAAAGGCTAATGCCCCAAAAGTGTCATTTGTGTTCATATTTTTGCCACTGAATTATTTTAGTGGCTGGATGCGTACTGTTGCTTCAGACTTCCCCGAAGATCTTCTTGAATTTTTCTCTGCACAGAAAATGATCTTTCTGCATCTGCATTGCTGTGAGATTGTTGGGTGATGTTGCTACATTGATGGATGTTGTACATTCCAGAATGTTCAAAAAATAAAATGCTCCGACTTGCTACTTCACTTCACAAAGTCAAACTCCGTCCAGGAGTTCTTAAATTTAGTTTTGATGTGCTTTGCTCATTTTGCAGTTGACTTATCCCTTCCGTTGAAATACAGCTGAATTTTCAACATTTTGACTTTTAAAAAAAATCATACTGTAAACTGTTTCACCAAAATAATCGTAGTTTATATATGGAGTGAAATCTGAGTTCAAAGAAATGTTGCCACTGATCACAAACGTGCCAATAATTTTTTAAGAAAGGATGCTTAAAAATTCGTATCCAAGCAATGTTATGTAATTGAACTTGTTCTCAACACACATCTCTTTTGATTTACTAACTTCTAAGGGAATTGGGTTGTGTCCACTTAGTATACTTTACTATGCAAATTAGTCTATTGGGCTCTCCCACAGCAGTCTTCAATGGATTTAACACACAGCACTCACATAGCTATTTCAGCCCAATTAGGTAATCTGTGAAATGGTGGTTGCTTATGTATATATAGTCGAAATGCAATTGATCCAAACTCTACCTCCTTGAGACAGAAATATCATTCAGAGCAATGGGAGTTCTGATGAACTAGTTTAAGTTATGAAATGAATGAAATCTGTCTATAATGGACACTCAAGGGACCATCAAAATTTTCCTTTATTGATAGGTGTTCTTTTTAGAGGGTTAAATGTGTGAAAGAAATTAAAGAAATCATTGTCCTTTATGAGCAGTGTCCTCTATATGGAGTTTTCTGCTAAGGAATTTTTCCCAGATTACAGGGATTAGCACCATTAATCCTGTTGAATTTGGTCCAGATAAACATTACTGTACTTTCAAAATTTACATGTGTAATTTAAAATTTAAATGAGACTGCCATTAATAGTTAATTTGGTAACAGCTTCCTTGAAAGTTTATTCTAATAGAATTAATTCAGTTGTATTCTTCAACTTGCTGCTTTCAAACAGGACTGTGATTACATGGGACATAAAGATATTCTGCACGTAACAATTAGTACAGAATAATTCTATTGCACCTCTAATTTATAATGCCTCCACTTTGATAGCAGAAGAAGGTATAATCCATAAATCCACAAGTCTGTTCAGAACCTGTTTCAGTATAATTACAGAAAAACCAGGCTGACAAGTTAAACTTGATAAGCATATTTAAAGCAACTGAATCATTTTAAGACTATTTAAATGAACAATTTATATTTTCTATTAGTTTATTTGAAGACTGTCACAGTGACTTTTCAATAAAAAAAACTTTTGCAGTTTTACATGGTAAATTCTTGATGTAGACAATAAGAATTTTGTAATTATATTCACATCCATATGTAGATGACTAGATTAAATTCTGAGACCACTGAAATAATGTTATATTTTGTATACATTTTTTTTGGTATGCATTTTGAACATAGACTTTTTCAGTTAAAACCATTTTAGTGTGATTACACAGAAACTGCTTAAGGTGAAAAATAATTAAGGTCATCTTTATCTGCAATTAAAAATATGTGCTTTATGTTTCTTATGTTGTACTAAGTGTAACTCAGCAATGTAGTGCATCTACTTCACAACTGCAGTGGGGTGACTGCACTTGTGGATTTTTCTGCAAACAGCAGTTTTTCACTGCATTTGCTGATTTGTGGCATAATTAAATATTTTGGTTTTCATTTCTCTTAAGTTGTGAAACTTCTTTAAACTTCATTGTTTTTCTCCATGTTTTCTGTCAATAAATATAAAAATGTAAAATCACAACCAATAAAAATGATTAACTTCTCATTGTTCATAACTTACATGTAGATGATGCAAAATAGCATGTAAAGAAAAATTTTGAAACAAAGTCTGCTCTTGATGCCTGAAAATCAAAGCTTGATCATGCACAGTATAGTTCAGGATTTGTATATGTCCATCTTAGTTGGGCATATTATATTATGGCATTGTCTGTCTGTCTGTCTGTCTGTCCTTTGACATTTGCATGTCTGCTACATAACTTTATAACAGTTGGGGAGAATTTCATGAAACTTTACCCAACTATATTATCATGATGATATGATGTGTTGCATACCATACCAGGCCCTCTGCCTAAAGATCAAGGCTATGACATGGGAAAATGTTATTCTGGGACATGTAGCTTGATCAGAGTATAACTTTTAAACCACTGAAGATATTTTAATCAAACTTTGCCCAATCATATATCACAATTTGATTGTGTGTCATGTACCATAGCCACACATCCCTGCCTTAAGGTCAATGTTGCATCAAGAGAAAATGTAATTCTGTGACTTGTATCCTGGGCAGGGATGATAACTTATGAACTACTGAAGATATGTTAATGATCATGACTAGACTGTGTCATGTACCATAGCCATGCCCGTAGCTTAATGGTGAAGGTCATGGCAAGGGAAAATATAAATCAATGATCTCTATCCCTATATGGGTGTGACATTTAAACCTGTGAAGATATGTTAAGGAAACTTCAGCCTGTTGTATGGCTTGACTTGACAGTTTCTTGCATATTTTACAATCAAACCCTCTGCCCTCAAGATCAAGGTCACAACAATGGATAATGTAAGTCAGTAGTGTGTTTCCCTATCCAGGCTGTCACTTTTTAACTTACTACAGATTATAAAACTTTACCCAACTCTAGACCTTATCATACAATAGTCAAGCCTATAGCTTAGAGGTAAAAGTCATTGTTAGGGAATAGGGTATAAGTCAGGTGTATCATGTTCTGTTTGCATACTCTTACTTATTTGTAGATTTTTGTGGCTCTTGGATGTGAAATTGTGGATTTTCTGTCCAGTTCATGGGGTCACCATTATGTTGTGTTTCCCACACTTAGAAATGAAAAAGTAGAAAGTAAAGATTGTTTTTACATGTATATAAGTCACTGCAAGTGCTGATTTATATCTGTTTGAAATGTTATCTATCTAGTCTCCTTAACACACACTGTAATCAGGGGAGCTGTGAAAGCTCAACAGGTAGAGTGTTGAACTCATAATCCATGGGTCCTGGGTTTGGTCCCCAACCAGGCCAGCTTGAGTCAGCAGCCTCGATGCGTCCAGGGGAAAGACACTTATCTCACATGTCCGCAGCATGATGTATCCAATATTGTGTTAATAGTACCATTAAAAACCAACAAACGAACTGCAATTTAAAAAATGTAAATACAGACTAGAAACAATGAGATATGACTGACTATGCGCAGCAATAATAAGTTGGATTTATTTCCTAGGATTAGGATCATATCATATATTTGTTGAATAGTATTAGAACTTTGATTCTGGACTTAGCAAAGGAATATACTGTATGTGGCTTTATTAACTGTACTGGTCATAGACCAGAAGAGCTATGGAATGGCCTGTTGTCCATCGTTCAATGTCTGTTGTCTTTTGTCTGTCCGTCTGTTAGCACAAGTTTGGTATCTTTGTTCCTCCTAAACTATTTGGGGGATTGCCATAAAACTTTACACACACAGTCATATCATAGTTTATTTGGGCCCAAATGACAATGGTGTCACTCAGACATTGAATATTGCCACCACATTGGCTATCTTGAAAATCTTCTTATCACTACTCCACCTGAATGGATGGTCATATCAACATGAGATTTGAACTAAAAGACTTCTTCTGATGTCTAGTCAGTCCTAAATAAAAACAGTGCCAATCTAATGTCCAGTATGGCCACCACAGCAACCACCATCAACAATCTTATCGCTACTTCTCCTAAATGGAAAGTCGTAGTGACATGAAGTTTTCACCAGAAGACTTCTTATGATGTCTGCTTGGGCCTAAATGAAAATGGTGCTGCTCAGACATCCAATATGGGGACCACAGTAGTCGTCTTGAAAATCTTGTGATAACACTTCTGAATGAATGGTCATGTCAGCATGATGTTTTCAATGAAAGATTTGTTTTTTATGATGTCTAGTTGCTTGTAAATGAAACTGGTGCCAATCTGACTTCCAATATGGCCATGACAATGATCATAATAAAAATCTTGTTATTGCTACTTCTTGTAGATGGCTGGTCATATTGATATTGTGCTTTCACCAGAACACTTCTCATGATGACCAGTTGATCCTAAATGGAAATGATGCCAATCTGATATCTAATATGGCCACAATGGCAGCCATCTTGAAAATCTTATTATCATTACACCTCCAAAATGGAAAGTCATATCAATATGAGATTTCAGCAAGAAAACTTCTTCTGATGTCTTCTTGGTTCTAAATGAGGTTCAGTTTGTCCTAAATGAAAATTGTACCAATCTAACATCCAATATGTCCACCTCATCAGCTAATTTGAGAATCTTGATATTGCTGAAGAATATCATTATCAGAGATGTTTTCAACACTCGCAGTTAAATGGAAGAAATGGTTTTATTTTGAATTCGTGGAAATTCTTTTTTCAAGGGACTCATGTTTTATATATTATACCCAAACCATAAAAAGGAGGATGGACATTATGTGGGATTCAGTTCTTTTTGTTCCGCTGTATTTATTGAATGGTTTGTAAATTGTATTTAAATGCACCTATCAAGAACAAACTTAAAAAGTGGGTGCATCCGAGGATATTTGAGTAGTAATGGGGACCCTGATTTTTGTAATACCTCTACTACCAATGATATAACAAAACAAAAATCTGTATCATATTGCATGTCTTCATCAGCTGGTTACAAAAAGTTTTTTTTATAGACTGATGACCCGATGTAAAATGTTTATCCATTTCTATGGTAACCATGAAAATATGATTGAATTACTGTTATATACCTCTTCATATTAGCTTATGTTGAATACATACAGTGATTCCCAATTTCATTGTTGCTTTTCATAATTCGATGACGGGGTAGAAAGATGATAATGGCAACTAAAACTTGTTTACAATATTTGATAGAGGAATATCCTGAAACTTTGATTAACTTTCATTAAACCTGCTGCTTCACTCTGAAGTCAGAGTTTTGTGTGTATTCTGCTGTAGGATATACAAAAATAAAATGTACCAGATTGATATATCATGGAAAATGCAGACTTTGTTTTTTGCTAAAATTTTATATTATAATTCTAGCTTATTAAAGTATGTATGATTTTAAGTACTCCAGAGTTATTTACCTGCATTAAAATACACGCATCTCTGATGTTTTGTTTGTCCCTGAGATAGCATCAAGACCATTTGAATTTGGTACAGTGGTTTATAAAAAACTTCATCTTCATGTCCCTGGTGCCAATTATTGATTGACTTCAAATTTGGATTGCAACATCTTGATCTTGCTGAAAGCTGTTGCTTCTGAGGATGTCTGTAAGCAATATTTTCTAAGCTCTGTTGGTCATAAAACAGAAGAGCTTGTAGGATGGCCTGTTGTCCATCTTCCATCAATCTGTCTGTCTGCCCCTTAGCACAAGTTTGTTATTGGTACCCTCCTAAACTATCTGGAGGATTGCCATGAAACTAACATCCAATATTGCCACCATGGTGGCCATCTTAAAAATCTTGTTCACCTAGCCATCAACAATTGCTGGTTACCACTCTGGAGTCCATGTTTCTGATCCAATGATTTTGCATCTCATTGGCTGAACTTATTATCACTCTGGAGGCCATATTTCTGATTTGATTTTCAGACTTAGAATATATGCTTATATCATCAAGATCTTTTACAGGTCTGATAATGAGTGAGATGCATGCATATTAATTGGTTGATCTTGCATGTGATTGGCTGAGCTTGGTGCCACTCTGGAAGTCATATTTCTGATCCAGTTTTGATCCAACTTGAGATTTGGGCTTTTATCATCAAGATCTTGGATGGATTCAATAATGAGTGAAATCCGTGTATATTAATGATGTAATCTTGCATCTGATTGGCTGATTTTTGTTACCATGTTGGAGGCCAGATTTCTAATCTGAGTTTGATCAAACTTGGAAAATATGCTTATATCATCAAGATCTTGAATTAGTTCAGTAGTGAGTGAGATCCATACATATTAAAGAGGTAAATGTGCATTTCTTTGGTTGAGCTTGTTACTACTCCAGAGGGCATATTTTTGATCCAATTTTTATCTAACTTGGAATATATGCTTATATTATAAGAACTTGTACAGGTTTGATACACACAAATGAATTAGTTGACCTTGCATGTGATTAGTTGAGCTTGTTGCCACTCTGGAAGACATACTTTTGATCTGATTTTGATCAAACTTGAAATTTGGGCTCATATCATGAAAATCTTGGATGGGTTAGATAAATAGTGAGATCCATGCAATGTAATCTTGCATCTGATTAGCTGAGCTCGTTACCACTCTGGAATTCATATTTCTTATCTGATTTTGATCAAACCTATGCTTATATCATCACGATCTTGTACACGTTTGATAATGAGCAAGATACATGCATATTTCTGAGGTGATCTTGCATGTGAATGGCAGTGCTTATTACCACTCTGGAAGTCATCATTATGATTTGAATTTGATCAAACTGAAACATGATCTTGTATCATCAAGATTTTGGGCCATTTCAAAACTGAGCATGATCAATGTAAATGAATGAGGTGATCTTGCCTTTGATTGGCTGGGCTTGTTACCACTTTTGAAATCATATTTGCGATCAGCTGGATTTTTATCATAAAGATTGCAGATGACTTTTTTTATGAGCAATAGACTTTGCATATTAATTATGCCTTTATCTTTATAAAGAAATTTTTATAAGGATATAGTAAAACTATTAAAATCAACCTGATATAAAGTTTGGGAGATAGTTTACATAGGATGCATTCTTACACTACTACATAAGCATGCTTAGTGAAATGGTCAACTGTTAAGCTATGTAAGCCAAGTGAGTGATATGAGGCCCACTTCGGTCTCTTGTTCAGGCCTTAAATACTTGATTATCAATTAGGATCGAGGTATTGTATATTCACTACTGAAGGATTTTAGATTAGTTTTCTGTATCCATAGGTAGCTATTGTATCATGCCCTTGGGTTAGAATAACAAGAAAGATCTGGAGATTCTTACTCAGGAAGAACTGAGAGATTACAGAGATTTTTACCCAGTTAACATCCATAAATTTACCAAGGCTATGTACCTTAAGAAATGTTTGACTATTGTGTACTGACACAAGTCAAGTAAATCCAACTTTATAAGATTTTATTTTTCCCATTATTTTGGGCCATTAGTATAGCTTGGAGTCCCTACTCCTTTACTGCCAGGTTTAGTCTAACAAATGTAGGCTCAGATTAGTTAAAAGTCGTCTACGTTCTTTAATTTGCAATGGTTGTTTTTTTATAACAAAGGAAGCTTAAATGTAATAAGAATGAATTTGTATATTTGCTTCTTTATTTTCACAGGGCTAAATCTGGTTCCAGTGGAGATGTATTCATCTGCAAAACAGGCGGATCATTAAAAAGCAACAACATAGACCATGTCATCCACATTAAATGTGAAAAGTTTGAAAACCATGAA
Organism: Margaritifera margaritifera; assembly: GCA_029931535.1. NCBI lineage: Eukaryota > Metazoa > Mollusca > Bivalvia > Unionida > Margaritiferidae > Margaritifera > Margaritifera margaritifera. The sequence continues at coordinate 2,419,837 of JAQPZY010001369.1, read as the reverse complement.
GATATGGATAAATTAAAGCATCTCTATGTTCAGGTCTTTGAATGTGCAAAGAAAGAGAAAATGGAGAAAATCATCATGCCTTTGATTGGGGCAGGTAAAAGATTCAGTCATTTTTGTTGAGCCCACACTTGTGGAAACAGTTACTTTTCCACCAGCAGTAGGCAGTGTTGACATCCACAATTTTATTAAGGTATAAAGTTTTCATATGCAAATTTTTCCTAAACCCCTAATTGATTCTGTTTATACTTGGGGTGAATAGTTATGAATCTAAGACAATCCATCATGTGATACACCAACTTGCCCCTTTGACCTTGGGGTCAAGGTCACATTCATGAAGATTTGCATTAAGGTTTTGCTTCAAGTATTTCATTTGCATGTTTTCCTAAATCCCTTGCTGTTCATACTTGGAAAGAATCATTAAGAATTCATTGTGACACACTCACTCATGCCTATGATCTTTGGGTCAAGGTCACAGTCATAGAAGATTAACATTATGGCTTTGGTTAATGTTTTTCATTTGAAGATATTTTCTAAACCACTTCACGGATTTTGTTGATTCACAGGACAAAGTCATAGAAAATTTGCATTTATTGTTTCTTTCAAGCTTTTCATTTTGCTTGTCATTCCTAAACCACATGATGGGTTCAGTTTATAGCAGGGATGATTGATTACAAAGTGAAGACAATTCATTCTGTGACATATTTTTGAATCACTTTAACTTTGTGATCAAGGTTTAAAGTGATAGCAGAGTTGCTTTAAAGATTTTCGGTGACACAAAGGTATCACTTTTTGGATTATGTTGTATTTGTTGTTGGTGATATTAATTTGCACCAAAAATATTATGGACCCCCATTTAAAGTTTAAAAAAAAACACAAACTATTTTCAGTATTTATGTGTATAACTGTTAGTGAAACTTTTTTATTCAAGCATCAACAGAACTAAAATCTGCTTTTGTCTCTAATTAGCCTCTATGATTGTATTCAGTCAGTGTTATCTATTGTTTACTCTAAAAGTTCCTGTCAGTGAAAATCAAATGTGTCCGATCAGGTCATGTAGCTGTGCATCCATAACACATTGGTCAGACAATGACACTAGTATTTCTGAGCATGCATTAGTTTTGGTAGTTTTTTATTGATACACACATATGCATGTAAACATTTCATGGATTTTAATTGTTTGCATTATACTATGGTTCAATACATAATGCAGCCGGCAGTTATGGACCCCAAATTCCACATTTTAGTGAGGGAGAGCTTTATGTAAATGTATCATAAATGTATCATCAGGATTGCTACACCCTTTAGTCCAAATTGAATCACTGTGACCTATTTTTACTCTTCATTGATTTGCATCAACCAGTGTGATTAGTTATCTCACACACTATTGCTTGCAGGGTAATTTTACATGGTATTTAGATGAGTCATGAGGAATACTACACCATTCAGTCAAAACTTGGTCACCCTGACCTATATTTCGTGCTCTATTTATCTGCATTATCCTTTATGTTTAACCTAGTTTATTGGATAATATTGCCTATAGAGTAATGTTACTTCGTAAGCAGATGCATCATGGGGAGAACTGTACCATTTACGCAAACCAAAGCCTTGCAATCCAACAACACTGCCATTGGCAGTTTTCTTTGTGTAATAGTTAAAGTAATAAGTCATTAAATTAATACTTTTAAACATCATATAAAGCATTTAGTCAATTTTTTCTTTCCTATTTTGATATAGGAGTAGTGTTTAAGTCGAGTCAGCTTTAAATAGTTATAGCAATTCATGATACATGGTCAGTGAGGGAAAAATTTGAATATATGATTCTTGTGAAATACTGCTTGTTACACCTGTGAAACTTGCACATGATTTCTATAAAAACTGTATCTAGATTTACTTCCTGCAAATATTACAAAACTTACTTACTTTGTATTTTTTTTTGGTTTTTCATACTTACTTTGAATTTTACTTGTGTGCAGCCATTCGGCCAGGTATGAGTGTTTTATTACAAAGATGCAAAGCACACATAAATTGTACATATAAAAGGATCCCTAAGCATGTTTAAATCAACAATTTTAAATAATGATGATTTTTAATATTGAAATACAAACAGAAGATCATTTAGCATCTTAACGAAAAAAATGAAGTTTTACCCCAGATTTAATATGTTGCCACATTTTTCCATCAGTGAATAAAAAAAAAAAGACAGAGAATTTTCCCTGAAAAGTCACTCATTTAAAGATACATCAGATTTACCATTATGCAAGGGAAGTAACTCTTGCAAACGTCCAAATATGGTAAAGCCTGTTTCATGAAAATACCTTGCATCTTAAAAAATGTCTTTTTAATTCTTCAAGTCATGAAACTGTCATATAATACATAATTTTTCAGAATATTGCTTAAATAAAATCAGTAAAAATAAAATAATATTTAGAAAACTAATATATAAAATTAACATATCAAACTTTTGAAAAAGGCCATAACCAAACTTTTTATATTGAATTAACTCCCTTTTTGCACAGTAGGATCAAAAATGGGAAAAAAAAATGTAGCAAGGTCCTCTTCTGTTTAATAATTCTTCTGCAATGATTTTGAAGTACTTTTCAGTCCTTTTTTGTGTTGCTTATATGTCCAAGTAATTACATGTACATTAAAATAGTTTCTATTCCTACTTTAAATAAATTGTGCTTTAAAAATACAGTTTACTTGTTGGAAGTGCATGTACTTCAACAGAATACCAAAACCTGTAAATAGTTTTAGAACGTCACACCCTACAAAATCCAGAAATTAAAGCAATTATTGCAAACAATTGTTTTGTGCTTTGGATACAGAATTGATTTCTTTAAATGCTAGAAGAATGGCACCATAAGCTGATAATGTGGGGACATAATTTTAAGATGTTGAGGTTAGATTATTCCTGTTTTCCTGATCAGTTTATTTTTAGTATTTTTTTTTTTTGTTTCAGTATACCAATGGTACCCGCAATGACATCTGGGAAACCATCTTAAATGTAGTTTTTTGAGATTTTCCCAAGATTAAACTGTTGTCTACAGTAATTGTCATTTTGATTGAACACTGCTGCTGATAAATCAGTTATTATATTTTTAGAGTGTGAAGCATTTTTCAGAGATAGAAGAAGCTGTCTCAGTATTATGTCTGTATATCAACCTTGATAGCGGTTAAGCATTTTTAATTTTTAAGTTCACATGACAACATGGCTCAATTTCACAAACTTTATCCAAAACATTTTTCACAAATTGATATATAAATTATTATATTTGCAATATTTTTGAATATATTGGCATGTTTTGTTAGATGTAGAGATAGTTGGAAGGCTGAGAAAGAACCTTACAGAAAGTTTTCTTTATTGAAGAAAAGAGTTGGGGAATTTCTTGGTTTTGAAGAAATCTTTACAAGTTTCTCAGAGATAGGGCAAGACTCTTTTTGTAGGAGAATTTAAAATTCTGTTCTTGCTGTGTTCTGATTGTTCACTGAAAAATTCATTGTTGCCAATCAAGTGATAAGAAAAATATGTACAAATTTTAATGTGAGGAAAAGTCTAAATGTTTAGTGAAATGGTGGCTTGGATACCAATGAAATGGGGGCCAGGTAACCAGGGTTTCGAGTGGCCCTAGTTTTCCCTGCTTGTCTTCAAATACAAATTTTGGAGACATTTTTTTATATCCATTTAATATATACTAGTCATCATGGAGAGGTTAGTTCTCACTCTGTGTTTTTACTCTTCTTTTCAGTGATCTATGTAGTTTTAATGAAACATCTAGTGCTCTGATGTTATATACTTGCCTGGGCAGCCTGGTCCATCTAATTCTTGTACTTCATGAACGGTAGAGGCAGCATGCAAACCATGTCTGAACTGCAATTTCAGATAACATTTGCTGTTGCAGTGTGGAACCTGTTTATTCCTGTAAAAAGGAGTTTTCATGATTAGTTGAACACATTTTCCAGCTTAAAAAAACAGCCCTGCTTATCCCTACTTTTTCTTGTGCTTGAAACACTGAGTTCAGGTATAATAGCTTGGTACAAACAATCTGAGTGATCATGTATGCAGAATATTCCAATAGCAGGTTTAAAATAAGACATCTTAATCTACTTTCAGCAAGTCTGCAAGATGCCAGTAAAGATGTTACATTAAAATGTAGTCGACTATTTGCAAAAACTTTGAAAGAGGTTGTCGAGTCGAGAGGGAAGGAAATGAATGTAAAGGAAATCCATTTGGTGGATCTCAATGAGGATCTTATTAGTTTCATTTGTAAAGCATTCCAAGAGCTTAACAAAGCTAATACTGATGACAGGCAAGGAAAAGGAGAAACAAAAATTAAGCCTGGCTCGAAGTCAAAATCAGGTGAATGTTACAGAAAGTTCTCACTCACAAATAATGTTAAACATTTTTATTGCCTACAATGAATTTCACAAATTGGTACATGAAAGTCATATTGTATTTTAAGTTTGTTTCTCAAGCTCAGTTTATGCTAGAATCAACTAACTTGATGAGTGTATGCATCTCTGCTAGAAGCACACCCATGCGAAAAAATTGTCACTGTGATCTACATCTCATATTTTACTAGTTTAGGTTAAGTTTTTGCATTTAGCTAATGATCACTGTTATACCTTGAATTTATTAAATTTTATGAGTTTTGAGGATTATGCCCTCATTAAAAAAGTAGATCCGTGAAACCCATATTTCATGTTCACTGACTTTAGTGAAATTTTGCACTTTAAGTACAATTCTCAATCTCAGTTGATGCTGGAATCATCAAACTAGGTGATTGTATATATCTGTTAGTACCACACTATGCAAGAAAAGAAGGTCAGTGGGACATAATTTCGAATTGTACTGGCCTAGGTTAGGTTTTTGCATTTAGCTTATGGCCACGTAGGCTTTTTGCTTCCTATATATATATGTGTGGGTATATATACTGTTACAGGTCTAGAATTTATCATAAATGTTTTTTTGGCCAGAAGGACTGGTAGACTGAGAAATGAACTAGTCCTGCCTAATCTTCACTAGTACTTCTCACAAATGCTGACTTGTGACAACTGAAACTTGACTAGTCATTGAACTACTGAAATGATGAAAGCTACAAGTTCAACAGGAAATTTTCTAGACTTGGGCTGGCAGTCTACTGCTAATTTCGAGCCCTGTGTTATACCTGGAATTACGAAATTGTGTATGGAGATGCATCTTGAAGAGTACTCTCATCATAAAAGGATGTCACTAAGATTCATATTTCATGCAGACTTTGGTTAAATTTTTGAGTTTTAAGTTTATTTCTTGACCACTGTTTATACCAGGATGATCAAACTAGATGAGTGTATGCATCTCTGTTAGTACTGCACCCATACAAAATAAATGTCAGTGTGACATACATTTGACATTTTACTGGCTTAGGTTAAGTTTTTGCATTTAGCTCATGACTACATAGACTTTTTTGCATCCTGTGTACATACTATTATGCTTTGAATTTATGAAACTTTGTGAGAAGATGCATCTTGAGGAGTACTACCCCTTTATGACAAAAGTAGGTCACTGAGGACCCATATTTCATGCTTCACTGACTTGGGGTAAATTTTGTGTTTTAAGCTTATTTATCAAGCACTGCGCATGCTTGAAGTCACTGTGACCAACATTTGTCACATTTTACTGGCTTAGGTTAAGTTTTTGCATTTGGCTCATGACTACATAGACTTTCTTGCATCCTGTATACATACTGTTATGCTTTGAATTTATGAAACTTTGTGAGAAGATGCATCTTGAGGAGTACTACCCCTTTATGACAAAAGTAGGTCACTGAGACCCATATTTCATGCTTCACTGACTTAGGGTAAATTTTGTGTTCTAAGCTTATTTATCGAGCACTGCGCATGCTTGAAGTCACTGTGACCAACATTTGTCACATTTTACTGGCTTAGGTTAAGTTTTTATCTGCCTGCCATAAAGTGGAGCATATTGTGTTGTGATATTTTTCATCCCTCCATCTGTTTTTCCTGCAATCTAACACTTTGTCCATTCATCTGTCCATCCATTCATCCATCTGACTGCTATCAATTTTGTTTTTGCACAATGGCTTCAGTTCTCCACCAGCTATAGTTAGCAAACTTTGTTGATGGCTTGCACTTGGGGTTAGGTCACTGTGAATGGAAGAAGAAAACTGGTTTCTGCACAATAGTTTGAGTTCTTTACTATCTACAGGTACAAAACTTTGTGTATGGCTTGCATGTGGGGTAAGGCATAACTGTATTGATTTTGGAGTCAAATGTCAAGTTCATTGACTGGAAGAATAACAATGGTTTCCACACAATTACATGGACTAAACATTGTGGATGGGATGTACTTGTGATAAGGAAGAGGCTATTTGACTTTGGGGTCAAAAGGTTAAAGGCCAAGATCATTGTGACTGAAAGAAGAAAAGTGGTTTTTTGTACAAAAATGTCAGTTACCTGCATTGAGGAATATTAAATACCAGGTGGGCGGCATTTAATATGCCATTCATTCTTGTTGTCTTTAGCTTATGACCACATAGGATTCATGTATCCTGTATACATACAGTTATACCTGGCACCATGAAACTTTGAGAGAAGATGCATTTTGATGAGTAATAAAACCTCATCATGTAAGTAGGTCACTGAGATCCACACATCACTGACTTTGGTTAAATTTTGTGTTTGATGTTCATTTCTCAGGCACTGTTCATTCTAGAATCATGAAATTGATGATATTCATCTCTGTTAGTATGACACCCTTATGACAAATGAACCTCATCTTGACCAATGTTTCATCTTTTACTTGCTTTGGTTAAAGTTTTGTATTTAGTTCATGTCCACATACTATTTTGGTATGGTATATGCATACTATCCTTCCTAGAATCATGAAACTTGGTGAGGGGATGCATCTTGATAGTACTACACTCTCACTGCAAAAGAGGTCTCTGTTAGCTATAATACTTACTCCAGTCACTTTGTTGAAATATTGTGTAAATTATTGTGTGCTGTTTATGTTTGAACCACAAAAATTCATAATTGGCTGCATCTTTGTTAGTACTACTCCCTTATAACCAACAAAAGCCATTATAACCAGCATTTGCTGCTTGACTAGCATCGGTTAAGTATTTATATTTTATTTATGTGTAGCTTATGACCATATACATGTTTCCATGTTATATATATCTTAGCTTATACAGAAGGCTCTTTCTGACCAGTGCAGTTGGAAGTAGGCATAAATATGTTTATTAAATTATAAACTATTAACATTAATGACTATACATTGTATATTGTGATGGGTTACCGGGAACAGGTTAACTGTGTATTGTACATGTGAAATAGTATAGGAATTAAATGAGTGAAAATGTAAAGAAAAAAAAAATGCCAAGAAATTTACTTAGAAAAAGCAGGGCTGAGCAAATTTTTTTTTTAACCACTAGTCCAGGACAAGTGGTTTCAGAAAATTCACTAGTCCCACTTTACTCTTCACTAGTCCCACCTTACTTTCACTGGTCCAAAAATGGTCATCACTTGCCGAGATTTAATGAGATGTATGTAATTAATCCATAGAAAAAACAAACAAAATAATATACAACATAATTATTTCTTAAAAGAATTTAATTTTTCAAAAACATTGGTTGTTATACATTTGGCTTCTTCAGGTTCATGTATATATGTTTTAGCTGATGGATTTGAAAAAATGTCCATGTATATGTCTGCCACCTGCACCAGCACTAAGCCAGCAGTTGATAGCTGTCTCTGGGTTGAAGTCCTCAAGCTCTGGTCCATTTGCAGAAATGTTCATTAGCATTTGTAAACTCTTTTGGTTTAAGGAATTCCTTAAAGAAGTCTTGATTAAGTTCATTGAACTAAATCCTCGTTCACACTCAGCAGTGGATGGGCTTATAACAAATATGATTTCTAATAGTTTGCATAATTGACTGAGACCAGGTGGAGTATTCACTAAGTGTGTTCCAAGAATTCTCTGTCTCTTAGTAGTGTCATATTTGACATTTTTTGCCATCACAGATTGTTGCTTATGTCTCTTTGGAGAAATAGCTACCGCACACTCAGTATCAGTCTTACGTTTTATGCCTTCACTTTCAAACAAATTTTCCTTCTCCGAATCACCGTTATTACCTTCCTTGCGAAAATAATTTAGCAAACTCATTTTATCCACAGAGTAACTATCAGCTTGCTTGACAACTACTTCTAGAGTGATCATAACATACATTTTCTCTTTTAAATACGAACAGAGACAGCTTATTAATTAGCATAATTGTTTCGCTTCAAGCGCAATATCACACGTGGAAGTTAATCATCTGTATAATCAATTAAAAATTAAAGAATCATTACTGTCATTTAATCAGTTCATAAAAGAAACCAACACTGATGTCGGTACAGTACCTTTCATTAATTTAATTACACTGGCTCGCTGGATTAAAATCATAGTGAGCCGCTCGTGATAATCTGGCTTGAGTAAACTCAATGCAACAAAGCCACTTAAAACACTACTAATTGATCATACTGGCTTTCTTTTGTTTGACGTGTTTTGATTTGCCGATAATTTGGTCACTTAGCCCAATATGCAGTCAAGCGGTAACAGGATGTAAATGTATACACGAAGAGGGTTAGAATCAAATATTCAGTATGCCTGGAGGGCATGATTGGCCACATAAAGGTAGATATAGTGATTAAAGCACAAAAATAAGGACTAGCCCGACTTTTTTTAAAAAGCACTTGTCCCGGACAAGCGACTTGGAAAATTTTACTTGCCCGACTTCAAAAATGACTAGTCCGGGACGTTGGGCTATGGGATTTGCTCAGCCCTGAAAAAGCCAAAATTTTGCTGTTAACATCACTTTAGTCTGAATTTATTTCCTGCATGATAATTAATGTTACAATGACTGCTGGAGATTACTAAAGCTAAATTTAGAGGTGATCTATATTATCATTAATTACATTCTTTTTTATTTTATATTCCTGCTTTGAGAAGTTGGTGATATATAGGATTCTCTTTGTCTGTCCATATGATATAGCCAATATGTGTTAAAAGCGCTGTTAAAACCTACACAAAAATTAAAAAAACTATGTCCTTCCCTCCAGGAATGTATCAGTGCTTCCATTTGTTCTCTTTGTTTAGGCTATAACTCCTATGCTACTTCACCTATGATTTCAAACTTGCATTGTGGATGCATCTTGGAATGAACATTTATTACACACCAAAATAGGTGACTGGGACCTACTTTTGAGGATTAAATAACAATTGTTTTAAACATTGTGCTTTGGCTCAAATTCCACTACCATTTAGCCAATCACCACCAAACTTACACTAAAGGTGCATCATAGGATGGATGTGTGTTCTACACCAAAACTGGCTCAAATTCCACTACCATTTAACCAATCACCACTAAACTTACACTAAAGGTGTATCATACACCAAACTTGGGTAAATGTGACTTCTTTCCATGATTTTTTGAAAATTGCTTAACAGTTGTGTCTATGCGATAATGTCGGTACCTTTTCACCTTTTGGTACCAAACTTAAGGTGATGGTGCATCTTAAGATAAACACATGCCCAGACCGTGTCACTGTAATCTAGTTGCCAGGATTTATTTAAAATTACTTACAAATTGTGTCAAGCTTCTCTCTGTGGGCTGCAGCTTTTATTTTACTACACCTATTAACATTAAACTTATACTTTGTTCACATCCTGAGATGAACATAGGTTGTGTACCAGAACTAGGTCACTGTAACCTTCTTTTCAGGACTGAATAAAAGTAGCCTACAATTATGTCTGGGTTCTGATACCAAAACGTTTTTGAACCTATTGCTGCCAAACTTAAACTGAAAGCACATCTTAGAATGAAAGCATTTCACACATCAGAACTCGGTCAATGTGACTTTTTCCCAGGATTTTTAACATTAATTAAAGATGGTTTATGTGCTCAAATTTCAACATCTTTTAACCTGCTGCTATGAAACATGCATTTTAAGTGTGCACATAACACAACTGGGTTGCCCTTAAAAATACTGACAGAGCTCCTGCTTACTAACAACTCTTGTTTTGAAGAACTATTTATCATCTTGCATCAAATGGAATTTTATTAGGATGGCATAATGTTTCACCTAGAGATTGATATAGAGCAGCTTTCATGATGGTACATATCAAACACATACATTTAATTGGATTATTTTCTAAGTAAAATTTACATATAGTATAACTGGTGAAAAAACTATGGCATCACAAACAGCAATATTATATTAAAATTAAAGTTTTGATGGTTCCTGGCAGGACTTTTCCATGACTTCATGTTCTTGAAATTTATATGCCAGAAAGGATAATTACATATCACATATCATAGCTTTCAAGTGGATCATACTCATCCTTTTATATGATAGGCCTGCCAGGATAGACGGGTTGAGGGTAATCAGTATTTCAAAACTTTTCTGTTATGGTTTTATTTGGCATATCTGTAACAGCTATTTCATCTAGTATTCTAATGCTTTTATGGAAGAAATTGACTTTGTATCTGAGTAATGGAACAGATATACATTGAATGCCCCACATTTATTGAGTTATATTTAAAATAATTGATCTATTTAGTATACCTCAGAGGCCATATTTTCTGAAATTTGTTTGTCAAAATTAGCATGAATAAAATGACCTTTTTACCCTTTGAGCTTGATAGTACAAATTCCATGAGAGCTTACAGTTTCGAATCTAGTATCATTCAAAGCCTGGTTAACCTGAAATTACCTCCAGTTCATGGAAACTGGTGTTTCAGGGATGATTCTGAACCATTCATGGGGAAAACAGATCACAGTGACTCACCTATTTATGTACAGTGCACTAAATACTTGGTTGCTTGGAGTTGAAAATCCCATGTTCCAATTTAAGTTTCCTGGTTAAAAAAACCAACATATATTAAAGTATGGTCCAATATGGTAAAACAGTAAAGTATGATAATCTGGTAATTCTACATCAGCTAGTGGATGATTATAGGGAATATGTACATCAATATGTGGAGTCTATCAGTACATTCCAATATTTTGTTATAATTACATACTAAAAAATATTCATTGTTTACTAGTTGCTTTGCTTATGTTACCATTTGTCTAATATCAGTTTCCAATAAACTACAGGATACTTGTGATGTGGGGATGACTATGATCTCGGAACTCTTAAAAGGAATCTGTTATCACCATTGTAGATTCTATCCCACCTTGCACATATCTCCTGAAGGCTTGGGTTTGTAGATTAGGCTTGGTGCGCTCATTTAAATGTTTTAAGGCATGACTAATAGAGGCAGGAACCATGGTAGTTCAGTGATTATCATACTGGACTCGTGACCAAAAGGGTGCAGGTTTGAATCCTACCATTGGATCAGCCCTGGTGGGCTAATACGGTGTGTCATTGTGCAGGGCACTTTACTCCAATTACATCTGTCTAAAAAAACATAGCTACTTGTGTTGTTGTGCTGTAAAACACCAAAACAAACCTTGGACAATATTTTTTGTTTGCAATGAATGATTAAACACTGGTGACAGCAGATACTGATTGACATCAGGCAGATACCTATCTGTCAGCCATATGAAAGTGACTGGAAGAGTTACTTCCCTTGTATTCAATTTTGATTTTAGATGGCTGTGATAAAAAGATAGGATAATATATTATAATTTTTTTTAAAAAAATATGAAAGAACAAATGTATAAAAATAGATTACATAAAAGTAAAAAACATTACAAAAGCAAAAGATATGAAATATAAATCAAAAGTTATAATCCAAAGAGACCAATGGCCAAAGTCTCCTTTTCCACCTCCCCATACTATCTCTTATTTTCTCATTGTGAGAATAATCTAGCTGTATTTCATCACATGTTAAAGAAATACCAACACAATTTGGTTTCATGGAGGGTAGAAGACAATGGACCGAATTGGGGAATGTGCTTTCAATTGCAGTTGACATAATAACATTTTATCTTTTCTTGGGAGGCGGGGGGGGGGGGGGGGGGGGGTAAATAGGCTAAGGAAGTGGGTAAATTGGGGGTGGCAGTTTAGTCAATTTAGCTAGACAAATTAAATGCAGTCAACACCATTATTAAATTAAACATTTACTATATAGAATAACATGAAATGTCTTATAGGTGGATATCATTTTTTTTAAATGGCTTAAAGATCAGTATCTAAAGTCTATATGTGTACAGTTTTAAACTTTGAAATAATTCTCTTTTCAACAGATTCCTATTATATTTTTAATAAGCTTGTCTTTGATGTATATTGCATATTTTTTGCCCAGAGGATTCATGTATATATTCCATATTTTCTATAGATGATCCAAAAGAGGATTCACCTCAACCCACATCTGGTGCTGGAGAAGGGTGGCTAAAGGTTGAGGAGGGTTCTGAAAAGTGCAGTTATGAGTCTTGTAAACGAAAAGGAACAAAGAAGTGTACATATTGTGACCATTTTCTTTGTAATGTATGCTTTACTGACATTTATTTATCACGATGTCCATTTTGTAAGAAAGACTTTGATATTAAAGCAGATTAACAACAAAAGGAAGAACAGGTGGAATCAAAGGGGTATGAATTTGAAATTTATTTTGAGGGCATGTAACATTTAAAAGAGCTATTCCAAATTATATGTTTGTAAGCTTGTAACAAGAAATTTAGTTTTAAGAAGCATTAGAATGGATTTAACAAGATCACAATTGGGTCTCACATTTTCCAGCTAGCTGTCTAATAGATATAATATCATTCAATGTTAGCTCAGCTTCAAATATAGGAATCTTTCCAATGAAAAAAAAGAGCAATAACAAATTAAAGCATTAAGAATACAGATGGCTTTGAGGGTTGAGTTAATACTACATTAAACAGGATCCAGGGGATGACCATAACTTATGATATACTAATAATCATGTTCCTTTTTTATGAGTGTAGGCAAACACCAATATTTCTCGAAATACATGTAATCTCAATTATAAAAAATTTGTTTTTTCATCACTTTATCTCTTAACAGAGAATTGATTAAAAAACACTCATAAATAATTTGAAAAAATATTTAATCAATTATTTTTGATAAGTATTTGCTGTTGAAATTTAATCTGTATTGTTTGAAGTGCTACATAGAACTCAATCAAGGGAGATAACCACTATCACTAATTATTTCCTCTCATTATAAGAATCTGAGGTCTGTCCCTATAATGTCTTGACCTGCCTTTCAAGGTCAAAAGGCCTGAAGAGCTAAATATAGAAAGTATCTTATTATTAGAAACACAAATGAAACACCATGCCATAGGGTTTAAGGGATGAAATCCAGCCAAGTCCAAAACACATGATTTATTCATGTACTAAATGAGAGAATAGAAAAAAATAAGTACATGTATTCATTGTGTGGACAAGGAACTGACATCTACATACAATTCCATGAAAATCCGTATTAGCTGTCAGCTTTTATTTTCTTAAATAATCATATACTACATATAAAAAAATATACTTTCATGAAGTTTTTATTCCAAAGTATTACTCCCTCCCATAAAAAGTGTTGCCCTAAAGCATACATGTGAACCTCCTGGCCTGGAATATTTTCCTCCTGAGATGAGGGGTGTCTCCTATCCCTCCCATCACTCACTGAAATCTCCCATGTATGCAAAATTGTTATTTAAAAATTTATTTGTTTTCCTTTTATTTTCACACATGCAGTATATTTATTGTAACACTGCCTATGATCACATGGCTATGAACTGTTTCCTTTTATTTTCACACACGCAGTATATTTATTGTAATACTGCCTGTGATCACATGGCTATGAACTGGCTTAAGCACGGCAAGACAATTTAGTTGCTAATTTGAAGCAGCATAAAACAATTAGCATCCCTTTTATTTGGTCAACAGTGTTGGTTTTGCTTATGTGTTTAAAGTTTGCAGAGATGGATTATGCTACTGATGTAAACATCACTGACCTTCATTTAATCCTTTATAAACATGACCGTTAATTAGAGTCCGCAGGCAAAGTGCAGATTGTTCTAAATGCACTGCTATGAATGAATGTATCACAAAAACTAAGACAAACACCACTCACCTTTTATTAATCCTTTGTAACCATGACCACTCAGAAAGTAAGGACTGTTTTACACAACAACAACAAAAAAGCAAATAATTGTTACAGGTCATGCCAGTTGTGTCATTTGTTATAGACTGTAAAGCAGACTAAAGTACATGTTACTAACTGCCATTGTAGTGCTGAAGTCATGTGAATAACCAATTTTTTTAAAAAATGGAATAGTCATGGATGTACATAGTTTGAAGGTTTGTATTGTTTCTTTTGTGAAAACCCACACGACTGCAATAATGTAATAATGAGAAATCTTTTTAAAGGGCTTCAGTGTAGCGGTTGAGTACATCATTTGCCTTTGGAGTTAATCTGTAATGCCTGGGATCAATGTGGTCTTTGTCTTCGTCTTTAACACTAATAAGTGATAATTGTTTTCTGGATTTGATTGTCATCATTGAAGGGTCATGTTGTTTGTTGGTTTTTTGATGTTTCAATGATTACAACCCACACACCAATCCATCATCTGTTCACCTTAGTGCAGGCAGTTACACCCTTTTTTACAGAGTTAATCCATTTATGTTATTGGTGAATTAGGCCTTTTGCTGTTATCTCTAAATACATTAATTTATTCTGTTTCTGGACAAGTTAATTATGTCTTTTGATTTTATTCATTTGTGTGTATATATATATATATATATATATATATATATATATATATATATATATATATATATATTCCATATTTACCCAAGGCCTGAGCAAAACCATTACAGTCGTTTCAATGTTTCAATTGATCACTGATAACACTAATTTAATTTTGCAATTTATATGCTAATAATACATGCACACGTGATCTTCAACTATAAAAGAGAATGTTTTATGAACAACAGATATCTGTATTGCTATAACAATTATTTTCAGATGAATGCATGCAATATTTTAACAAGCACTATAAATAAAGAATACAATACATGTACAGTGATTGTGTGTAATTTTCCTTCTTAAACAGTATTGAATATTAACCTTGGAAACTGGTCCTTTGCACAAACCTGTTATGAGAGACCACCTGTCGTGAGAGACTGCTATTTGTTGGCAGAAGGGGTGGTCTCTCCAGACAGATTTTACTGTAGTAACAATGACAACAACAGTGTTGATGGTGATAGCGCTGAGGAAATTTCAGGCTGACTCTAGAAGAAATCTGGATCCAGTAACAATGCATCATGTCCTACGTGTTAAGATCAACAATGATGAGGACTGCCACCTATATAATCCAGGATCTCCTAAGAAATACTAAAAATACTTGTGGTACATATAAGGAGAGTATGAATGGCAATAAGTTACTGTGAAAGGGCTGATTTGATAAAATAATGTACATATTTTAATATTACAAAAACGGAGATTTGTTCAGTAGTTGTAATTTTTGTCCATTTGCATCGGGTTGATAAAAATCCTCCCTCTTTTGAAGTCCAAAATCCTGGCCAAATTTTGCAAATTTCCTGATCTGTCTTAGGCTCACTTCTCTGTTTTGTCACATGAATGTGCTCAAGTGTATTTTAGCCATAAACCTAGCAATAGTGCAGGTGTTGCTATCCTGTTTAGAAATAATGTTGAATTTCTTATTCACAGAAACCGATGTGATTGCCAGGGTAGATACATTCTCTAAGATTTATCATTTAATGCACAGAATTGTATGCTAGTGAACTTATTCAGTCATAATGATGATACAAATAGTACTTTCCTTACTCATTATACAAAATCACAAGATTACACCTTTTGTAAAACAGTACTGTACAATGAATCACTGGTTAAACCATTGTAAAGCATGGAATCAGCCTCAGATGATAATCTGAAATATATAGGGGTCAGGTGGATGTTGTTCTGTTTAGAAGTACAAAGTACAATATATACTCTCGATGCAACTTTCTTTAGCTGAATATTACCCATACAGCTAAGTTTTTGTCTTGCCACCCCTACCCTCTCCTTATCAGCCATGAGACAGTTCTAACTGTTTCTGGGGGAGGAGTTATAGAAGATTTTACAAGGGAGGAGTTGGAATAGCTAGGAGAAAAAGTATCTACATATACCTTTCTGAAATTATCTACAAACCCCATCCATGCTCATTTACATACAAAAATCTTTTATAAAATGTATTTTAAAAGTTTAGACTAATCACTTTAATTAAAAGTAAGATAACTTTTAAATTATTACAAAATCAGAGCAATAGTTTCTGAGGTCCAGCTACTAGATCTTTGCTTTCAAAGCATGACTTTTCTGATTTAGAATGGTTACTCCCAATCCATTAGTACAAAAAATTAAAAGTAATTGTTTCATGCTTAGAAACTTTGGTGTTTTTAAATTGCAATTAGCATGATCCATCCATTCTTCCATTAGGCCTGTGCTTAGTAATAAGTCAATTTGTATTTAAATTTTGTTGTCAACTTGTAAGCATTAAAGGTTACTTTTGAAACATGTCCAAATCCCACCCACACTCATTTACATACAAAATCATTTATAAAATATAAAATATGAAATCTTACAGACTAATCAGTTTGATTAAAAGTAATATATCTTTTAAATTATTACAAAATCAGAATATTAGTTTTTTTATATATATCAGAGCAATAATATATATATATATATATATATATATATATATATATATATATATATGTCGTGTTTGTGGGAATTTTGTTTCAGTTTCAATTGTCATTTTTATTATCATTTTGAAAAAAGTACACGTACAGCTGAATTGTTTATCATGTTTATAACTGAAGTGTTATTTACGCACACATCCGAGTTTGTATTTTTGGACTATGCATGGTTCATGTACAATCAGCCTCAAGAATATATTAAGGACATGCTTTTTTATTGAACATAAGTTGTCATGATTTTACACATTGCACTACATAACCACTAGACCTGGTGTATGGAGCATTACCTTAAATAGTTTTGCATCCTGACCTTTACATATATTTGCTTAAACACATTTAACACACAAACACTTGTCCACACACATATACTCATACATTCACAAATATTGTACATAAAAATACACTTGCACACAAACCCCAAGGTGTTATTCAATTGTCTGTTGTTCTTTTTTAAATTAATATTGTTTTCTTGACACACAAAAAGTGCAAAAATGTTAAACAGCTTAGAAAATAATTAAATAAAATATAAAAAAATCACATGCCAAAATTGACAACAGAGTCCACTTTTTTTCAAACTCTTCAATTCTGTTATTAATTTTTGCTACATATTTTCCAGCATTTTATATAATCAAACACATTTTTTATAGTAGGTGAGATTTGGGTTTTTTGATGATCTGCATATAACATATTTTGCAAGCCAAATTAAGAAGTTAATAAAATCATTAAAATTGTTATTTCACACACACACACATATATATATATATATATATATATATATATAAACATCTATTTGTGTAATTCTAAATCTCGGTCATAAGTTGGGATCCATTCGACAAATAATTTCCAAAAGTGTTCAGTAACTGAACAGTCTTTGAATAAATGCTCAATATGTTCTATTCCATCTTTACAAAGGGTGTGTTGATTATTATCACTTACATGAATAATTTTCAAAAACTGGTTTTTGGCAGTATTTATATGAAGAAATCTGAAACTAATCAGTTTGATTTCTTTTGTACAAAGTTTAGCTAAAACAAAAGAATTGGTCCATTCATTTGCACCAATTGCATATGACTGGACCAAGTTTCATGTTTACCATTTGGCTTTTGTATCTTAGTTCTTATCAGGTCTTTATAATGTATATTTTTTTCTCTTACCCTAAGGAGTGAAATTTTGTTGATAAACTACATGACAACTATTTCCACTTTAAAAAGAACTTAAGATTTTCCTTTTTCCACTTCACTGATATATTTGAGATGAGAGCAAAATACTTTATGAAATTATTAGTTTGTGTTTATTGTTTTATTTCATCAAAGTGTAATAGAGATCCTTATGCAAAGATCTTGAATAAATATGACACCATTTGTTCTCCATCTTGTGTATGATTTGCAATTATCTATATTAACTAAATTAAGAACATCTTCATACAAGTATGCTTGAACAGTAGATGGTTTATTTTTCCATAGTGATAAAGCATAAATAACATTACACCAAAAATATTTTGAATGGATTTAAGTATTTCTTTCAATTTAATTTTTCCTATTATAAATAACTATGTACCTCCAAATTTTCCAAATATTTTGTTCAGAAACCATAATTTGCCATAAACCTTTGTTTACTTAAAGATGCATAATTCAGGAAAGTTTTATATAACACACAAATTAGTATAAATGAATAATATTCAATCCCTCTATCTTACAAGAAGCTGTAAGAGTGTCTCTTTTAACCCTCTCAGTTTTACTGTCCCAAATGGAAAAATACTTTATTCCATTCATTTTCTATATGGGGTGGAGGATTTGGTAGAGCTGAAGAAAAGATGAATGAATTTAGGTAAAACAAGGATTTATCACAGTGACTTTTTACCAATAAGGGATAAATTGTTTAATTGTTCCACCAGCCAAGCAGTTTCATATTTCCTTCAACTTCGTTGAATAAAATTAGTTCTACCATATCCTCCAAATTCAAAGTGAAGTCTACTCCCAGTACTATAAAATTGGATGCTGATCATTTGTTATAAATTTCTAAACATTTTTTCATTTGAATTTTTTTCTCAATCCAAATAGCTTTTAATATAAATATATTACAGTACAGACCTGATATCTAGCCAACATCATTCAAAATATGCTTGGTTGTCTTGAAAGACAACGGAGAATCATCTAATAATAGAAAAGCATCATCAGCATACTGCCCTTATTTGAACTCCTTTTCATTATAGAAAATGCCTGTAATACTTGTGTTCTTTTTAAGTTCTAGTCAGAGAAGTTCAATTCCTGTTATAAATAAAAAGGGTGCAACAGGGTCTCCCTGGTGACAACATCTGTCTAAATTAAGAAGTGTTTTATAGCCAGGAATAATAGATGAGTCTATACAATTTAAAAACATGTCTTCAAAGATTAGAAAATAGTCCAATCTACTCTGTTTCACAGGGTTTGCCTGTCGCCAAGTAAATACTCTACTGTCAGGATTGACTGTTCTTCATGGATCTAGTAAATCAAGTTAATTCTTGATGTCCTGGACTGCCATTCAGGCCATGGAGTTTTTATCATGTAAAATATTACAAGAGTCAAGCTCTATGTCCTGAACAACATTTCAGTTACCACAAATAATAACAGAGAAACTCAAAATTTACAATATCCTCTTTCAAATTTCTAATTTCAAGTCAGCATTATCGTCATTATGACCATATAAATTCACTAGCATAAATCTCTGTCCATTAACTGATAAATCTAAGAGACTGTATCACATCTGTTTCTGTGAATGAGGAATTCAAAACTATTTCTTAACAGGATAGCAACACCAGCACTGTTGCTAGATTTATGGCTAAAAATACACTTATAACCCCATTCAGCCTCCCAATACTTTTCATTCTCAACTGTACTATGTGTCTCCTGTAAACATATAATGGATGCATTCTTTTGTTTTACCCAGCAGAAAATATCTCATCTTTTGAGATTGGAACTGTGTGGACCCCTAACATTCATTGAAAATTTTCTAATTTGGGTATCCATTGTTAAATTCTATTTAGACAAAAACTTTCACAGAGTATATATAACTATGCATTATACAACTGGTATCATGAGCACTTGCATTTACCTTGAGACACACTCTCACACACACAAACAGGAGATGTTTACAAAACAGAAAGGTGTAGTACAATGTTAGGCACCACACTCTGGGTATATACCAGTATACGATGTTGCCCAGTACAGAGATACACGAGTCTGTTCACAAACTTTGCAAGAGACACAAAAGAAAAAATTTCATGTAGACGATAATCCAAAATGAATAACTACATCATACTGCAAACTATGTCAATATCACAACATTTGAGAGATATTTTGCTAACAACTGGCCCTTGCATAATCCATTATATGACTGATTAATTATGTCATGATTAGTGTTATAGGTCTGATTATTGCTTGAGAAAAAAATGTTTCTGAAAAGTAGTATTATGTTTGCCTTTTACTGTAGTTTGACTTTATGCATGAAAGAAGCATTTTTGAAAATTTTCCTGATCAAAAGCAACGTAGTTTGCTTCACCAAGTTCAGTAAAATATGAACATTGATTTACCAATATCTGTTTTCAGGCAACCTACATTTGCAAATATTCTGACTTCCTGGCAGCAGCACAAACTGTGAAACTTAATACACATCTCAGAAAAGTAGGCCATATGTGCCTTTTGCTGTTCACAATTCTTCAGTTTCAATATTTGTAACATTTTCATCAATTTGTTTGTTCATTCATCCATCCATACATTATTTACACTTTCATTTCTGGAACATTACTTTAAAACATTTCAAGGTACCACTGTGAAACTTGGTGCACATAATAGTCTATTAGTCAAAATGTGCCTTTTTCTGCTGTCAGCTCTTCTGTTTAATTTTTTTTTAAAATATGCTTTATAGGTTTGTCTGTCCAACTATCCATCCATTATTTACACTTCTTCATTTCTAGGGCATATGTTAAAAAACAACTGAGATATCTTTATGAAATATCGTATATGTATTAGACTTGTGATGCAGATGCATATTTTGCTTCAGTTTTTTTAGTTTTTAAGTCTCATTTTTAAAAACAGTGTTTTCATCTGCTAGTTTGTCCATTTATCAATAACCCACACTTTAGTTTCCTGAGCAAAAAATCCCAAACCATGTCAGATATCTCTATAAAATGTAATACACATACTGGACTGGAGTTGTAGATGTGAGAGTTTTGCTATTTGCAACTCGTTAGCTTTGATATTTTTTTCATTTTCATTCATTCATCCACCCAGCATTCACGCTCTTTTCAGAAGCATAACTCTCACATTATAAAAGATGTCTTACTGACTCTCAGCACATATATTAGACTAGTGGTTCCAAATATGTCCTTTACTATTCACAATTCTTTAGTTTCAATATTTGTAATGGTTTTTTCCCATTTGTCCATCAATATCTTAATGCAATTTTGTGTACATAATATAGTTTTGTAGATGTGCCTTTTGCTATTCACAATTCTTCAGTTTTAATATTTGTAATATTTTTGTGAAGTACCCAAACATCTCCCGCAGTATGTTAAAAAAAAATAAAAAAATAAAAAAAATAAAATTAAATAATTTAAAAGCCTTTTCCTTGGTGTAAATATATTCACAATTTATAGAATAAGCAACTTTATGATAACTTTCCTTTTTTTCTCCTGAGAAAGAAACTATCATAAAACAAGTGAAAATGTGACATATATGGAAGAAAGAAGTACAATTCACATTCATGCTTGTACACTGTTTCTGTTCATATTACCTTAGTTATAATAAGTTTAAGTTGTAATTTATCTGCAAAAAAAAAATGAAAAACAAAGTAATCTACACTTTCAAGAACAGAAATGAAATAATGTCTAGAAATACTAACTAGAAAAAAAGAAATGTAAAACAAATATGTATATATATATATATATATATATATATATATATATATATATATATATATATATATATATTTATATATATATATATTTATAAGTATGTCTGATTGTTGAAGAAAATTGTTATATTACTGTTTACAGTCGGTAAAGTAGGTCCAACGAGCTAATGTTTCTTATTATGTAATACAGTTCTGACTCTAAATAAAAGTTGTATATGTCTATGTCTATTTGAATGTCTACGTGTAGCTGTAGCATGTTTTGCTTATTGTCTCTTACCAGCACCTTTTGTCTGCTGTGGTTTTCCATTATAACGAAGCATATCATATTTAATGACCCTATATCATATATCAACAATGAAAACCATTTATCAAATTTGTTGGATTTTTAGCTAATAATACTACTCATACATCTACAGATCTATACAGTGACAATTTTTGCACAAAACCATATTCAGCAGGGATAAAACCAACATCATTTGAAATGTAAAACAATTGTAAGCACAGAACAATATGTTTGATTTATTCCCTCATCATTTATTTGATATAATGCCTGGATAGCCATGTATCCATAATGCTTATGAACCTGGGGAGTCATCATAGCACATATCTTGTTATTTGTATACATACAAATAAATTTCATGTACACAATAAAGAACACCTGTGCATAGAACATCATTTTATTTATTAAAAAAACAAAAAACATAAAGAAACCTATTTAATACAATTTATTTTAAATCATGAACTACGAACATTAGTTATGCAAAATCTTATGTGCACCACAGTGATCAGATATCATTGTAAAAAATCTGACTTCTTACCAATACACTATATTGTGGCATAATCGTATCCAAAATTTCCTTACTACAACAAAGGGTTTGTCCCAGATGGTACACATATTTCTCCATTATCTCTTGTTTTCGCTACTCCATCTGAATATTACCACATGGTCATATCAACATGGGATTTTCTCTAAAAAGACTTTATGATGTCTATTTGGTCCTAAATATAAATCTCTTGCTGTCATTTTTGAGAGACAATGATAATAAGATCATCATTATCATCATCATCATCATCATCATCATCATCATCATCATCAGTACTCCCTGATACTGCATTTTCTCTCACATTAACAATGTAAACAGTTGCAGCTGGTTAGTTTCTGGATGAACAAGACCATGGGCACCTCCAAAACAACTTGGAGTTGAAACGTAAACAAGGTAGTTCCTGTCACAAAATCTTCTCTTGTTATATCGTTCTCTAAGTCACGATTCCACTTTCCTGGTGCTTGAAATAGTTCGGAATATGCACGCAATACAGTGCTACCATCTGTTTTATTAAAATCTAGTTTTAAAGGACTGCCTCCAACCGGTAACTCGTCGGCATATAAGCTGATGGATTCAATACTGCAGTTAGAAAAGTTAAACTGCCTTTGACTTTACAAATCCGATCACAACTCGACTAGGTCTATGCCCTTGAAATAAATTTTCCCGGTGGAAGAAAGTGCTGCCAGTTGCAATACTCTGCGTTCGACACTCTGCTCGATTAAATGGATGTTTAGCAGTGGTACTTTTCAAAATTTCCGAATGACCATAGATGACTGTGGGATCGGTGTTACGAAACACCCAAATCCACCAAATCCACACCAAATCCACCCAAATCCAATCCAAATCCACACCAAATCCACCCAAATCCAAGCCAAATATACGAAATCTTATTAAGTCTACCGTCTCGTCTCTAAATTGCAACGCACTCCCATTTTTCATTAAAAGTCGACGTTCCTGTGTTTGCTTGATATATAAATACAAAAGGACTAAAAAAATATTATAAATGAAATGACAAATTGTAGTTAATAAACTTGCATATGTGTACGTTTAGTCATTAAATAAATTTATATTTTTCCCGCGTAAATTGTTCTGTTATAACTTGTTACTTTATAACTTACATGTATTACTTTGCACAATATATTGCGCATGTCCGTTATGATTCTCATTCAAAGTCGGGTTTCACTATGTCCTCCAACTCAATGCATCATTACATGTGCTAATATAACGGACTCACCCTTAGTTGTGTCCCTATATTTCGCGTTGTGACAACTATATATGCCGAAAATTGTTACTAAACATTTGGATTTGGGTGGATTTGGTGTGGATTTGGGTGGATTTGGTGTGGATTTGGGTGGATTTGGGTGTTTCGTGACACCCCTGTGGGATCGACTCTAACTTTTCTAGTCAGCAAATAAAGGTCGCTTATGTCGATTTTATAATCAGGGCCAGTTTCCCTGGAACAAAGACAAAAGGATGGAGAACTTCTGTAAAGCTTAAATTTTACACCCACTTGGTTCAACACATATCTAGGTAAAGAAAACAAATTATAGAAGATAGGCCCCTGAAAATCTAAACTAATCGAACCTTTAATGTATTGTGATTGAACGAAAAGGGCATTATTACCCCCGCTTGGATAAGGGTCTTCCGGATGATCACTATCATCTTTAATAAACAGTAATGCGGCTAAATGAGTAGATTTTAGCATCTTGTCCGGAATTCAGTAGAGTTTGAATCATGGCTCTCTAGGGATTGTTGTTACACGTGATAGTTCTCTTATTTTGTAGGGTCACTTCTGTAGAGGAAAACAGGGCTTGTAAAAATAGATTTACAGACCCGACTTTTTCAGTGGCAGTCAAATTTGTTCCATCTGCTTTTTTTACCTTCAATTTTACATAAAGCTGTGATCCCTTTAAATCCTAGTAGTCCATCGAATTTTGACTACTAATACGAAATTCAATCGGACTGTCTCCGGAAAGTTGAGACCAAGGACTAACCTTTTGATCCTAAATATCAGCTACAGCCACTTGAGTGGATGGAAGATCAAAAAGAGCCAGTTCATTGGATATGCCTTCGTGAACATTTTCCAAGTTGAAGATAGACATTGCTAAAAGTAAAAAATGTCTTTTGTAGTTCTAGAAGACAACTTTTTATTTATTTTATGGTGAGTCTAACAATGAAACAAATTTGCCATCCTCTGATTTTATATATAATTTAAATTCAACTACCGGTAATTCTTTTCTTTTCACAGGTAAATATATGGGTTAACCAATTATATAACTCCATCCATCACTAGATTTTTTAAAATCTTCTTAAAACAGGCCTCTCCTCTCGATTGATAATGCTCTCTTTACAAATGTTTTTATAAACGTACAGAGAGTCGATTGTGTGACTATCCTTTCTACCTTTAGTCTTTTGCATTGTTGCATGAAATTTCAATAATCCGACTTTCCAAAACCTATCTAGTACAAGTGGAGATTTTATATGTACTTTGAAATTATAAACTTGATTGTCTGGGAAATAATTATTGCTTGAATCGCTTTTTATGTACACATAGCGATCCATTGTCTATGTGGGGTTAGTGTTAGTATCTTTCATTTGATCTACATCTATCCAGTTATTGAATGATTTTGGAAAACCTTCCCATTGAACAAAGTATTGAAGTTTTCCGTTTTTGTTTCCTTTATTCAATATTTTTTCTAAAAACCAGAGACTATCTTCGTCTTTCTCGACGTTTTGAAGTTCTAAATTATAAATTAAGCCTGTTATGTCTTCATTTTTAAGATCTTGATTGTTAGACATGGGAATACCTTGTTTTAAAAGTCTATTGGCTACTTTATACACATGCAATGTGCACTGTTGCTGATATGCTCGATGAAAGGGATGTTTTACAAAAGTGATTCGTACTAAGTCCCCCTTTTTAAATTTATGTTTTGTATGCTTTTTTATTTTCTTGGGTTTCTTCAAATACATAAAAACCCACACATCTGCCTCATTCTCCTTCTTAACGTCTTTTGGCGCTTAATTAGCTAAACTACTGTGGGCTGAATAATTATGGTTTTCAATTAATATGTCCCAGTCATCAATGTATATTCAATTTATTGACAAAAATGCAATCATTGAAAATAAATAACCGTGTAGTTGGCGGCATTATATTTCACCTGAAAAGAGGAAAGTTAAGGAAGGATCGACAGGCTTAAAGTAATAATCAAAGATCGACAAGCAAATACAAAAATAATGGAGAGGAATAAAGAAATCTCAGAAAAAATGACATAAAAGATCCAGAAATCACAAAAAACCAATTGTAAATAAAATGATTAAAAAGTGCTTAAGATTAAACATTTTTATCAACTGGATATGGTATGCTAAATCTTTTCAATTCTAAGAACAATAAATTTCTTTCAATGACATTTTACATAAAGAATTGTAATACATTGTTATGTATAATGTTTACATATTTAACTTTTGTCCTACATATTTTACTTTGTCCTTGGTTAAAGGATGCAAACAAATTGTTTACGTAGAATTCGAGGTCAGGTTTGCTTTTTTGTTTACAATTATACTGGTTTTTCCACTAGAATTACTGATATTTGTTAGGTAAGCAATATGATTTTCTGGAAAAATTCTGTCAGGTGGCCTGTGTTTATATATAGGAAGTTTGGTAAGCAGTATTTCATTCCTACATACATGCAATGGAAAATGCTAACTACGTTCTGCTGAATGCTGGTTGATTGTGACCATGGCTGATTCAAATCATAACCGATTCAGACCAAATTACGGACTGATTCGAGACAAATGCCAGGCTGATTTGGACCATGTGAAATGTTATATAATAAAGAGAAATAGTGGACGATACAAACTTATTTTATTTTAGTAGTTATTCTTGTTTTTGCAAACATAGTAAGAGACTGCAACAGATTAATTTTTCAGCTCGTAAATTTACATAAAATAGTTCCTACGCGAAGATCTACTGATCGTTCTACCGAAATCAGAGCAAAATAGACACGAGCTATCACGTTTAATTTCTTTAACCAAAATAGTATGTCAGTGTCTACAATAAAGTAAACAAGGTCCAAACGATCTGCAGTATATAGACATATTATATTGTATTTAATTAAATTATGAATTTGACAGCTTGAGCCCCAGTTTAATATTTAGTATACAAGTTTTATTTAGTAATATTAGTATATAGTACAATATACAGTTAAGAGGTAAATTATACATAAATCTAATAAAAGCATTAGCATACTCAGACCAATATATGTATACGGAAAAAAAAAATGTTACTGTATGGGTCATGTTTTCATGATCTTTTGTCAGTGTGTTGGTAATTGCATTATTTCTCAATTAAATAAAGCAAACTATTTCCATATTGCACAAAGGTGAATGGGCTGCTTTGAAAATATTTTACTATTAAATTGGCATTACAAGATAAACAGTCTTACATTATTTCATTTGATTTATATACAGTACTTCGTCATTATCTCACGTAAATCGGGGTTTTGTTTCTCTAAATGCAGTTGTGTACTGCTCAACGTACCTGGGAAATAATAAGAAATATCATATTTTTAACAAATGAAAATGTCTCATTTACATCTAAGACGAAACTTAATTATATTTCACATGGTCCGAAACAGTCCGTAATATGGTCCGCATCAGCCTTGGTCCGAATCAGGCTGCAGCCGTTCCGATCAATAGTGACTATTCAAAACATTCGGACCGCCTCGGCTATTTCTGCGAGACAGACATATGCCACAGGTAATGTTCCGTAGGATCGATCTCGAAGTTGTGAATGGATTCTACATTTTTTTCCGTGCGATTTCTTGAGAAATGCTATTTTCCAGATTGTCTCCCAACACTTTCAATTTTGAGTTCAACAAACACATAGAGACCATTTTCTGGATAGTATTATTCATTATTTGTTTGCACCTTTTTTTTCTTTCATGTTCCGTATACTTGGATACCATTGATTACAATTGTCCACTGAGTGGTATTCATGTTTGTTCCTGATTCTGACAATTTACTTCCTTGTAGAGATCTGGATCTGCTAGCTGAAGGTACATGTAAGCTGTCAGCAATATATCAAATCAAATTTTTCGCGGATCGGAATTTTTTTTAGCTTTAAAATAAGACAACTTGGTTGCCACTTTGCAGTATGATTGAATGTACAAATTGTCTGTGATAATATGTATCCTGGACTCCCCTATTTTGATGCACATAAGTACTTACTTTCACCTTGTCATAAATATACTCCTTTCATAGTGATACCTCTCATTACTTTAGAATCATTAGTTATTTTAGCAAAGTATGTATAAAAAATGACATTGATATATTCCCTAATACTCTTCTTTGCATGCTTTCAACCAGACGACCCCTCGTCGGAAAGTTTGTGTATTACGTCACCCATAATGACGCACTTCACAGAAGTCTATTTCTTTTAGTGACACCATTGTACATACGGTGAGGGAAGAAAACTATATTGAAGAGGAACATCTATAGAACATAGAAAACTTAAGTTTATCGGAAAAATTACAGAAAGAAATTTAACTTAGCATTCCTAAAACTTTTCTTACATTTATCATAAATTTAATTTTGGTACAGAATTTGTCTCTAAAGCAAAAAGAATCAAATTTTGAAAAATCATTATGGTATTATTATAAAATTGTGTACGTATTATTAACAAATTATTAGATTATGCATGTGTCTTTTTTTTCCCAATACTTAATTGGCATTGTGAACATGTAGAGCCTCAATCCTTGAATGTACTGTTTTTGGAACATCAAAACTGTTTTGCATCCTTCACAACTTTTTTTTTATCCAGAATGCAAATAATCACAGACAGAAGACATAAAGTTACAGGAGAAGGTTTTATTTTCATTTATTATCATTCTTACCATTATCAAACAAATCTTTAAAAAAATAAATTGGTCAATATAAATTGAATATCAAGAAGGTCGTAAAAGATTATTGAAAATTTACTTCTAAAGTAAAATTGCCTAATTATCAGATAAAAAATCCTAAGAGTTTGATTTCCACAAATTATAATAACAAAGAACCACCTCTGAAAATCGGTTATGACAGATCCACATCAAACTGTATAACACTATACACCTTTCTAAACAGTGTTACTGATGCAGTGATCAGCTGTGAGTCACGTTGCTAGCACATGTTGAGTAGCAGACTGGATGCCTATTATGGCGGAAAGTTTATTTGCCCCGTCAGAATAGTTAGTAAGGATTTTTATGAGGACTTACTGATGAAAAAAAAGAGAATTAGTGAAATGGCGTTTTTTTCAATGTATGTATTTTTATTTCATTTCACAACCGACAAGGATACTATTTTCGACAAATTTTTTGGTCTGTGTGACTCGATGTTGATCAGTGTAAATTAATGTTGTGGTTTTGACGTCATTGAAAAATGCATTCTCTCGAGAACTGGGAGTTTATGACACTGCGTCAAAATAGGGTAGTGTCAAAATTGGGTGTGGGATGATATCCTTTTATGTCCTGTGATTTCCATTTGTTCATGCAATTTATAATCTTAGTCTCAAATTTAAATTTAGGAATAAGTTGCTTGAAAAAGGTCACACAAGCTTTTAATGTTGTACTGACTAAAGTTGATGTCATTCTATTATATTCTAGCCTTGACATTGATGAGTGGGAGGGAAGTTGAAAATTAAACCTCAAGATCCTCAAATGATTTTCTGAAGAACAAGGTATATCTGCATGTGTTACATACATTGTAAGTTTTTTTTTTGTTTTACTCTTGACAGGGTCTAACATAATAAGGCGATTGGAAATTAGAAAATTGGTATGCCAATATATGTTTAAGTGAGAAGTGGCATCAATACAGCCAGACTTAGCAGTAGATTGTGCCAACCATATATCACCATATAGCACTGTTTGGCAGCATTTTATAAAACAAATAAGGAAGGTAAAGTTTAAACTATGCAGTACTGATTTTTACAAGGGATCAAACAACTTAAAACCTGCAAAATGACCAGAAATTTAAACACCCTCTCACAAGTTAATCATCGTATCAAAATTATGAATAGTCATATTGCTCACAATATATCATCATTTTTGTTCATTGTCATTTAGGGGCTCTTAAAAAGGTAATGTTTAGTATGGCAAGCTGATAAAGAACATGGTACAGAACAGGGTTTGTATCTAAGTCTACAAAACCTTTATGCAAATTTAATTCCTGTGTTTTATGCACATTACTCAGGACCCCGAAAATGTCATTTAATTAGATTCAGATGGCCGAGTACACAGTGTTTTCAATGTCATTTAATTAGATTCAGATGGCTCAGTACACAGTGTTTTCAATGTCATTTAATTAGATTCAGATGGCTGAGTACACAGTGTTTTCAATGTTATTTAATTAGATTCAGATGGCTGAGTACAAAGCGTTTTCAATGTCATATGATTAGATTCAGACGGCTGAGTTCACAGTGTTTTCAATGTCATTTAATTAGATTCAGACGGTTGAGTACGCAGTGTTTTCAATGTCATTTAATTAGATTCAGATGGCTGAGAACGCAGTGTTTTCAATGTCATTTAACTTGATTCAGATGGCTGAGTACACAGTGTTTTCAGTGTCATCTAATTTGATTCAGATGGCTGAGTACACAGTGTTTTCAATATCATTTAATTAGATTCAGATGGCTGAGTTCACAGTGTTTTCAATGTCATTTAATTAGATTCAGATGGCTGAGTACACAGTGTTTTCAATGTCATTTAATTAGATTCAGACGGCTGAGTACACAGTGTTTTCAGTGTCATTTAATTAGATTCAGACGGCTGAGTACACAGTGTTTTCAATGTCATTTAATTAGATTCAGACGGTTGAGTACACAGTGTTTTCAGTGTCATTTAATTAGATTCAGATGGCTGAGTATGCAGTGTTTTCAATGTCATTTAATTTGATTCAGATGGCTGAGTACACAGTGTTTTCAATATCATTTAATTAGATTTAGATGGCTGAGGTTACAGTGTTTTAAATGTCATTTAATTAGATTCAGATGGCTGAGTACACAGTGTTTTCGATGTCATTTAATTAGATTCAAATGGCTGAGTACACTGTTTTCAATGTCATTTAATTAGATTCAGATGGCTGAGTACACAGTGTTTACAATGTCATTTAATTAGATTCAGTTGGCTGAGTACACAGTGTTTTCAATGTCATTTAATTTGATTCAGATGGCTGAGTACACAGTGTGTTCAATGTCATTTAATTAGATTCAGATGGCTGAGTTCACAGTGTTTTCAATGTCATTTAATTAGATTCAGATGGCTGAGTACACAGTGTTTTCAATGTCATTTAATTAGATTCAGATGGCTGAGTACACAGTGTTTTCAATGTCATTTAATTAGATTCAGATGGCTGAGTACACAGTGTTTTCAATGTCATTTAATTAGATTCAGATGGCTGAGTACACAGTGTTTGCAGTGTGGCTTGGAGAGGAGGGGTCAATAAATACCAAAGTAAAAAAAAAAATAAGAAAAAAAGATAGACCTGATAGCTTTATTAACATCAGTAAATATTCAAATTTTATCTGAATACTTTTAACGAATATTCATATAGGGAAATTTGGTATTCATTCAGCTTTGTTACCTAGGTTAGAGGTTGTAGTAAGGTGTAACAGTGTTCTGATGATCAAGACTTATTCTTTCTACAATCCCTGTCCTAAATTAAAATCCTCAATACAACATAAATTTAAATTTATACCGCATAAAAAGAACACAAAATTGTTCCCACTTTTCTTATATTTTTGTGTCCAATTTAATATTGATAAAACCAAGGTATCTTTAGTGAAAAGATGTCTTAGTTATACCCACAGATGAAATCTGATTACAGATTATATTATCTAAAAAAGAAGAAAATAAACTTTATTGAGTGAAAATAATAACAGTGCAATTTTCCATGTGCGTGGAGTACTTATAAGATAATAAGTGGTTTACAAAAAGTCTAAATAGATAAAGAGTAAAGTTTGGCAGATTTTAAAATTCTGCTTTTAGGTATTATTTTCAAGCTATGTTACTCAAAAAGTTTAAATAAATTATACTAATGCATTCTTGCATCTTACATATTTTACAAATAAAAAGATACTTTTTTATCTTCTGTCAATGTTTAAATAATGACTCAGTGTGGATTACAATATATATATATATATATATATATATATATATAAATATATATATATATATATATATATATATATATATATATATTTATATAACAATCCTCCGGCCCCTGAAAGTCCATAAATCCCAGCTTTTCCTTTAAATATCCAGTGTTAAGTGCTAAGTGCTCCTCGTTTGCATATCAGTAGGGAATGGATTATATTTGATGGGGTTCATCTAGGGTATTTCATAGCCAAGTATGTGTTAGTCTCAGCTCTTTAGTAGGAAAGTGTTTCCTATGCCTTTCCATAAACAATTTTATTTATATATTAGTAGTGGTGTAACAATTCATTCATGCGTATTAATGTTGTGATATTTATTTTCACGATGCATGTACATTGAGACTGTGACTTTGTATCGATATACGTCATAAAATATAATGCATCGTGATACATATAATCAGAGCAAGAATAAAAACAAAACAAATCCAAATAATGTTAAATGAGGTACAAGAGTACATCATTGTGTATATGGCCTGCTACAGAAGATTATGTACCAGTATAGTGTCTGGAAATTTGCACCAGTCTTGGTAACCTAGATGTTTGCTGTGCTTGCAGACTCTAAACTTTGCTGCATCATCATGATGCATATCACATCACAAGGTCAGTATTGCAATGTGCACTGAGGGGAAGTCTCCAAACGAATACATATTGTGATACTAAGTTAATTGTATGACTTACCTCCTGTAACCATTACTTGTACATTGTTTTTAAACTTTGCCTAAAAGTAGCTAAAGTATTTAAATCATACATGGGGAACAAGTTTGGAATGTCTCCTTTACATTGACATATGTTATCAGAGACAAATTGTGCCAGGATAAAAAAAATTAGCATGGAATTGGTGAGGGGGAAAATTTCAAACCGCACGAGTTAGTCACCTTGTATTAATTTGTACAAGGGGAGTGGGTGTTGTCAATAGTTTTCATTTTTGACTGACAGAAATGAATGCCTGTGGTCATGGCAGTTGTTTTGCATATGCAAGAAGTACAGTGTGAGGGATTCAGTTGTTAGTCATCTCCACTCCCTCACCTGGAACTGTTCTAGATAAGATTTTCCTTGCACGATGAAATTGTACTAATATTTCTGTTTTGAAGATAGCACCATAATACCTTCCAAATTGAAGTGAAGACATGAAATTGGTAATAGGATGTTTTTAAAGCATTCATGCAGTGCAAAACAAAGGGCATGATGACCATGATGAGTCCTGCATCCGATCAAATGGAGCAGCCTGAAATGGCCAAACAGGTTGAATTAGAATCACTGACGACTAGCAGGTAGTCTGTTTGGAAGTATTTTTGTTATCTTGTCAAGGATGAGAATGGCATATGAACAGATTACAAGTCTAGGTCTGTCTGTAATATGCATATTGGAAATATGACCAATATGTTGACAGATAAAATGGCACCATCCTATCATTTACAGTTCTTCTAAAGATGACAAAACCTTCAATTTGATATTTGTATGAATAATGTATTGTATTGTAAGTTGTGTATTGTGATACATATCGATATGCAACACAAGTGTATCATTTCACCCCAGCATACCTACTGTTAGACCTGGAATCATGAAACTTAGGGGATGCATATTGAGGAGTACTACACCCTCATCACAAAAGGAGGTAACTGTGACCCATTTTTCGTGCTTCACTGACTGGTTAAATTTTGTGTTTTTACTGTATGTGCATGAATCATTAAAGTAGATGATTGTATACATAACTCTGTGTACCACACCTATACAAAACAGGTCACATTTCTAATTTTACTGGCTTAGTGTAAGTTTTTGCATTTAGTTCATGATCACCTAGGTTTTATGCATGATGTAAATATACTATCCAATTTAGAATTATAAAACTTGGTGAGGAAATGCATTTTGATGAGCACTTCTTCATTTCAGTAATAGGTCATTATGGTCCATGTTGTACACTTCACTGACTTGGTTTAAATTTAGATTTTGAGGTTCATTTATCAAGCACTTTTCATGCTATAATTATGAAATTGGTGATTATATGCATCTCTGTTACATCAACACCCTTAAAACAAGAGAAATTCATTGTGACCTATATTTAAATTTTTACTGGCTTTCAATATGTTATTGCATTTAACTCATGACCGTAAGTTTTTAACATGCTATATGCATACTGTAGTACCTAGAATCATGAAACTTGATGAGTACACGCATCTTGATAAATTTTATATCCTTATTGCAAAAACAGGTCTCTGAGACCTATATATCATACTTCAGTGCCTTTGTTAAATTTTCTGTTTAAAGTTCATTTGTTAGATACTGTTTATGTCCCAAACAAGAAACTTAATCATTGGATGCATATCTGTTAGTACTACACCTTTCAGGGAAAGAAGGCCACTGTGACCTACAATGTATGTTTTACTAACATGGATTAAGTATTTGTGGTTATAAACAAATAGATTCTTCCATGTTATATCATACCTGCCATAACAATACATGTCATGCAAAAAAACACTTTATTTTACTTACAAACTCCCAGCAAAACTAAATTTATATTTTGCACACACTGCAGACACCACATTAATCATTTTGGAGTGTACGACATCCATTGACATAGCAATACCATCCAGCATATTTGTCACTCGCTCACAGCAGTGCAGATGCAGAAAGATTGTTTTCTATGCTGAGAGAAATTCAACAAGATCTTCGGGGAAGTTTGAACAACAGCAACATTTATATCTAGTCTCTAAAGTACAAAGATGAACACAAATGACACTTGCATTACCTTTTGTCCCCCCTCTTACTGAACTATTGAGAGCAGTGAAGATAGCTTCTAATGAAGAAAATATTCCACTGTCCAATATATTTTAAAGACAGAAATTTGGTATAATTTTAATTTATTTAATGCCTGTCTGATTGTGATTATGTGAGTGTTGGCACATGTGTGTGGTGATGGTATTGGACAATGCTAAATCTACCAACTATTTTTTGTTTATTAGTGTATTAAATGCTTCAAAGAAAACATATGTAATTTTCTTTTTTTGTTGTTGATCAGATTTGAATTTCCAGTAATTTCTTGTGAGCTTATATGAAAAGATAAGTTATTCTCAATTGGATGATGTCGTTTTTTGGGATCATGTGCACTGACCCTGATTGGGACCGCAGAACACACTTTTGTAGTCTTCAGAACCCTCCAACACACTCTAAAAATATGGCAGGTACGGTTATGGCTTATAGGCAGTTGCTGCTTGTGCTCAGATTTAAAGACTGGGTCTGGTATTTATTGTTTGCGCCATTTTTGCATTGACTATAACATTCATAATATAACTTTTTAGCACACAGGTGTCACATTCAGTCATGGTGTCTAGAGCTAATACTAAATCAGGTGGGAGTTGAGAAGCTTAAGAAGCTGTGTGCACTGCTGTTTAGGGAAGTCGAAAAGGTGTACTGTTATATGAGCGATGTCGCCTTATACTGTAGTACATACAGTACATCATTGTATATGGAAAATTACAATTCAGGCTGTATATCAAACACTAAGTTGGAACTGATGTTACTGTTCGTTACTGTAAGTTCTTTGCATAATAGGGATAAACTATGTAACAATCAACTAGCTGATTGTTCAGACATTACTTTATTCTGAATTTGTGACCTAAAGTTTCTACTTCTTGAAAAAGAAAAAAACAGTTCTACCACATTTGCATAATAACTTTTTTTATTATGTATTATTCTCTCTCGCTGCCATAGAATAAGTTTGAATTTTGTTGGCATTTGAGCACTCCATTTATTAGTTGATCAAAATCTATTGGATATTTTCATCTTTGTCAAATCAAACATTCACTTTCTTCATTTCATTTCCTCAAGGTACATATTAAACATTGTTTTCTCATCCATTTAATTGATAAATTTATTATGCAAAAATGTTTTTCATTTCATGTGCAGTATAGAGAATAGGACTTTCTGTGCCACTTATTTAGTATGGAGTTAAAGAAAAATCGGTTTCAATTTTAATGACAGCAGGGATGTAATCAGTGAGCTGCGAAGCGGTGGAACAGCGAAAAGCGAAGCAGTGGAACAGTGAAAAGTGAAGCAGTGGAACAGCGAAAAGCGAAGCGGTGGAAAAGCGAAGTGGCAGAGCATATATGGTAAAATTGAAAATAACAGATAATAGTTCAATAAATGACCTAGAACTTTCATTCACTATTCTACTATAGAGTCTACTGGTAATGATGATACAAGTCTATTTACCAAGTTCGAGCAAAATCCAATTGAATTCAGTCTCCAGAGTGGTAACATGCTCAGTCAATCAGATACAAGATTACCTTATAAATAGACATAGATCTTGTTCATAATCAAACTCATCCCACATCTTGATAATATAGGACTAACAAGTTTTATCAAAATCTGATGAGAAATATAGTTCCAAAATGATAGGTGTTGAAAATAACACTGAACAATGTTTCAACAATCAGTGAAATACCAGCACTTTTAATAGCTAATGTTATTCCTGCAGCTTTGTAATGAAACAAGTAAGAAATCATTTGGTTTCAATAATCCCAAATGATTGCTTTCATTGCTGTTAGTGATAACACATCATCTAGTCATTGGGACATTATGAAGATATTATGACCTAAAAACAACTATGGGCTTGAGGGCTGTTCAAAATGTCCATTATTTACAGCTAGGTGTTTTCTAGCATGTGAAGGAAAAACCCAAGGATGCTCTGATTGAAAATTAATAATGCATTCAGATTATCTTCAGCCTTTTCTTGCTTTGACAGAAAAGGTAGAGAATACTCTGATTGGAAATACCACAGTAACTGTTGTGATTAGAGCTCTCCAGTTACATGAGACATAGGCTCCTACTTTAACTTTTGATGTGATTATGTCGACTTGAAAGAGCCTACATGCAGTTTATGATCAGCTTAAAGTTAGACATTGTAAATTATTTCAGGATATAAAATTGTGTATTTATTTACAGAAAAGACAGAGAAATATCACTAAATTTGACAAAATGATTGAAAAGCTGAAAAATTACCTATTCTGCAGCAAATCGACTTAGTCTTTGAAAATTCAGCTCTTTACAAAAAAAAACACCCACTTGTTTGGTCACCCTGGATATGCTGCTAATTGCTTGTTTATAAATTCAATATTTTGTTATTGGATCAGTTTTACTTGCATTAACACAGTTAATTTACCTTGACATGAAAAATGTTGATATACATTTATGTATTTGATGTAAAATTATTTGATTAATAAACCCATGAATCTCTTTTCCTAGACAACAGATATGAATTGACATGACGTTTTAAGAGAGGACCTATATAACCATGGCAGAAAAGAGAACAGGTTAGAGCTTCAGTTTTCTGTTAATAACAATAATAAAAAATATAGTATAAATTGAAGATACTTTCAACACAAATAGAAATTATAAGATAAATACAAGATTATAAGATAAATACAATAGAATTCATACAGATAACAGCTAATACTAGATGATTTATAGCCTTGCCTCTATAAAATGGAAAACTGATTTTGTACATACACTCACCCCCTTGCCCTGACATCATGCAATTTCAAATTGTTACATTCAACACAGTATAAGCTAATTTTGTACTTCTCCCCACCTCAGCATTGCCATTAGTGACAGCATCAGCACATATTTTAATCAGCACCATATATCCATTATTGTGCTGATGTGCCATTAATTACTAATACATATATACATCAGCACATGTAAATTTATAGAATGTATGCTGGCACAGCCTATTTTCACAACCATTTCTACTAGTTCTTTGACCCTAAACACCATTTTGGAGTAGGTTTCATAGCATTTATAACCTGGGAAGGGTTAGGGGCTATGGTCAGGGCCATCGTAAGGGGCGGGTGATATGGTCGACCGCCCGAAGTACCAAGCCTCGAGGGGGGCATCATTTTGTGGAGTTTGTGGTATTTATTTCCGAGTGGGGGCAACGCTTGCCTGGGGTGCCGTTTTGTCCAGAGCAAACTTGCAATGGCTCTGGCTATGGTTTGGGGTTTATCTCATGATCATTTAGTTTTTTTTCTCATTGTTTAAGTACTGCTCTACAGTTTTACTGTTCTATGTATCACAGTCCAGTGTCTGTCTAAAAGGTCAATGGTACAGCTAGGGAAGATGATATGATTTTATTATAAACTACCCACTGATATAGGATCACTAAAAAGTGGTGCTAATTGTGTTCAGTTATTGTATGATAGCGGCTTTCTCTTCAGATCTTTCCTTTGTTTTGAATTCTGGTAACCCATAGCTAGACCGTGGTATACGAGGAACTGGTATTCTATGGCTGGCCATTACCAAGTGCGATATTGATTAATGACATAAGTGGTGCAGGGCAGACCATGTAGCAGAGTGCGCTTCTCGCTTGTGGTAAAAAAAACAAATGAATCAATGTGAGAAAAAAACCCCACTAAGAATATACTGTGTGTGGAAGAGAGAGAGAGAGAGAGAGAGAGAGAGAGAAATGCATACCTAGGTCAGGCTAAAAATGTGCAGTCAGCAAGTTCTGTTACAGCTTGTACATTGCTAAATGTATGCTACCAAGCCCCATATTCTGTTACAGCGTGTACATTGCTAAATATATGCTACGAAGCCCCACATTCTGTTACAGCTTGTTGGTAAATGTATGCTACCCCCACATTCAGTTACAGATTGTATGTTGCTAAATGTATGCTACCAAGCCCCACATTCTCAAGATTTTACAAGCAAGAAACTTAGGCTCAAGCTCTAAGTTAGAAGATTTTGACATTCGGTAACTTTAATAATAATGTATGTATAAAGTTAAAAATTATGGAACTTTTTGGGTATTCTTAAGAATGATTGCCCATGAAATACAGGAATTGTTAACTTCTTTAAAAATTAATATTTTTACCTAGCCAAGGGTACAAACAATCTAAAACCACAAAAAGTATTGATTGGTGTACATTTTCCTGCACTACTCCTAATTGAATATCTCTCCTGAAGTAAGGGTCAATATAAAGGAGAGTATGGGAAAAAGCACCCAGTCACTAAGTCTTCATAAAACGAAAACTTAATGAGTTTAAAAAAAAAAAAAAAAAATTCATCAATTGAACATCATAGATTCCATTTATTAAATACACAAAGAAAATTGTATGTTGGTCACTAAATTTTTTCAGCATGACATCATTATTGAGATCACTTCAGTTTTCTGCAACAGAATGCCTGTGCGGCTGAGTTACATCAGATTGTAATCACCACAGATTCCCCAATCTCATATACTTTTCATTTCACAGGACATTTATTGGGATTATTAAAATTGTACAGGAATTTTTCTTTTCCATTATTTAACAAGAGACATAATTCACAGCCACATAATTTTATGTTCAGTCTCTCTCAGAGTTCAAAGTGCTATGATACACCTAGGTAAAAAGTGACATCGATTACATAACAATGTAACAGTCATGTCATATCGAGCTGCGCAGTGTGCTCTGATTTGACAAAAGCGGATTACATTAACTTTGGATCCTCTACTGTAGTGCCAAATGTTAACGACATAATTATGCTATGAGTATCATATCTAATTTTGGGCTTTGAGCTTGAGTTTGAGTTTTTGTGTCAAAAGTTTCAAGTATAAGTGGCCACTGCTACAGAAGCAAAATATTCAACGCCAGCAGGTCTTGCTCATAGTCAAAAGACCCATCCACCCAGGTGCAAGGTATATATGATGAAATTGACACAGTAAAACTCAGGATTGCAACAAGGAGAATATATGATGAAATTGACACATTTAAGTTCATGTACATGAATGAAGTACATACAAAAAGTCAGATAACTTGAAGAGTAAAACTCAGGATTTTGACAAGGAGAAACAAGATAGAAGACAATACATCAGGTACTTATATTTTTCTGGGGATTTAAGCTTTAAGTCATCAGTTATTGTAAGTTGTAAATTTAAGATGATGAAACAATTGCAGAAGATGCATCAAGAGACAGATCAGTGAAGGAGGCTTCTGGCAGTGACCATGAGCTGGATAGTGACTTTGTTGAAGGATCAGAATGGAAAAGAAATGATGGTATGAAACTACCAAATCAATGAGCTTCATATAATTCTTCCAGTTATATTGTTTTCACTCTGCTTTTGAGAATATGATATTTATTTGCACTTGCCATTTCTCTTGGAAGGTTAGATACATAATATTATAATCAGTCCATTGTGAATCCTGAATTTGTCATGGTTAGTTACTGATGTTCTTCATTTGGAACAGTAATTAAATTTGAAGAGATTATTGGAAAGCTGAATTACAAATCCAAGCAATGTAAATTAAGTACATGTATGCTAATGGTTCAGGCTCACTGCAAAAAGACAACTTATAGTTCCTTGTCTTTTCTTAATTTTTTTTTGGTGTCTTTTGATTTTAGAATGTTTCATGAGATTATTTACTTCACAAGGAATAATTGAATTTTTTATTCATTCTTTCTGTGCAAGTATTTTTCATTTACTGGGTTCATAATTAGCTAGCATCTTGGAAAAGAAATTCATCTTAAAAAAAAATGAGTAGTTTGCACCCAAACCTTGCTACTTTGCAATTTAAATAGTAATAAAAACTGATTTCATAAAGTATAATTTTATTGAAGCTGGGATAGTTGAACATAATCACGTCTTATCGTGCAAATTTGAAGAAGAAAAAAAAAAATTGTATTTTTTACCATGTATATCACTTATCAGTAAAGTTTATCAGACACTATGTGGTTCTGGTATAACTAAATGTACTGGGTAGGCTGGTTGCAACCACTTTCTCTCATACACTGTTACTGGTAAAATGCAACCACAACCTGATGGCGAGGTCAGTAGTTAAGCAGAAGATGTGCATTAAAGTGTGCATCAACTTTAAGTCCTAATACTGACATATAAAACACAGACTGAAACACATAACTACTTAACTTAATTAGTACTTTCATTCCTGTGTTGCTGTGATGTGAGTATGCAAAGTGAGCAAACTATGGCTTTGATTATAAAAACCTTCTAACAGTCTGCAGTCACAAATTTACAAAACAGGCACCTCTACCTGACCTTGACTTCAAAATCATTATTTAACTACATAATGTGCATAAACAACCTGGAACATTATGGGTACAGATACATGTAGAATTTTGCACCCATTATTATTATACTGTGCCATGTGGACCTATCATTTATATTTGAGCAGGACATAATATGTTTGTGGCATTGGTGCAAAACTGCTGCCTAGATTGAACCCTGGTCAATCACATGATTGTATTTGACTTTGGTAAAAATTATGATCCTTCTGGCTGAGTCCATCATCCATATTCATAATCTATTTAAAAAGGCATGGGCTTCCATTTAAACAGATGCTGATCCCTACCTGATGTAGAGTATATAATTGGTGTATCCAATAAAGTTCTCTATACTTCCATTTAATGTTGCTACTAGAGAATTCTTGATCTGATTGGATGATTTCCATTATCTGATACTGAACACAGTTTATGTTGTGGTCAGGTTGGTTAAAGTGTCTAGACACTGGGGTCTCCTCCTTGTTTTGAATATTCCTGAGGTGTACTTTTATTCTAACTTGGAATTCCCTTTTAGTCTCATCTACATAATGTTTGCCACATAAATGGCAGGTGAGGAATTAAATAACATTATTTGTAGTACAATGACCTCATAACTTATAAGTATATTTGAGGTTTGTAAATGTGCTTCTAAATATTTAGATTTATCCATTTTCATGCAAAAGGTGCAATTAATGGTCTCACAATCTAGTATTTTGTTTGCGAACTTTAAAAAAAAAGAATCAACAAGACCAATTCCCTTTGATGATTTACAGAGATAATGAAACCAGTAAGGGACTCGGGGTGACTAGACCAGCCCAGCAGATGGGAGGGAGCGAGTACACAACCTATCAGACAGGACCTTCTTTCATATACCTAATCTAGTTTATAAAGCAGTTTTGTTACACTTATCAAATTACTTTGTTAGAAATAATCTGTCTAATGTGCATTCACCCCTTTATAAAGTAAAGCTAATATTAGGTAATATTGTAAACATTCCAAAACCTTTCTCAGAAATGTAAAGAAGGATATGTACAGTAATAATAATAATAATAATAATAATAAATTTATTGAAATAGGGTGACACCATTAGTCTGAGAACTAATCCATCTTGAGGCATAACAAAGTAACATATATTATCAGTGACATGCATGTGCTCACATGTTTTCCTTTAACTTTCCATCACAGACACTCACACAGATATATGCAGAAACATACATTTAATATTGTGTGTAATAACAGGCAAGTTGCTGGCAAATAACAAGTGGGGTGGCCATTGAACATTGAAGTAGAAAATGATCATGTGGACATGGGGTGGGGTGGCGGTCTAAGGTTGGAACTCACTTATGCAAGTTCCTTTGAAAGTAATGTGGAATGTCATAAT
Organism: Margaritifera margaritifera; assembly: GCA_029931535.1. NCBI lineage: Eukaryota > Metazoa > Mollusca > Bivalvia > Unionida > Margaritiferidae > Margaritifera > Margaritifera margaritifera. Next base: position 2,377,827 of record JAQPZY010001369.1, on the reverse strand, counting down.
CTGGATACGTTTAGCATAAAGTGTAACATCATTTTATTACCCCACCTTTACATCTGGCATCAGTGTTGGCATTGGTATCCACACATAAAAGCATATTCACTAAATCACAACCTGTCATCTTAGGTATTATGCAGCAGTTTTGAGTTTGTTTCACAGTACCTATCACCAGGGGCTAACTTTGTACATACATGTATATTAATTGTACATACTTGGTTAAGGTTTATGTTCCCTTGATTATAACACCATGTATTTTGGCTATATGACACCAGATAATAGCCAAAAGATAGGGTGTAATGATCAAGAAGGACGTATAAACCTTAAGTTTTGTGTTTAGCTCAGTTTTGTGCACACTTTATAAATACTGTTATACCTGGAATCAGGTGAGTTGGTGAGAGGATACATCTGGATGAGTACTACACCCTCATCACAAAAATAGGTCACTGTAACCAATATTTCATGCTTAATTGACTTTGGTTAAATTTTTTGTTTTAAATTTATTTCTCAAGCTCTGCTTAAGATATAATCATAAGCTGATTGTATGCATTTCTATTAGTACCACATTCTTATCATTAAAGATGGTCACTATAACCTTCATTTCACATTTTGCAGGCTTATGTTTTAGCGTTAAGTTCATGACCAAATAGTTTTTTTGCACCTTGTATGCTTTTACATACTTTATGCCAGAATCCATGACACTTGGTGAGGAGATGCAGCTTGATGAATGCTACATCCATGTCACAATAGTAGGTCACCATGACCCATATTTATTGCTTCAATGATTTGGGTTCATTCTGAAGCATGGCTCATGTCAGAATCAAACTAGATAATTGTATGCATCTCTATTGGTACCACACCCTTACAACAAATAGTCATTCTGACCTACATTTTTTTGTTTAGTTCGTGATCACATTTGTTTATTATTGCCTATAAAATACTGTTATTCCTGGAATCATGAAATTGGTACTTCAGCCTCATCTTAAAAATAGGTCACTGTAATCCATATTTCACATTTCACTGAATCTATTTCAGTTTGATGTTTTTACTGTTCATACTTGAATCATGAAACTAGAAACTTGTATACATCTCTTTTAGTAATTCACCCATACCCCAAAAAGTTAACTCACATTTCACATTTTACTGGCTGATATTAAGTTTTTGCATTTAGCTGATGACCCCATAGGTTGCTAACATGCTATGTATATACTGTCTTATCTAGAATAGTGAAACTTGATGATGACATGTATTTTGATGAGTTACTACCACACTCTTACAATAAAAAACATTCATTGTAACCTGTATTCCATCTTTTATTGGCTTTGGTTAAGTTTTTGCATTTATCTCATGATCACTTGACCATTTGGCATGTTATATGCATACTATCCTAACTAGAATCATGAAACTTGGTAAGTGAATGCATCTTGGTAAGTTCTACATCCTTATAGAAAACAGAGGTCTCAGTGACCTATATTTCATGCTTCAGAGACTTTGTTGAAATTTTGTGTTAAAAGTTCATTTATTGGGTTCCATTTATGATCCAATGATGAAACTTGATAATTGGATGCATTTCTGTTACTACTACACCATTACAACCAAAGAAAATCACAGTTACTTATATTTTATGCTTTACTAGCATGGGTTAGTTATTTGTTTATGATCACATAGATTCAATCCAAGCTGGACATACATACATCCTAATACATCCTAGCCTATTGAGGGGTCTGGGGTGGCCAAGTGGTCTAAAGTGCTCGCCTTTATAGATCACTTACACATCTCACCTCTATCAGGGTGAGTTCAAGTCTCTGCTGAACCAGCATGGGTATGTGAGAAAGCTTGCCAGTAGCTTCCCATGGGTCAGTATTTTTTCCTGGGAACTTCCCAGGTTCTTCCTCCACCAAAATATACTGGCCTCCATGTATAGCCTGTCATGTACTGAAAAATGGCCATAAAACCAAAACAAACCTAGACCACTCAGAAGGCCTTTGCTAACCAGTGCAGATGGAAGTTGGAATAAATGTTTATTCATTAGTATACTTTCCATATTAATGACTACTGGTATACATTGTACATTGTGATTGGTTACTCACAACAGGTTAACTGTGTAGTTTACATGTGAATGAGTATAGAAGTTGGAGGAGTGAACTGCATGCTGCATTATTTTCATGTGAAGCCTTACCTGTAGTGGTTAATCAAGGTAATTATGCTGCATGAACTATGTTTGTTCTGCTGGCTTTCACTCCAAGGTTACTCAATGCCTGTAACTTTAACCCAGTAAAATCTGTCTTCAGGAGGTGGATAAAGATAATAGCTTCTCAAACATGTTTTAAGAAAAATGAGTTAAAACAATAATCCAAAAACAACATTTAATCTCTGGTTTTTATGAACTCATAATAGTACCTCTACTTTGATGTCATAGAAAATGATGTTTTTGTTTACTGTTTTATGTCTTTTATGCCCTGTCACTGTAGGAGGGTGAGTCAGTGGATGGCGGCAGTTAGGTAAGTAGGTAGGTGGTTTCATGGCATGTCAGCACAATACTGGCTATATAGTACCTACTAAAAGTTAACATTTTAAATTGTAAACTGATTACAAGTTTAAAGAATTGGAAAAATAACTTTTTAGAAAAGGGGATACCATTTTGCTGTCATGATCACTTCAGTCTGAATTTATTTTCTGCATGATAATGTTTACAATTTCTGTGGGAGATTAGTAAAAGCTACATTGAGGTGAGCTTTGTAATTGTTGATCATACTCTGGTTATTCGTTGAATCATTTGGGGGGGGGGGTCTTTTAAAAAATGTTAACTTTTATACATAAAGAAAGATATAAACAAAGAAAGAGACAATCAAAGAAAGAAAACAGCTTGGACCCATTGGTTGAATCACTGATATTAATTTGTCGGGACAGATTTCTATTTATTTATTTCCTCTACTGTTTTTATTCTGTGAGTTATTTATGAAATGGACATTTAACATCAAGTTTAAGGTGTATGTTCCTGGTTTGGTAATTGCACCATTACTTTGAACCATATGATTTTAGATGCACACAGCAGAAACTATATGTTGTAATTAATTGAAACTGATAGGAGAATCTAGATTACATTATTGTAATTACAAATAGGTAAAAATATTTAATCAGCTGTCACTAGAGCAAGGAATTTAACTTTGTTTAGTTTTCAAAACTTCACTTATAAATGATAAAGTCCAAAAGATTTTAAAGGTATTTTGAAAACAACCCCTATAAATGTACATGACAGCACATGCACAGATGTCTTCACACTATAGTGGTCATCTGTTCAAACCATAGTGGCCACCAATATTATGGGTGTATAACTTCAATTTTACAACTACATGTTTAAGGAGTTCATGCAAAACTGAATGTGAATCTTTTGCACTTTATTAAATGCTTGATGAACTTTTAGAAACAAACAAAATAATAAATTGCTTGCTGTGGTGGCAGTTGACTAAATATTTGCACATGTTTACATAAACCTTAAACTACAGTTATTTCAAAGCTTACTTGTATAAGTATGTCCAAAGAGTATGTTATCCATTGTGATAATCCATGCATAATTATGTCCAGAGAGTCTGTTATTAACTGTGCATGCTACCATCACATAATTATGTCTTGAGAATCTGTTATCAATTGTGCATGCTATATGCAAAGTTATGAAAATTCCATTATACTAGATTCAGAATTTATATCCATCTGCAATGAATAAAAAGGCCAACAGTTGTATTTTTGTTTGTTTTTGTTTTAGAGTGAGATCAAAGTGTTACTCTTCTCAATTACAATTCTTCTACTTCCCGATACATTGGGTCACATAGCCTTCAGAGTGTAAACGTTATCAGGTTTGACATAAAATAAAACTAAAAATAAAATAGGTAAAATTGGGTAAGTGAATGAGTAAAGAAGTATTTCTGTATATTTGGATAAATAGGTCATGAAGTTTCTGGATATATTGGATAAATTAGTCTTGAAGTTTTTCAACAGGATTCTTAAAATAATTAAAAAATTGTTGTTGTACTTGTAAGATTAAATATTTTTATTTAATTAATTCCAAACTTTTTTGTGCAAGTGAAATCATATCAATGGAGATTTTCTTTCTTTATAATATAAATATTTGGACAGCTGTTGTAAATTGAATTTGTTATTTACTTTCCAGGTGCAGCAGCAGATGTGAAATATAATCTGATCTAAACAAACTTACCATTTTAAATTTATAAATGGTTTATATATGAAAACATAAAAGTAAAAAGAAACTTATAGTTCTTCAAAAAATACCCTCCCATCTTTTGGGCCTCATCACAAATGTGATAGTGGCATATAATTATCACATGATAATTTCTTGACTTTTGATTGACAGACTACAGGGATTTATTTGAGAACAATATGAAGTTTCTGATGACTGCAGGGTGATATGTTTGACTATGGGAATTATACCTGTTCTGATGGGCAATATTACCATGTGCTGATGTTATATACTGTTGCATAATGTGTTTTTATAGACTAAATTTATTATTGCTCTTTCCCTAGGGAACTGTCCTACAGTATTGTCAGGTGGAGTATAGTGTCTCACCAAATGGCGATGGCACTATACCACACCAAACAACACTATAGGAGATCAGTTCCCAAAAGAGAAGACAATAATAGAATAATAGTGTACCCTTGTTCATTCATTAACAATGGGATTAACGGACTAATGTAGACAGGAGCTGCAGTAGCATATTGGTTGCGACCAAAAGTGTGTTGGTTTGAATCATACCATTGGGTCAGCCAAATCAAGGATTGGCTACTGTGATGTGTCCTTGGGCAATTAACTTTACTCCAATTATCTTGGGACTAAATAACCTACTTGTGTTGCAGTGCCATACACACCAAACCAACCTTTCACCTGTACATTCATTTACTTTTGCATTTTGGTCAGTTTCAGGCAATGTGGTGGAACATGTGGGTTTCTTGAACTCGTTTCTGGTTAAATTAGTTGTGTACATTGTACCATAAGTCAAAGGAAGAGATTTAACAACTCTTGATGGGATTCTCATATTAACATGTGGTTTGCACTGAGACATTTCTCACTATATGTAGTTGGTCCTCAATGAAAATGATGCCAATGCAACTGCCCAAAATTTGAAAAATCTCATAACAGTTACTTCTCCTAAACAGCTGACCATACCAACATCCCCCCAACACCTTCAATCTAACCTCCAAAATGATGGCCATCCTGAAAATCATTATATGGCTACTTCTCCTGAACAGATGGTCTTATCAACGTGGGATCTTCACTACAATACTATTATAGCAATAAGTAGCTTGTTTTGAATGACTTCCAACATGGTCCCATAGTGACCATTTAATAATCTTGTTATCACTGCTCCTCTTACATGAATGATGGTATTGATGCAGGGTATTCTCCAAAACATTTCTTGCAATATTTAATTGGTTCTGAATGAAATGGCACAGATCTGACCACCAATACATCCAATCTTTTGTGAAGCAGTTTTAAAAACCAGACCCAAATTGACCTTGTAGTCAAGTCTGAGGTTATTGCTTGTGTTTTTGTACTTCACTGAGCTTATGAACACAGCAACTTGTACAATATACAAGTGAATTTGGACCAGACTTTGTATTTAGTTGCATTCCAGTGAACAAGATGATTGTCAGCACTCTGACATTGGTTTTAAAATCTAAGTTCTTGATTCAGGTTTTAACTGTACTGGCTTGTGAGCATGATAACACAAACAAGTATGGATGGATTTCTATCAAACCCAGTTTGAGGATATATCTCATGAATAACTTGAATCATTCCACTTAAATAACTGTTACTCAAAACAATATTACTTATGGATTTAACCAAACTTAGCACATGCATATATCTTGACATTGTTTTTGACAGGTGCTTCTACTAAACAGCTGGCCATACCAAGATTTTAAGAAAAATAAAAAAAGTTCTTACTTGCAATATATAGTTATTCCAATATTTAAAAAATGCTGATCTAACCTCCAAAATGAAGGTCATCCTGAAAATGATTATATGGCTACTTCTCTTATCAACATGGGATTTTCACTAAACCACTATGATAGCAATAAGTAGCTGGTTCTGAATGACTTCCAACATGCTACCATTGTGACCACTTTGAAAATCTTGTTATCACAGCTCCTCTTGCATGAATGATGGGATTGATGTGGGGTTTTCACTAAAACATTTCTTGCAATATGGAATTGGTTCTGAATGAAAATGGTGCAGATCTGACCACCAACACATCCAAACCTTTATGACGCAGTTTTGAAAACCAGACCAAATTGACCTTGGAGCCAAGTCAAAGGTTATTGCTTGCATTTTTGTACTCCACTGAACTTATAAACACAGTGACTTCTACAATATACAAGTGAATTTTGACCACACTTTGTATTTAATTGCAATCCAGTGAACAATATCATAGTCAGCACTTTGACATTGATTTTAAAGTCAAAGTTCTTGACTCGGGGTTTTAGCTGTGCTGGCTTGTGAGCATGATAAATGATAACATAAACAATTATGGATGGATTTGTATCAAATCCAGATTGCGGATATATCTAATGAATAATTTGGATCATTTCAATTAAATAACTGTTTCTCAAAACAAAATTAATTATGAATTTAATCAAACTAAAGCACATGGGTATATCTTGACATTGTCTTTGACAAGTTGAATGATTTTATATTCATGATATCAGGTTGAAGATTAATGGCCATGACAAAGAATTTTATCCTGCACTTACATGTATCTTTTGAAACTGTTGACTTGGGCATGTAGGAAAATAGTTTTGTTACCAAATTTGGTATGTTGGAGTTTCTTAGGAATATCAGAGATATTTTTAGTACTCAGCAGTTAAAAAGAAGTTCCCAGGAAATTCTTTTCAGCCAGCACAGCATCAGTGCCCTTGAGGGACTCTTGTGTTTTTAGTTTCGGGTTAACATTGATTTTGCAAAGTCTGTTTCCTCACTACTTAAATTTTCACTTATGAACAAGCTCTTGCCTCTTGGAGTAGAGTGCAGCGCGGTTATTTTGGATTCTGGTTCTGTGGTAACCATTTAGATAATGAGCATACAAATTTGAAGTAAATTGTGTTTGATATTTATGTGAGAATGATCACTATGTTAAACTATAAAAAAGACATTGTGTTTAATGAAAAAAGTTTGGAAAAAGGAACACTTAATATTCAGTCACAGACTGCTGCTGAGCAATAGTGGTGGCAGTGATCATCAAAATATATAGATCTATCCTGCAAGTTTAAAAGTCTTCATTGTTATCGTGAATGTTCTGGGAGAATCAAATTAGTTTGAAAGACTACTAGAATATTAAAGATCCATGTCCTGTTTGGATACTCTGCATTGTTTATCCTAAAAATAAAGCTGTGGAGAAATAGCACAAAAACAGTACATAATAACAAAGCTTTTTAGTTTCAGTTTACTGTTGCTTTTCTTCTTTATACTTTGCAAATTTCACCTACATGCAAACAAATAATATGCTCACCATGTCAACATTAGAAAAGACTGCTATATAGCCATCAGAATGGTCAATGAAGCCAGGGTTGTTCTTGGTGTGGATCTAGGATTCTTATTTTTAAAGAAAGACAGGAGATGACTTTACCCATGACACATGGGCTTGAAAATGCAGCTGTCAGATCAAAGCTAATCATCTTAGACCTACCATTCAGCCCACTCAGTGATGAACACTTACATTATCAGTAAGACATCTTGTACTCCTATTGTTTGTGGCATCATGTGCTGTGCAGTACATTTTAGTTTGTACTTGTTTTTTTTTCAAGTGCATCCCTTGTCAATGACCACAAACAGTGGAGTACACTCCTGTCAAATGTATTGATTTCAACTCTGTGAAACAGAAGTTTTTGAGTGTCAACTCAGTGACTGAGCATTTTGATGATGTATCACCATATAAAATCTTAGACTTTGTAAGAAAATGTAGTTTATATAACCATGTTTGAGCATATATTTTAAGGATTTTACCTATTTTACATTTATCTTCTTATTTTATATACCATCTAAAGAATTTTAACATCTTTACCCTTTATCTTTTAGGAGTACATGCTGATTTTATATTTGGAAGGGTTTAAATCCCTGAAGATTTTAGCAATTTATTATTCTTTATATTTTTACATCTGTTTTTTTTAACTTGGCTGATGGGTCCAGGATGTCATACAGTGATGGTAGATTAGTCTTTTCTTTTTCAGTTAGTTTGAAGATTCTAATTTGCTTAATTTATTTCCAGGTAGGAATTGTGTTCTGACACTCTTTGTCAAGTACAGGAAAGCGCAAGGAAAGAAGGTTGTTAAAGAGGCAAGAAGCATACCATGCACTTGGAATTTTATTGCATACTGGAATTTTTATACAAAAAGGAAACAGGGACAAAAAATGCTAGATGACATTGTCAAGAAATATGGTTGCTCATTGACTGTGCACTGATGATGAAGATTTATTTATATTTGAAGTTACTGGTACAATTTTCAAATGGGAGTAAGACTTTTTACATTTTGTAAATGATGTGCTGAACAATATTTATGAATGTGCAAAACAGTCTTTGTGCTGTGATGTTTTTTCAGTTGATCATAGAATACAAGAAGACACCATGCACGTGGTAAAAGAGAAGAAAGAATTGCACTCGGCCTGGGTTGAAGTAGTTGGTGAACATGACCCTGATACTATGACTGTAGTGTGTGTAGTGAAAGATAAAGTTTCTGTGCTTAATGTACTGACAGAAGCCATATCTAAAGCTAAGGAATGTTACAACAGTCATGAGGAAACAGTTGCTGTAGATTTTATGTGGCAGAGAGTGCTACAAATATTTGGATATCTACAAGTATTTAATGACAAGTTTCCCAACATAATGATTAAACTTGATGAAACAAAAGATGCAGTGGCGTTGAAAGGTCCAAGAGATGAATTAAAAGCTGCAGCAGATCATCTTCTGAAACTCTTTGGAATTGCACGTAATGAGGTCCATGAAAATATTTGGTCACCAACATGTCAGTTTGATATCCTGACATACCCAGAAATGTGTGATTACATTGATAACTTCATTCCAAAGCTTCCTATTGTGTGGATACCAAACAACTTGACCAAGAAAATACATATTTTCTCAAAGCAACCTGAACAAGCAAAGTGTACAGATAAGGTTATCAAGGGTTGTATCCAGGAAAATCAGTACACATTATCAACATTCCATTCCTGGCTTCATCCTGGGGTTCGATCATTAGAAAAGCTAAAACAGAAGCACAAGGGAAAAATTGTGATCCATGCATCAGATGCAGGCTTACTTGTAACAACTGCAGATGACATATTTGAAACTGTTGATGCTGAAATACAGGAAATTATTAGCAAAGAAAGAGGTATTGTCTGTAACCATTTAAAGCCTATCTTGACTTCATATTCGGAGTATGTGTATTATTCCTTGTAGACATGGTAATCAGATTATTTGTGGCCAGAATTTTCCTTGCCATTTAAATAATTTTAAGTTTGTTTCTTCCCCAAATATTAATTATAGATTTAGCATATGGGTATATCTTGACATTGTCTGAGACTAGTTCACTGATTTTCTCTAAATTATATCAGGTTCTTGGTTCAAGGCCATGACAAAGAATTTTGTATTGCACTTACAAGTATCTTGTGACCATGTTAACTCAGATATGTGAGAAAATGTTGTTACCATATTTGGTATGTTGGATTTGAGTTTTTTTGTTATCAAATTTGGTATGTTGGATTTGGTTTTGTTTTGTTATATGGCAAGAATATCAAAGATAGTTGCAGTGCTAGAGCAGTTAAAGCATTGTTTTTAAGTTTTTAAGCATTGTATATGCCACATGTGTTTTACCAAGAAACTTCTAATAGAGTTAGACACATCTTACAGAAAATGATAAAAATAATATGAATAATAAAAAATAATATGAATGTGAAGTTTTGCATTGAGGTCATTATCTGTGCTATTATTGACCACAGTGGCATGCATCTGTAAGTGTGGATGTGTCTAGGTGAGTACAATAATACTGTACCAAAATTTGATCACTCTCACCTTGATTTCATGCTTCAGTGACTTCAGTTAAATTTTGTATTTATGTCAGTTTCTTAGGCATTATTTACCACAGAGTCATGCAGCTTGGTACATTGATGTGTCTTGTTGAATACAGTACAGACTTACCACATATAGATAACTGTGACCTGCAGTTTACACTTCAGTGACTTTGGTTACGTTTTGTGTTCAAGTAAATTTCTCAGGTATTATTGGTCACAGAGGCATGCAACTTTGTGTGTATGCATATTTGTTATTACAATGCCATCTTACCAAACTTAGGTCAGGTTCTCTGTTTACGTCAGTTTGTAATGCACATGTGACTACAGGGATGTCCAAAAAGAGGGTAATCATGTTCTTTGAATACATTCTAGTTCATTCTTTGAAAGTATACTCAGTGATTTCTTTTTGTGTATTACCATTTTAAAAAATATATTGAATTTGATTGGCTAATCACCCACAGGAAGATAACTTTAAACCACCCTGTTTCTGAATGATAATATTGAATTTGGCAGGTTGTATGAAAACAGTATAGTGGCCACTATTTTCAAAAACTCTAAACATGGTTTTAGTTGTTTGTAAGAAATCAGAAACTTTAGACATCACTAGTAATTTCATCAGTTTTGGACATAACTCAGTGTGGTGGAGAACAACTATATGGTTGCAAGTGGCCATTCCATACAGTCTCAACACATGTATCAGCAAGTTATCAGACTTTTAATTACCAGTAATGGATATTAGTTTATGATTCTGAGAAGGATTCTTATATTATAGGGTGATTTGAAAACATTTGATGCAGTGGGTTGATAGATGAGGCATTTTATTTGCTTCTTCGATACAAAAGTCAGTCCATATTATTGAATTTAGCAATTGTGATCCTCCCAAATCCAAAACTTGTATGGGTTGGATATTCCAACTCCTACTTGCAACTGTACTGTTGCCATCTGCCATGGCCAGTCACGTCAGAAAATTATTTTTAGCTCACCTTGCCATAAGCTTATGGTGTGGCCTTTTGCACTGTCCATTGTCAGTGCATTGTGCATTCACAAATAACTATTTATAACTTCATCTCAAAAACTGCTGAACATATTTTGATTCAATTTGTCAAAGCATCCTTGCATGAAAGTCTTCCAAATTTGTTCAAATGATGCTGATCCACCTTAAATTATGGCTGCCATTACTAAAAATAGATTTAAAAAAACTTCAACCAATTTCTTCTCAAGAACCGCTCAACAGAATTTGATCAAATTTGACAGAAAGCAAATTGGTAGAAAGCTTTTTCAAATTTGTTCAAAAGATGCTGATCCATCGTAACGTTTTGCTGCCATTACTAAAAGTTAAATAAAAAAAACCAGCTTTAAACAACTTCTTCTCAAGAACCACTTAACAGAATTTGATCAAATTTGACAAAAAGCAGCCTAGCATGAAGGTCTTAAAAAATTTTTGGGAATGATTCAGTTCCACCATAAAATCTAACCACCATTACTAAAATTTTTAAAACCTTTAAATGACTTCTTCTAAAAAACCCACTCAACAAAATTGGACCAAATTTGACTGAAAGCATCCTGGCATAGATGGCTTTAAATTTTATACAAATGATGCTAATCTGTAATCAAATATGCCTGCCATTAAAATAATATAGAAAACATAAAATGGCTTCTTCTCAAAGACTGCTAAACAAAATTTGAACAGATTTAACAAAAGACATTCTGATAAATAAGTGTTTTAAAATCTGTTCAGATGATTCCGATCCACCATCAGATCTAGCCAACATTACTAAAAATAGAAAAATCTTTAAATAACTTCTTTTAAAAAACCACTCAGCAGAATTTGACCAAATTTAACTTAAAGCATCCTGGCATACTTTGATGGCTTTCAGTTTTATACAAATAATGCCAGTTGGCAATCAAACATGGCTAACATTAAGAATAAAATAGAAAAACCTAAAAATGGCTTCTTCTCAAAAACTGCTAAACAGAATTATACCAGATTTAATGGAAGACATCTTTCATGAAGTTCTTTCACTTTTGTTCAAATGATGTTGATCTTCCACCAAATATGGCCACAATTACTAAAAATAAAATAAACAACTTTAAATGACTTGTTCCTTAATCCACTAAACATAATTTGACCAAAGTTAACAGAAAGTATCATGGCAGAAATGTCTTTAAAGTTTTTACAAATGATGGTGATCTGTCATAAAAAATGGCCACAATTTCAAAATATATAAGAAAAACTTTGAATGACTTCTCAGAAACAGCTCATCAGAATTTGACCATATTTGACACACAAAAAAAAAAACATTCTGGTGTGAAGGGCTTTTTAGTTTATACAAATGATGCCCATTTATTATTGAATATGGCCACCATTACTGAAACTAGAAAATCCTTTGAATAACTTCACAAAATCCTCTCAGCAGAATTTAACCAGATTTGACAGAAAGCACATTGGAATTAAGGGTTTTTATTTTATACAAATGATGCCAATCTGCCATCAAATATGGCTGCTGCTGCTAAAAATTGAAAACCTTTAAAATACTGATCTGTTAAGCCATGTATAATGAACACCCAACTAAAAACTGTGTAAACCATCTGCAGTCACATACTATGCTTGAAGATCAGGAATTATACTCTTTCCACTGTTGACTTGGATTAATGATATTAACAAGGATCTGTTGGTGCATAAAGCAGCAGCAGATCTGGGTCAATGCTTTTCACAGTTGGGTATGAGTTATAAGTGTGTAGATTCATTATTGTCAAATCAGACTGTTCATAATTTGACTTGATTATTGTAAAGCTTATGGTGGCATAACAATCTTCAAATATCTTGAGATTCAAGATTCTGGGCAATGTTTTTTGATGTCAGAATTATTAGAGCTTGATTTAATGTTAAATTATTTGTGCCAGCATGTTTCAGACCACATATTAAGTGTGATCATTGCATTCATGAACTAACTTTAATTTTCAGATTTCTTGTAAAATGTGAATTTGTTGTTATTCATGTTTGCATTTTTAATTCATCTTAAGCATCTTAACTTAAAATATAACTGGATGCTTATGGCTTAGTATGACCTGAAATAAATAACATTTCTTAGACTCAGTAGATCTTAGTCAGGTAAATATACAATACAAACTGTTAGAAAATGGGTCACATTTTGTAAATCTTTGATGTTAATAGGAGCCAGTATCAGGTGTCATCAGGAATGGGATTTGATTTTGCAGGATCTGCTGGACAGGTTACAACGACTGTACATCCCACAAGTGGCCCAAGTAAAAGTAGCAAAGATGGTAAAGAAGTAGAGATAAAAGAAATGATAACAAAGATACAACTCACCCTGAATCAACAGCAGGGAGTGATATCCCAGACAAATCAGAAACATCAACTGTTAGGGCTGAAAATGTTAAACAGAGAGTTTCAAGCCAGTCAGAAGGTGCATCTGGAGGTCAAAATTTAAGCTCTCCATTAGTAGGGTCAGATCCTGGATCAGACCAGTCCATGTGTAGTTCTGGTTCTGAGGATGAAAGTACAGATGATGATAAACTACTTTTTCGTACACCTTCTGGTAGAACTAAAGTCTTTGTGTATGAGACATCTATTGTCAATTTGTGAGGTATCAATGCTATAGTCAGTTTTACTAATGACCATCTTTGGCATGATACTGCTGTTGCCTACCACATTTCCAAGTCTGCAGGTGGTTACAAGAGTGCCCTAGAAAAAGAATGCCTCAATTTTATTTAAAAGGTGTTTTAGTGATCATGAGAGTGTAAGATGGGAGGGCAGAAAGGGGGGGGGGGGCAGGAGGGACTAAAAGAAGGGGAGGAGGGCATTGAAGGCAGAGCAGGGGAGCACCCATCTACCTCTATCTAATTGGATCACTATTATAGTCTATATATTGTGGTCTTGTGGTAATTCCACAATTGTTGGAAAGAGGAACTTTAAACTTTAAACATTTTCATATGATTAAAATGTTTAATTTTAAAATATGTGCATTATGGTTTTATTATTTTGTTCCATTTTCTAAAGAGAATCTACGAATGATGACTGCTTAAATGGGGTGGATGGGTAGAAGGTGTTACAGAATAAATGACAAACAAATACCCAATGCAAGCTACAAAACAATGTAGAACATCACAGTATTACTTAGCCTTGATCATATCCTTTCACAATCCAGCATGAAGAGATGAGATTCTTTTAGTAGTAATTTTGCCTTCTGTCCTGATACATTTAAAATCTCGCAAAACAATCTAGAAATTTATGCAATATTGCAAAACATTGGTAGAAGTGTTTCTAATACTGCTCTGCCCCATTTGTTTTGAAGTTGGATGATATAACCTGGTAGTTGGTGGTATATTATGAAAGGGTTTATAATCCAGATTAAATGTTTGTGTGATAAAGTTCATTGATACATATATCTCAACTTTTTATGTGAAGTGATTTAAGAATTGCTTTTCTCTATGACGTTTCATTTTTCATTTCAGATGGTAGCTGAAGCATCTCTTATAGAACCATTTTGTAAAGATTTGATTAAACATAAACTTTTTGGCCAAGCAGTAAAGTTGGTGAAGGAATCATACAAACTTGAGGTTGAAGCTAACCAATCAAAACATGAATTCAAGATAAAGGCGAATGGGGTAGAGCTATTGGATTTGGTAGAAAAATTGTTGAAATCATGGTTAGAAAGTAAGAAGAAGAAAAAGGGGAATAGCATTGAGGATAGAATTAAGGCCACAAAAGAAAATCCATTGCTGGATATCTCAGATGGTCATGTTGTATGGGTTTTTTGGGATAATATGGCCTCCGAATTACTATCAGCTGTGACTTATGCAAAGGTGGAAGAAAAACTTAAAGATACATCGGTAGATATAAAACCTGACAAGAAAACTCAAAAGTTATACATAACTTGCAAGTTTGAAGCTTTTGAGGATGTGAAAAAGAAAGTGGAGAATTTGAAAACACTAGTAACATCAAGTCAGGCTGGATCAGACAAGTCACAGAAATCAGACAGCAAGAAATCAAGTCAGAGTGATGATTCCAAAATTAAAGGTAGTAAAGATGGTAAAGAAGTAGAGACAAAAGGAAAAGGTGACAAAGGTACATCTCACTTTAAATCAACAACAGAGGGTAATATCCCAGACAAACCAGATAAATCAGAAGCATCAGCTGCTAAGCCTGAAAATTTAAAACCAAAAGATTCAAGCCAGTCTAAAGGTGCATCAGGAGGTTGAAATTTAAGCCATCCATTAAAAGGGTCAGATTCTGGATCAAACCAGTCCTTGCATAGTTCTGGTTCTGAGGATGAAAGTGCAAATGATGATAAACTACTATTTCATACACCTTCTGGTAGAACTAAAGTCTTTGTGTATGAGGCATCTATTGTCAATCTCTCAGGTATTAAAGCTATAGTCAATGCTGCTAATGATCGTCTTTGTCATGGTGGTGGTGTTGCCTACCACATTTCCAAGGCTGCAGGTGGTGACAGGAGTACGCTTGAGAAGGAATGCCGGAGTTATATTGAAAAAAATGGGCAGATAGCTGTGACAAAGAATTTCACAACCTCAGCTGGTAACTTGCCTTATAATGGGGTCATACATGCAGTTGGACCCATGTGGTCAGATTATAAAGTAAACGAAAAGGAGGACTGTGCGAAGGACTTGTGCATGACCATCATTAATGTCCTTGTGGAGGCAGACCAAAGGAAGTTTTCAAAGATTGCTCTGCCTGCCATTAGTTCAGGTAAATCAAGTCATCTGAATTATTTGTAGATTCATTGAAATTCATTGTAGTCATGAATTTATATATTTGTTATTACTATCTAAATACAAATCATTCAGGTATGTATTTTGCAGTAAGTAGTATACCATTGGACTCGTAAAATTTGTCAGCAGCATATAGATCGAGAAGAATACCTGTGATTAGGATAGATATTGTGGCCTAGTCCACTAGAGAAATAGGCTCTACATACAGTGTGTTTACTAGAGAAATGGGCTCTACATACAATGTGCTTACTAGAGAAAAAGGCTCTACATACAGTGTTCTTACTAGAGAAAAAGGATCCTCATACAATGTGCTTACTAGAGAAATGGGCTCTACATACAATGTGCTTACTAGAGAAATAGGTTCGACATACAATGTGCTTACTAGAGAAATATGCTCTACATACAATATGCTTGCAATATGCAGATAAGAAAATTCGTTAAAATTATGCAGACTAAATCCAAACACACAGTACCCACTTTGTGAGGACACTACACCCTGATGGATATTCTGCTGCAAGGTCAAAAGGACAGGTCATTCTCTTGTCAACCTATACTGCATTGTTATGGCATATATACTATATTTACTATTTAAAACAAAATGTCTTGGCAATTATTTGAATATTTTTGTAAAATTTAAGACAGGAGATGTGACTTTATTGGAAGAAAACAAAAATGTATACCTTTAAATTAGAGTTACATGATGAGACCATACAGGTGATTTTTGCCAAAATGACAAAAAGTTCTGTTTCGGGATAGTTCATTTTCTTTTTAGCATAAATTTTACTCTATCTTGGTAAAAGCTACACAAATATGTAAAGATTCAGGTTCAAATTTATATGTATGTAAAATAAACACCAACCTTAAATTAATTTCTTTTCATTAACAGTTGAACTTAGTGATTTAATTTAGTTAAGCATGAGTCCTTTAGTAATATGTGTAACAAAATACAAATAAAGAATGAGTGGGTTGATAAATGAATCCAGTTTCTATTCCCAGTATTGTTTGATTATACAGATAATTAGTCATTAACTAATTAAAATTATGCTTTGACTATTCTCATCCACTATGCCTATTTATTACCCTGTATAATATACACCAAGCCATCAACATACACCAAATACTGTTGTGTAAATATATTCCCAAGTCCAACAATAACAACCTACTGTTGTGTACATATGGCATGATCCAACAACAATCACAATGTACTGTTGTGTACATGTCTTACACATGAATGCATCGTGGTTTCGTAAAATTTTTCATTGTTATGTATCATTAAGTTATGAGAGCCATTGTGTAACAGGACACAAAAGTTGTTTGATTTTTCAATGAAATGCACACATGTGTAGAAACAAGTGAAAAGTTATGCAGATTTATATTACCTGAGATGTCACTCTAAAGCTGTGCTGTGGCTATGCAATATATCAGAGTGGCTCTGGGAAATAAAAACTTTTTTGTATATATATATGCTGTTCCAGCTAGGAATTTCTTATATAGGGAAGGGAAGGTGGGGCATTTTTAGCACAAGTGACACTTTTGTTGTGGGAAGGGTAACTTTTTGTAACAAAGGGCATTTTTTTGAGATAATAGAGAAATTTTATAATTTAACTTGTTTAGAAGCATAACAGACAAAAACACATTCAGAAGTTGATCATACATAAAAACAGAAAATAAATAGAAAACAGCACAGATTTTAAAAGGTGTTTTAGTAATCTGGAGACAGTCAAAGTGGACGGCAGAGGGGGAGGGGCAGGAGGGACTAAAAGATGAGCAGTGAGGGCATTGAATGCAGAGCAGGGGAACACCCATCTACCTCTGTCTAGCTGGATATTTTGACCTTGTGGTTATTGTAATTCCAAAATTGTTGGAAAGAGGAATTTTAAGCATTGGCATGTGAAAAAAAAAGATGTTAAGTTTCCAATATGTGCATTATGGTTTTATAATTTTGTTCCATTTTCTAAAGAGAAGCTACAAATGATGGCTGGTTACATGGAGTGGGTGGGTAGCAGGTATTACAGAATAAATGACAAACAAATACCCAAGTCAAACTGCAGGACTTGAATTTCTAGTTTATCCTATTTTCCAATTGTATGTTTCAGGCATCTTTGGGGTACCCAAGAAAATGTGTGCAGATATGTACATTAAAGGTGTCATTGATTATGATGAACATCATCAAACTAAAGTGAGAGAAATTCACTTTGTGGACATCTCTAAAGATATTTTACAAGAAATTAGAGATGCATATGGGAGATGGAAGCAGAATAATAAGAGTCCAGACTATTCTACTTCTGGTATGGATATGTGCACATAAGTGACATGTTAGATGTTTCATTAAACCAGGAGAAATTTATTTCCCACTGTTAGGTTTGCACATATATTTTAATAAGAATATATAACAGGAACTTTGGACTATTTTTAAATAAGTACTTGGCTACAATGCAAGTGCTGAAAAAAATGTCATTTTCAAAATAGAGATTAATAGAAAAGTGTCACAAGTTATATAAATATCAAATAACAACCATTTAACTTATACTCTGTTGAGTAAAGATAGCCATGTATAATGAACACCCAACTGCAGACAGTGTAAACCATAATCTTCAGTCACATAATGTGCTGGCAGATCAGGAATTATGCTCTTCTTTCTACAAATGACTTTGATTAATGACATTGACCAGGATCTGTTGGTGTATAAAACAACAGCAGATCTGAGTCAGTGCTGTTCATAGTTGTTTATGAGTTATAAGCATGCAGATACATTACTATTAAATCAGACAGTTCATAATTTGACTTGATTATTGTAAAGCTTAAAGTGCCACGAAAATCCTAAAATATCAGTATTCTTGGCAATGTCATTTAAAATCAGAATTATTAGAGTTTGATTTCATGTCACAATTTTTATGTCCAGCCAGTTTCTGACCACATATTAAGTGTTCATTGCATTCATGAACTAAATTTAATTTTCCAATTTCTGTAAAATGTAAATTTTGTAGTTATTTATTTCTGCATTTTTAATTCATCTTTACCATCATAATTTAAACTATAACTGGATGCTATGACCTTGTATAACTCAGTAGATCTTAGATACATGTACAATATAAGCTGTTACAAATTGGGTCATAATTTGTAAATCTATGATGTAAATAGGAACTAGTTTTGAGAGGTAATTGTTTGCCTAGTGTCATCTCAAATAGCTAATTTGTCTCAAGAGTTTTCTTGGTTACTTTATTCATATGTATCAGGTATCACCAGAAATGGGATTTGAATTTGCAGGATCTGCTCAAAAGGTTGGAAAGACTGCACATCCCACAAGTGTCCCAAGTGGAAATCCTGTTGCTTCACAGCACAGAAGTAACAGTAGCAAGATGTCTACATTCCAACTCAGTGAGAAGACATGTGTCAAGGTCTATGTCTTCTCCATAGTTGATGTGAAGGATGTAGATGCTGTTGCTTGTGAAGTTGATACTGACTTTAGCTTCAAAAGAAGAGCAGTTGCACAAGCTATCAGAAAGGCAGGAGGTAGCAGTTATGAAGATGAATTCAAAACAATGGTATCAATGTAAGCATCAAGGTTATTGTCAGAGAGTTATCAAAGTAAGCATCAAGGTTATTATTAGAGAGTTATCAAAGTAAGCATCAAGGTTATTGTCAGCGAGTTATCAAAGTAAGCATCAAGGTTATTATCAGAGAGTTATCAAAGTAAGCATAAAGGTTATTGTCAGAGAGTTATCAAAGTAAGCATCAATGTTATTGTCAGCGGGTTATCAAGGTTCTTCATTGTTCATTTTATATAAAATCAATGCATTGTGTTTGACATTACTAGAGTGCAGAGTTTTACTGTCTGTAGCATGTGCACATTTTTTAAATATTTGATTACTGGCTGCTTTCAAAAGAGATTCATTCAGACATTTTAGACTTCTGATAAAAAAAACTCTAGAGTAGATCAAGATGAGCATTGTTACTTTAAAAAGTACCAAAGAAAATGCAAATTTTGCAGGAGAAAACTCTGAGCAACAGACATGGGTTTTTTCAGGAAATTAGTTACGAAGATACTATATTTATAGAGCCCACATTAGTGGGAAGCAAGGCATAGCAGTCACTTTTGCAATGGCAGTCGCTTCGACATCGTTGTTGTTGACAGTTACAGGTTTTGGTTTAAGTTTTCCATTTGCATTTTTTTCCTAAACCCCATGGTAGATTCTCATCAATCTTGGTATGAATTATTATTAACCTAACACAATTCATTCTACAACATGCTTGCTTGCCACTTTTTCCTTGTGGTCAAGGTCACAGTCATAAAAAATGTGCATTCAGTTTTTGGTTACTTTTTTCATTTGTTTATATTTCCTAAATCCCTTGATAGATTAATTTTGCAACATACTCACTCAACCCTGTGCCCTGTTGATCTTCAGGTCACCCTTGATGAATTTTGTTCATTCATTGGATGGATAATTATGAAGCTAAGACAGTTCTGCAAAGTGTGCTTGCTCATCCTTTTGCCCTTGGGGTCAAGGTCACATGTTTTACAGCAATCCTTTGATCATTGGCTCAACATGTAGACCCTGTCTTTCTTGCAATCCTAATATTTGTCTATTTAGCTATTCTGTTTCTATCCCATTTGTCAAAAATACAGCTTAATAGAAAGAGGAAAACCATGTAAACAAGAAATATCTTTTAAAAAAGATTTGCTATAAAGCTACCAAAGTTTGGTATGTAAAGAGTCTTGTAAGTAATCTTATATTTGCTAATGTTCAAACATAGAATACTGTATATAATCCAAAAAGTTAAAACCAAATACTATGGAGAGGATGTCTTCTAAGGTGTCCTTGATGTATACTCTACTGAGTGTACACATTTTAATTCACCTTAAGTATAGTAGGGGTTATTTTGCACTATATTAGCACACTGGATCTGTGTACAGCTCCAATTTTACTTTGAATTTGAAAATGTATTTTCATTTGTACATCCTCATTATAATTATGTCCATGCTGCCTTATAAATGCCATATTCCCAGACAGTGTTGGTGGGTTTTTGGATACTAAAAAAGTGTGTTTTGAGATCCCAAGGGGGGGGGGGGGGTCAGTGTGCATGATTTAAAAGAGCAACATTATCCAGTTGTGAACAAATTATCTTTTCATATGAGCCTATAGAAAATTACTGGAAATTCAAATTTGATGAAAAAGAAAATATATGTTTCTTTTGAAGCATTAATATACTAAGTCTTACAAACAAAAAATACTTGGTAGACTTAGCATTTTCCAATACTATCACCACACACATGTGCCCACACTCACATAATCACAACCACACAGACATTAAATACCAAAAAAAAGTATACCAAGTTTCTGGCTTTAAAATCCATTGGACAATAGTATATTTTCTTAATTAGATGAAGTTTTGCTGCTGTTAATAGTTCTGTGGGGGTGGGGTGCCTGATGGTAATGTAAGTGTCATTTGTGTTCAAATTTGAACTAATTAGTGACTGGATGGTACTGTTGTTCAGACTTCCCCGAAGATCTTGTTGAATTTTTCTCAGCACAGAAAATGATCTTTCTGCTTCTGCATTGCTGTGAGATAGTTTCAAACATGCTGGGTGATGTTGCTACATTGATGGATATTGTACGTTCCAGAATGACTGATGTCAGTGTGGTGTTTGCAGTGTGTGCAAAAAATAAAATGCTCCGACTTGCTACTGCACTTCACAAAGTCAAACTCTGTCCAGGAGTTCTGAAATTTAGTTTTGATGCGCTTTGCTCATTTTGCAGTTGACTTATCCTTCCCTGAATTACTTCTGAATTTCAACATTTTTACTTAAAAAATAAATCATACTTGTACACTATTCTGACTATCAAAATAATCATGTTTTATAATATGGAGTGAATTCTGAGTTCAAAGAAATGTTGCCACTGATCACAAATGTGCCAATAATTTTTAATAAAGATGGCTTAAAAATTCTTATTCAAGGCAATGATATGTAATAACTTTTGTTCTTCAACACACATCTCTTTGATTTACCTAACTTCAAGGGAATTGGGTTGTTCCACTTAGTATACTTTACCTATGCAGATTAGCCCAATGGGCTCTCCCACAGCAGTCTTCAGTGGATTTAACATGGCATCACCCTAGCTATTCTCAGCCAATTAGGTAGTCTGTGAAATGGTGGTTGCTTATGTATATATAGTAGAACTGCATTGATCCAAACTTGACCTCCTTGAGACAGAAATATCATTCAGAGCAATGGGAGTTCTGATGAACTAGTTATGTAATGAATGAAATCTGTCTATAATGGATACTCAAGGGGCCATCAAAGTTTTCCTTTATTGATAGGTGTTCTTTATAGAGTGTTAAATGTGTGAAAGAAATTAAAGAAAGTGGTTCTTAAGCATTGTCCTTTATAAGCAGGTGTTCTCTATATGGAGTTTTTTGCTAAGGAACTTTCCACAGATTACATAGATTGGTACCATTAATCCTGTTGAATTTGGTCCAGATAAACATTACTGTACTTTAAAAATGGACATGTGTAATTTAAAATTAAATGAGACTGCCATTAATAGTTAATTTGGTAATAACTTCCTTGAAAGTTTATTCTCATAAAATTAATTCAGTCATATTCTTCAACTTACTGCTTTCAAACAGGACTGTCATTAAATGGGACATGAAGATATTCTTCACATAACAATTAGTACAGAATAATTATATTACACCTCTAATTTATAATGCCTCCACTTTGATAGCAGGTATAAGATTTGGATGTCCATAAATCCACAAGTCTGTTCAGAACCTGTTTCAGTAGAATTACAGAGAAGCCATTTGAGGCTGACAAGTTAAACTTGATAACCATATTCAAAGCAACTGTATCATTTTAAGACTATTTAAGGTGAACAATTTGTATTTTCTTTTAGTCTATTTGAAGACTGTCACAGTGACTTTTCAATAAAAAACTTTTGCAGTTTTGCATGATAAATGCTTGATGTAGACAATAGTAATTTGGTAAGTATATTCACATACATATGTAGATGACTAGATTACATTTTGAGACCACTGAAATAATTTATATTTGTATAAATTTTTGTATGCATTTTGAACATAGACTTTTTAAGTAAAACCATTTCAGTATGATTGCACAGAAACTGCTTGAGGGTGAAAAAATATTAAGGGCATCTTTGTCTGCAATTAAAAGTATGTGCTTTATGTTTCATTTGTTGTATTAAGTGTAACTCATCAATGTAGTGCATCTACTTTCACAACTGCAGCAGGTGACTGCACTTGTGGATTTTTCTGCAAACAGCAGTTTTTTTTACTGCATTTGCTGATTTGTGGCATAATTAATTGTTTTTTTTCTCTTTAGTTGTGAAAATTCTTATACTTCATTGTTTTTCTCCATGTTTTCTGTCACTGAAAAATGTAAATCACAACAAATAAAAATGATTAACTTCACATTGTTCATAGCTTACATGTAGATGTCAAGAAAATTTTTGAAACAAAGTCTGCTCTTGGATGCCTGAAAATCAGAGCTTGATCATCCACAGCAAAGTTCAGGCTTTTTATATGTCCATCTTAGTTGGGCATATCATATTATGGCATTGTCTGTCTGTGTGTCTGTCCATTGACATTTGCATGTCTGCTACTTAACTTTATAACATCAGGGGAGACTTTCATGAAACATTACCCAAGTATATTAACATGATGATATGATGTGTTGCATACCATAGCCAGGCCCTCTGCCTAAAGATAAAGGTTGTGACATGGGAAAATGTAATTCTGGGACATGTAGCTTGTTCAGAGTATAACTTTTGAACCACTAAAGATATTTTAATAAAACTTTGCCCAATCATATATCACAATTTGATTGTGTGTCATGTACCATAGCCACACACCCTGCCTTAAGGTCAATGTTGCATCAAGAGAAAATGTAATTCTGTGACTTGTATCCTGGGCAGGATGATAACTTATGAACTACTGAAGATATGTTAATGATCATGACTAGACTGTGTCATGTACCATAGCCATACCCGTAGCTTAATGGTGAAGGTCATGGCAAGGGAAAATATAAATCAATGATCTCTATCCCTATATGGGTGTGACATTTAAACCTGTGAAGATATGTTAAGGAAACTTCAGCCTGTTGTATGGGTTGACTTGACAGTTTCTTGCATATTTTACAATCAAACCCTCTGCCCTTATAACAGTTGGGGAGAATTTCATGAAACTTTACCCAACTATATTATCATGATGATATGATGTGTTGCATACCATACCAGGCCCTCTGCCTAAAGATCAAGGCTATGACATGGGAAAATGTTATTCTGGGACATGTAGCTTGATCAGAGTATAACTTTTAAACCACTGAAGATATTTTAATCAAACTTTGCCCAATCATATATCACAATTTGATTGTGTGTCATGTACCATAGCCACACACCCAGCCTTAAGGTCAATGTTGCATCAAGAGAAAATGTAATTCTGTGACTTGTATCATAACTAGACTGTGTATCATGTACCATAGCCAAACACCCTGCCTCAAGGTCAATGTCACAGAAAGAGAAACTGATTTGTATCCTGCACAGGAGTATAATTTTTGAACCACTGGAGATATCTTAACGAAACTTTAACTAATTAATATCATATATAGATTGTGTGTTGTATGTCAAAGTCACTCTCCTAAATTATTTCTTGTATAGATGGTGTGTCATATACCATGTCTCAAGGTGAAGGTAACAGCCAGGAAAACTAACTCTGATTTCAGTTGTATTTTTGTCCAGGGTGTAACTTTGTAACCAGTGAATATAATTTAATGAAACTTTAACTGGTTATATATCATGACTAGCCCGTGTCAAGTACCATAGCTATACCCATTGCTTCAAGGTGAAGGTCATGCAAGGGAAAATATAAATCAATGATCTCTATCCATCCCACTCGTACATGGCCGAATGACCACACACGAGTAAATTCAATTTAAGTAAGAAAAATGTATGGGTATAGCATTTGAAACAGTGAAAATATGTTAATGAAACTATAGCCTGTTATATGTCTTGACTTGACATTTTCTGGCATATTCACAGTCATACCCTATGCCCTCAAGGTCAAGGTCACAACAAGGGATAATGTAAGTCACTTATCTGTTTCCTTATCTAGGCTGTCACTTTTTAACCTTTAAAAGATGATGAAACTTTACCCAACTGCAGACCTTATCATACAATAGTCATACATAAGGCTCAGAGGTTAAGGTCATTATTAGGAAAAAAGTTATGAGTCATGTGTATCATGTGCTATTTGCAATACTCTTGCTTTATTTGTAGATTTTTATGGCTTTGGATGTGAAATTGTGGATTTTCTGTCCAGTTCATGGGGTCACCATTTTGTTGTGTTTCCCACACTTAGAAATGAAAAGTAGAAAGTACAAATTGTTTTTACATGTATATAAGTCACTGCAAGTGCTTATTTATCTGTTTGTCTATCTCTTCTTAAAACATACAGTAATCATGGGAGCTGTAAAGTGGTAGAGTGTAATTCCCAACCAGGTCAGCTTGAGTCAGTGGCCTTGAAGTGGCCTTGATGCATCCATGGAAAAGACACTTAGCTCCCATTTCCTCAGCTTAATATCGCCAATATTGTGTTGAAAGTACCATTAAAAACCAACAAACAGACTAATTTATAAATGTAAATACAGACTTGAAACAATGGGATATGACTGACTATACACAGCCATTAATAAATTGGATTTATTTCCTGGAATGTTAGGGTCATATCATAGATTTGTTGAACAGTATTAGAAGTTTTATTCTGGGTTAAGCAAAGGAATATATACTGTATGTGGTTTATTAGCTCTGCTCGTCATAGACCAGAAAAGCATATGGAATGTCTATTGTCCATTGTCTGATGTCCGTTTTCCCTTGTCCAACTGTCTGTTAGCACAAGTTTGTTATTGCTACTCCTCCTAAACTTTTTGGTGATTGCCATAAAACTTTACACACAAATTCATCCCCTGGTTTAGTTGGGCCTAAATGACAATGGTGCCACTCAGACATCCAATATTGTTGCTACAGTGACCATCTTGAAAATCTTCTTATTACTACTCCACTTGAATGAATGGTCATATCAACATGAGATTTTCACTAAGAGACTTCTTATGATGTCTAGTTCGTTCTACATGAAAACAGTGCCAATCTGATGTCCAATATGGCCACCACAGCAACCATCTTCAAAATCTTGTTATCACTACTTCTCCTGAATGGAAAATCATAGTGACATGAGATATTCACCAGACCACTGCTTATGATGTCTTGTTGGGCCTAAATGAAAATGGTGCTGCTCAGACATCCAATATGGGCATCACAGTAGTCATCTTGAAAATCTTGTGATAAATACTCCTGAATGAATGGTCATATCAGCATGGCATTTTCATTGAAAGATTTCTTATGATGTCTAGTTGCTTGTAAATGACAACGGTGCCAATCTGACTTCCAATATGGCCATGACAATCACCATCTTAGAAATCTTGTTATTGCTACTTCTTGTAAATGGCTGGTCATATCAATATTCTGCTTTCACCAAAACACTTCTTAAGATGTCTAGTTGGTCCTAAATGGAAATGATAGCCACTATGGCAGTCATCTTGAAAATCTTCTTATCATTACTCCTCCAAAATTGAAAAACATATCAACATGAAGTTTCCACCATAAAACATTTTGTGATGTCATGTTGGTTCTAAATGAGGTTTTGTTTGTTCTAAATGAAAATGGTACCAATCTGACATACAATACTGTATGTCCACCACAGCAGCTAATTTGGAAATCTTGTTATTGCTGAAGTATATTATTATCAAAGATGGTTTCAACACTCAGCAGTTAAAAGAAAGAAATGGTTTTATCTTGAATTCCTGGAAAATCTTGTTTTGAGGGACTTGTGTTTTATATAATTAAACCCCAGCCCCAAAAGGAGGATGTACAGTATGTGGGCTTTAGTTCTTTTTGTTTCTCTGTATTTATTGAATTGTTTGTAAATTGTATTTAAAGCACCTATCAAGAACAAACTGAAAAAATGAGTGTATCTGAGGATATTTGAGTAGCGATGGAGACCCTGATTTTTGTAATACCTCTACCAATGATATAACAAAACAAAAATCTGTATCATGTTGTATCTCTTCATCTGCTGGTTACAAAATGTTTTCTTATTGACTGATGACCCATGTTTATCCATTTCTATGGTAACTGAGAGAATATAAAGCAATTAATGTTATATACCTCTTCATATTAGCTTATGTTGAACCATAGATGATTTAATGTTTGGTGTAAAAGTATATCTTCTATGTCTGTCTTGTATATCAGTAAAGGAAATAAACCATTGATAGTGAAATAAAAAAAAATACATTTAAAAAACAAGCTGAAAAAGGAAATACCACTTACCCCCAGCAATTCCCAATTTCATTGTTACTTTTCATAATTCGATGATGCATTATAAAGAAGATAATAGCAACTAAAACTTGTTTACAATATTTGATAGAGGAATATCCTGAAACTTTGATTAAATTTCATTAAACCTGCTGCTTCACTCTGAAGTCAGAGTTTGTGTGTATACTGCTGTAGGTTAAACAAAAATAAAATGTACCAGATTTATATATTATGGAAGATGCAGACTGTTTTTTTTTTCACTAAAATTTTATACATATATTATGATTATAGTGTATTAAAGTAGGTATGATTTTAAGTACTCCGAGTTATTTACCTGCATTAAAATACACGCATCTCTGATGTTCTGTTTGTCCCTGAGATAGCATCAAGACCATTTGAATTTGGTACAGTGGTTTAAAAAAAACATCTTCATGGTCCCTAGTGCCAATTATTAATTGATTTCAAATTTAGATTGCAACATCTTGATCTTGCTGAAAACTTTTGCTTCTGAGGATGACTGTAAGCAATAATTTTTTTAGCTCTATTGGTCATAGATCAGAAGAGCTTGTAGGATGTCCTGTTGTCCATTTTCCATCAATGTGTCTGTCTGTCCTGCAGCACAGGCTTGTTGTTTCTGATCCAATGATTTTGTATCTCATTGGCTGAACTTATTATCACTCTGGAGGCCATATTTCTGATTTGATTTTCAGACTTAGAATATATGCTTATATCATCAAGATCTTTTACAGGTTTGATAATAAGTGAGATGCATGCATATTAATTGGTTGATCTTGCATGTGATTGGCTGAGCTTGGTGCCATTCTGGAAGTCATATTTCTGATTCAGTTTTGATCAAACTTGAGATTTGGGCTTTTATCATCAAGATCTTGGATGGATTCAATAATGAGTGAACTTCATGTATATTAATGATTTAATCTTGCATCTGATTGGCTGATATTGTTACCATGTTGGAGGCCAGATTTCTAATCTGATTTTGATCAAACTTGGAATATATGCTTATATCATAAGAACTTGTACAGGTTTGATGCACACATATGAATGAGTTGATCTACATGTAGCATGTGATTAGTTGAGCTTGTTGCCACTCTAGAAGGCATACCTTTGATCTGATTTTGATCAAACTTGAAATTTGGGCTTATATCATGAAAATCTTGGATGGGTTAGATAAATTGTGAGATCCATGCAATGTAATCTTGGATCTGATTAGCTGAGCTCGTTACCACTCTGGAATTCCTATTTCTTATCTGATTTTGATCGAACCTATGTTTATATCATCAAGATGTTGTACACGTTTGATAATGAGCAAGATACATGCATATTTTTGAGGTGATCTTGCATGTGATTGACAGTGCTTATTACCACTCTAGAAGTCATCATTCTGATTAGAATTTGATCAAAACTGAAACACAGTCTTCTATCGTCAAGATTTTGGGCCATTTCAAAAGTTACCATGATTAATGTAGATGAATGAGGTGATCTTGCCTCTGATTGGCTGGACTTGTTATCACTTTTGAAGCCATATTTGCGATCAGCTGGGTTTTTATCATAAAGATTGCAGATGACTTTATTTATGAGCAAGAGACTATGCATATTAGTTGTGCCTTTATCCTTATATAAAATTTTTATCAGGATGTAGTAATACTATTAAAACCAACCTGATATAAAATCTGGGGGATAGTTTACATAGGATGCATTCTTACACTACTAAAAAATCATACTTAGTGAAATGGTCAACTGTTAAGTTATGTAAGCTAGGTGAGTGATATGATGCCCAGTTTGGTCTCTTTTCCAGGCCTTAAATACTTGGTTATCAATTAAGCTGGAGGTATTGTATGTTCACTACTGAAGGATTTTAGATTAGTTTTCTGTATCCATAGGTAGCTGTTGTATCATGCCCTTGGGTTAGAATAACAAGAAAGATCTGGAGATTCTTACTCAGGAACTGAGAGATTACAGAGATTTTTACCAAGTTAACATCCATAAATTTACTAAAGCAATGTACGCTTAAGAAATGTTTGACTATTGTGTCCTGACACACGTCAAGTAAGTCCAACTTTATAAGGTTTTATTTTTCCCATTATTTTGGGCCAGTACTATAGCATGGAGTCCCTACTCCTTTACTGCTGCATTTAGTCCAACAAATGTAGGCTCAGATTAGCTAAAACTCTATGTTCTTTAATTTGCATTGGTTGTGTTATTATAATAAAAGAGGCTTAAATGTAATCAGAATTAATTTGTATATTTGCTTCTTTATTTTCACAGGGTTAAGTCTGGTTCCAGGGGAGATGTATTCATCTGCAAAACAGGCGGATCATTAAAAAGCAACAACATAGACCACGTCATCCACATTAAATGTGAAAAGTTTGAAAACCATGAAGATATGGATAAATTAAAGCATCTCTATGTTCAGGTCTTTGAATGTGCAAAAAAAGAGAAAATGGAGAAAATTGTCATGCCTTTGATTGGGGCAGGTAAAAGATTCAGTCATTTTTGTTGAGCCCACACTTGTGGAAACAGTTGCTTTTCCACCAGCAGTAGGCAGTGTTGACATCCACAATTTTATTAAGGTATAAAGTTTTCATATGCAAATATTTCCTAAACCCCTAATTGATTCTGTTCATACTTGGGGTGAATAGTTATGAATCTAAGACAATCCATCATATGATACACCAACTTGCCACTTTGACCTTAGGTTCAGTGTCACAGTCATGGAAGATTTGCATTAAGGTTTTGCTTCAAGTATTTCATTTGCATGTTTTCCTAAATCCCTTGCTGTTCATACTTGGAAAGAATCATTAAGAATTCATTGTGACACACTCACTCATGCCTATGATCTTCCTGTCAAGGTCTCATTCATAGAAGATTAACATTATGGATTTGGTTAATGTTTTTCATTTGAAGATATTTTCTGAACCACTTGATGGATTTTGTTAATTCACAGGATGAATCATCATGAAGCTAGGACAGTTCAGTCTGTGACACAGTTAATTTCCTCTTTGACCTTTGGGTCAAGGTGATAGTCATAGAAAATTTGCATTTATTGTTTCTTTCAAGCTTTTCATTTTGCTTGTCATTCCTAAACCTCTATATGGGTTCAGTTTATAGCAGGGATGATTGATTACAAAGTGAAGACAATTAATTCTGTGACATATTTTTGAATCACTTTAACTTTGTGATCAAGGTTAAAGTGATAGCAGAGTTGCTTTAAAGATTTGCGGTGACACAAAGGTATCACTTTTTGGATTATGTTGTATTTGTTGCTGGTGATATTAATTTGCACCAAAAATATTATGGACCCCCATTTAAAGTTTAAAAAAAACCACAAACTATTTTCAGTATTTATGTGTATAACTGTTAGTGAAACTTTTTTATTCAAGCATCAACAGAACTAAAATCTGCTTTTGTCTCTAATTAGCCTCTATGATTGTATTCAGTCAGTGTTATCTATTGTTTACTCTAAAAGTTCCTGTCAGTGAAAATCAAATGTGTCCGATCAGGTCATGTAGCTGTGCATTCATAACACATTGGTCAGACAATGACACTAGTATTTCTGAGCATGCATTAGTTTGGGTAGTTTTTTATTGATACACACACATGTACACATTTCATGGATTTTAATTGTTTGCATTATACTATGGTTCAATACATAACGCAGCCGGCAGTTATGGACCCCAAATTCCACAGGGACAGCTTTATGTAGATGTATCATAAATGTATCATCAGGATTGCTACACCACAGGGACAGCTTTATGTAGATGTATCATAAATGTATCATCAGGATTGCTACACCCTTTAGTCCAAATTGAATCACTGTGACCTATTTTTACTCTTCATTGATTTGCATCAACCAGTGTGATTAGCTATCTCACACACTATTGCTTGCAGGGTAATTTTACATGGTATTTAGATGAGTCATGAGGAATACTACACCATTCAGTCAAAACTTGGTCACCCTGACCTATATTTCATGCTCTATTGATCTGCATTATCCTTTATGTTTAACCTAGTTTATTGGATAATATAAGTCATTAAATTAATACTTTTAAACATCATATAAAGCATTTAGTCAATTTTTCTTTCCTATTTTGATGTAGAGTAGTGTTTAAGTCGAGTCAGCTTTAAATAGTTATAACAATTCATGATACATGGTCAGTGAGGGAAAAATTTGAATATATGATTCTTGTGAAATACCGCTTGTTACACCTGTGAAACTTGCACATGATTTCTATAAAAACTGTATCTAGATTTACTTCCTGCAAATATTACAAAACTTACTTACTTTGAATTTTTTTTGTTTTTCATACTTACTTTGAATTTTACTTGTGTGCGGCCATTCGGCCACGTATTAGTGTTTTATTACAAACTGACTGAATTTGAATTATAGACGTGTGCGACGAATCTCGTCATGTACGTCTGAAAATGCAAAGCACACATAAATTGTACATTTAAAAGGATCCCTAAGCATGTTTAAATCAACAATTTTAAATAATGATGATTTATAATATTGAAATACAAACAGAAGATCATTTAGCATCTTAACGAAAAAATGAAGTTTTACCCCAGATTTAATACGTTGCCACATTTTTCCATCAGTGAATAAAAAAAAAAAAGACAGAGAATTTTCCCTGAAAAGTCACTCATTTAAAGATACATCAGATTTACCATTATGCAAGGGAAGTAACTCTTGCAAACGTATGGTAAAGCCTGTTTCATGAAAATACCTTGCATCTTAAAATATGTCTTTTTAATTCTTCAAGGCATGAAACTGTCTTATAATACATAATTTTTGAGAATATTGCTTAAATAAAATCAGTAAAAATAAAATAATATTTAGAAAACTAATATATAAAATTAACATATCAAACATTTGAAAAAGGCCATAACCAAACTTTTTATATTGAATTAACTCCCTTTTTGCACAGTAGGATCAAACATGGCAAACAAATTTTTTTTAGCAAGGTCCTCTTCCGTTTAATAATTCTTCTGTAATGATTTTGAAGTACTTTCCAGTCCTTTTTTGTGTTGCTTATATGTCCAAGTAATTACATGTACATTAAAGTAGTTTCTATTCCTACTTTAAATAAATTGTGCTTTAAAAATACAGTTTACTTGTTGGAAGTGCATGTACTTCAACAGAATACCAAAACCTGTAAATAGTTTTAGAATGTCACACCCTACAAAATCCAGAAATTAAAGCAATTATTGCAAACAATTGTTTTGTGCTTTGGATACAGAATTGATTTCTTTAAATGCTAGAAGAATGGCACCATAAGCTGATAATGTGGGGACATAATTTTTAAGATGTTGAGGTTAGATTATTCCTGTTTTCCTGATCAGTTTATTTTTAGTATTTTTTTTTTTGTTTCAGTATACCAATGGTACCCGCAATGACATCTGGGAAACCATCTTAAATGTAGTTTTTTGAGATTTTCCCAAGATTTAACTGTTGTCTACAGTAATTGTCATTTTGATTGAACACTGCTGCTGATAAATCAGTTATTATATTTTTAAAGTGTGAAGCATTTTTCAGAGATAGAAGAAGCTGTCTCAGTATTATGTCTGTATATCAACCTTGATAGCGGTTAAGCATTTTTAATTTTTTAAGTTCACATGACAACATGGCTCAATTTCACAAACTTTATCCAAAACATTTTTCACAAATTGATATATTAATTATTATATTTGCAATATTTTTGAATATATTGGCATGTTTTGTTAGATGTAGAGATAGTTGGAAGGCTGAGAAAGAACCTTACAGAAAGTTTTCTTTATTCAAGAGAAGAGTTGGGGAATTTCTTGGTTTTGAAGAAATCTTTACAAGTTTCTCAGAGATAGGGCAAGACTCTTTTTGTAGGAGAATTTAAAATTCTGTTCTTGATGTGTTCTGATTGTTCACTGAAAAATTAATTGTTGCCAATCAAGTGATAAGAAAAATATGTACAAATTTTAATGTGAGGAAAAGTCTAAATGTTTAGTGAAATGGTGGCTTGGATACCAATGAAATGGGGGCCAGGTAACCAGGGTTTCGAGTGGCCCTAGTTTTCCCTACTTGTCTTCAAATCAAAATTTTGGAGACATTTTTTTATATCCATTTAATATATACTAGTCATCATGGAGAGGTTAGTTCTCACTCAGTGTTTTTACTTTTCTTTTCAGTGATCTATGTAGTTTTAATGAAACATCTAGTGCTCTGATGTTATATACTTGTCTGGGCAGCCTGGCCCATCTACTTCTTGTACTTCATGAATGGTAGAGGCAGCATGCAAACCTTGTCTGAACTGTAATTTCAGATAACATTTGCTGTTGCAGTGTGGAACCTGTTTATTCCTGTAAAAAAGAGTTTTCATGATTAGTTGAACACATTTTCCAGCATAAAAAAACAGCCCTGCTTTATCCCTACTTTTTCTTGTGCTTGAAACACTGAGTTCAGGTACAATAGCTTGGTACAAACAATCTGAGTGATCATGTATGCAGAATATTCCAATAGCAGGTTTAAAATAAGACATCTTAATCTACTTTCAGCAAGTCTGCAAGATGCCAGTAAAGATGTTACATTAAAATGTAGTCAACTATTTGCAAAAACTTTGAAAGAGGTTGTCGAGTCGAGAGGGAAGGAAATGAATGTAAAGGAAATCCATTTGGTGGATCTCAATGAGGATCTCATTAGTTTCATTTGTAAAGCATTCCAAGAGCTTTACAAAGCTAATACTGATGACAGGCAAGGAAAGGGAGAAACAAAAATTGAGCCTGGCTCGAAGTCAAAATCAGGTGAATGTTACAGAAAGTTCTCACTCACAAATAATGTTAAACATTTTTATTGCCTACAATGAATTTCACAAATTGGTACATGAAAGTCATATTGTATTTTAAGTTTGTTTCTCAAGCTCTGTTTATGCTAGAATCAACTAACTTGATGAGTGTATGCATCTCTGCGAGAAGCACACCCATGCAAAAAAATTGTCACTGTGATCTACATCTCATATTTTACTAGTTTAGGTTAAGTTTTTGCATTTAGCTAATGATCACTGTCATACCTTGAATTTATTAAATTTTATGAGTTTTGAGGATTATGCCCTCATTAAAAAAGTAGATCAGTGAAACCCATATTTCATGCTTCACTGACTTTAGTGAAATTTTGCACTTTAAGTACAATTCTCAATCTCAGTTGATGCTGGAATCATCAAACTAGATGATTGTATATATCTGTTAGTACCACACTAATGCAAGAAAAGAAGGTCAGTGTGACATAAATTTCGAATTGTACTGGCCTAGGTTAGATTTTTGCATTTAGCTTATGACCACGTAGGCTTTTTGCATCCTATATATATATATGTGTGTGTATATATACTGTTACAGGTCTAGAATTTATCATAAATGTTTTTTTGGCCAGAAGGACTGGTAGACTGAGAAATGAACTAGTCCTGCTTAATCTTCACTAGTACTTCTCACAAATGCTGACTTGTGACAACTGAAACTTGACTAGTCATTGAACTACTGAAATGATGAAAGCTACAAGTTCAACAGGAAATTTACTAGACTTGGGCTGGTGGTTTACTGTTAATTTCGAGCCCTGTGTTATACCTGAAATTATGGCACTGTGTGTGGAAATGCATCTTGAAGAGTACTCTAATCATAAAAGGATGTCATTAAGATTCATATTTCATGCTGACTTTGGTGAAATTTTTGAGTTCTAAGTTTAATTCTTGAGCTCTGTTTATACCAGGATGATCAAACTAGATGGGTGTATGCATCTCTGTTAGTACTGCACCCATACAAAATAAATGTCAGTGTGACATACATTTGACATTTTACTGGCTTAGGTTAAGTTTAATCATTTAGCTCATGACTACATAGTTCTTTTTGCATCCTGTATACATACTGTTATGCTTTGAATTTACGGAACATTGTGAGAAGATGCATCTACTATCCCTTTATGACAAAAGTAGGTCGCTGAGACCCATATTTCATGCTTCACTGACTTGGGGTAAATTTTGTGTTCTAAGCTTATTTATCAAGCACTGTGCATGCTAGAAGTCACTGTGACC
Source organism: Margaritifera margaritifera (assembly GCA_029931535.1). Taxonomy (NCBI): domain Eukaryota; kingdom Metazoa; phylum Mollusca; class Bivalvia; order Unionida; family Margaritiferidae; genus Margaritifera; species Margaritifera margaritifera. The sequence continues at coordinate 2,342,557 of JAQPZY010001369.1, read as the reverse complement.
AACATTTGTCAAATTTTACTGGTTTAGGTTACGTTTTTATATGCCTGCCATAAAGTGGAGCATATTGTGTTGAGATATTTTTCATCCTTCCATCTCTTTTTCCTGCCATCTATCACTTTGTCTATTCATCTGTCCATCCATTCATCCATCTAACTGCTATCAATTTTGTTTTTGCACAATGGCTTCAGTTCTCCACCAGCTATAGTTACGGCTAAAACACGGTATTGGTGCTGATAAAGGAATTTTCATGTTATATGCATGAAATAGAAAAATTAAACAAGATATGAACCAATTTTAAAGATTGGTAAGCCTGGCATATACCTCTCTTACTTTCCTGAAAATTTCAAGAGGTTAGTGTAACCCATTGTTGAGATATGCATGGAAACAAGCTCTAAAAATGGCCATTTTTGAGCGTTATGTAGTCTCACTCGAAAAAAGCTTGAATATAAAATAGAGAATTCTCTAAATATCATACTGAAATTATGCATTTATTGGTCTGGTTTTATGCGGAATTCTATCCTGCAAATATTGCTTCTTGAATTAAAGAAATCGGTAAAATATTATGGATTTTATAAGCAAAATACCGTCAGTAGAAGTTTTGTTTCAACACTGAAATTCAAACACTAATCTGTTGTTATATGCCAACATTTTGTACAAAATAACATTCATTATAACTTTTATTGACATCTAGAACTCGACTTTATATTATAATAAGTAGTAAAACCATTTAAATCACATGGCTAGCCAAGATATTCGATTGAGAGCTTGTTCTTTGTCAAACTTTCCAGTTCTAAATTTTGTAGTGTCTGTAACCTTTACAAGTTTATATGGCAATAATTTTGTTGTTTCATTATGGAAAAGTATAAATCCTACAAAGGCTCATGTGTATCCATGTGATGTCCAAGTTGGCCAAAATTGGTGGTGCTGTATTGTACCATTAAAAAACAGCAACTCAATAAAAAAAGTTACAGACACTACACAAACAGGTATAAAAATGAAAGATAAAAGTATTGTTCTACTTGTCATTAAAACATTGTTTTTCTCAATAGAAAGTTCCATCTTATGTGATGTAATGTTGCATCATCTATTTACCTCTGCAGCCAAGAGCAAAAAAGTGATGCAATAACTCTCTTGATTGAATATTGCATCATTCTTGCAGCACTGTCTGTTTGAGTAATTTACTACAAGACAATGTAACCTGAATTTCTTATCCTAGAAGAAGCTGCCTAATTACTTTTTCTGTTCTTTACCATGGTACATCCCTAAGACATGGGAAGACGACAAAAGCAAACCTCTGGGAACAACTCTGGTAAGTTTGTATTGAATGGTAAACCACACTCTTAAATTGTAGTGTCTGTAACCAATATCCCCTTTTTATACTGTCTATGACTTTATCCCTGTTTTTTTTTTAAAAAAATGAAGCCAAATTATGTTTCCTATTACAGTATTGATGTGTAAGGCTAAATTTTGACATATTGTCTGTCTGCAATTTGTAATATTTTGGTATATTTATAGTTTCTTTCATCTAGATTTCTGATAACAGGCAACATTTTCAGTGATTTCTTACAATATGCAATTGAAACTGAGTATTTTTGCATTCCATATCATTAGACTAGTAAATTCAAACAGAAATATTATGAGAATTCAATGAGCTCAGACTTAGTATTGGATACATTGCTGATATTGTCAAATGGTTACAGACACTACTAGACATGTGAATTGACCCGACTGTTGTTTACATTATTAAGGAAAGTGTGCAATCATTGTAAATGCTAGAACATTGAATAATCATCAGGTTTTATGCTATTTCTTTTTCAATCAGATACTTTTCTTTAAGAATCTACAGGTTATTCCAGTTTGCTTATGTATGAAAGCATATTGCGTACTCATTACAAGTATGTTTTGTAAAGTCTAAATTTCATCCGTATACATAGAGGAACAAAAATGAGAATGAAGTTGTTTGCTTTTAGGAAGCAAAGATAAGCCAGAAGAAGATGAACAGAAGATTAAAGCTAGAAGGGAGAAGACGAGGCTAAAGGTACAAGCCTGGAGAAAAAAACAGAGGGAAAATAAGGCGAAACATGAGGAGCTAAAAAGGGTTGATAGAGAAAGAAGAAAAGATGCAAGACTACTAAAAAAACAGCAATCACTTTCCGATTCAAATCTTCAACAAGAATTAAGAAGGAAAAAACGTGAAGAAATGAAAAGGTATCGCCAGAAAAAGAAAGAAAAAGCAGCCCTGGCAATATCGGTTAATAAGAGTGTTGATTTAAGAAGTCCGAAAACTGCTGAATTAAGTAGAAAGAAGAAAGAAGCTGTGAAAAGAACCCAAGCATGGAGAATGCGTATCAAACTGAATGAAAGTATACAGCAAGAGTGTATTCAGACTGATTGTGAAATAGGAAATACTGGGTCAGCCAGAGATTCACCAATGAATAAAGTGTTACCTAAAGCAACTCTGTACAGACAATTAAAAAAGGTAAAGGAAGTATTACCAAATACCCCAAAGAGAAAAGCAGTCATCATAAGTAAATTAATTGAATCTCCATCAACATCAAAGTTTCTAAATAGGAATATAATGATAATGACACCGGATTGCAGAAAAAAACTTGAATTGACAGATACTGTTATACAATCTGTGTCAGAGAGCATTTCAGAAGTGAAAACAAGGAAAGGGGGTGCAAAGAAACATGCATACAACATCATTTGTGACGCATTACTGAAGAAATATAAAAGACACAGACTAAAAAAGTATTTCAAAGTATCAGTGAAAGGGCAAAAACCTAGTTCTACATGGTGGGAGACGAAACAAAGAAAAAGAAGAAGGGATGCACTTAACTCTCCATTAAAGAAATCTGTGAAAGATTTTTTTCTAAGTCCAGAAATCAGTAGGGAAGTGCCTAATAAACGTGAAACTGTGAAAGTAAGAAAAGGTGGTCAAAAAGAAATACTTCAAAAACATGTGATGACTATGACATTAGAAGAAGCCTACAAAGACTACAAGTTAAGGAACCATAGTCACAAAATAGGATTAACTTCATTTTCTAAATTGAAACCAGTGAATGTTAAAAAGGTGTCTGAAACAAGCAGAAGATCATGCTTATGCCAAAAGTGCTGTAACGTGGCCCTAAAAAGTGAGGCACTAACAAATGTAAAAAAAGCAGTGAAAGAAAATGGAGATTTGGATGAAATTTCAGTAGATAAGAAAAGCTTAAGTGATGCTACTTTTTGTAAATACGACACCAATCCAGCTATTAAATGTTTAAGAAGAGAATGCAAACAATGCGGTGTGAAATGTTTGCAGAGTTACCTTAAACCATTTGTTGAAAAGTATAGTGACAGGCAGATATCATGGCATCAATGGGAAAGTATAGAAATAGCAAAAGATGATAAAGTAAAGCGTTGCGTCTCCTGTGTGCCTAAAGAAACAGACATAAAAACATTAATTACATGCTTAGAAACTGACATGCAAGAGTATCCAGAGCACGTTTTCAGGGCCAAATGGCAACAGCAACAGATGGGAATTTGTGTTGATAGAATTGGTGAGGGTTCTATTGCTATGGTCATGGACTTTAGTGAGAACTATGGGTGTGTTTTTCAAAGTGAAGTACAATCTGGATTCTTCGACAGGAACCAAGTTACAATACATCCAATCATGTGTTACTATACAGAAAAACAGGGAGAAAAAGAATTCAAGATAAAGCATGCCATTATTGGCATCAGTGAAGAAACCAAACATGATGCAGACTTAGCTATCACTTTTGAGAACAAAGCTATAGAAATTCTGAAGAAGAAAGGTGTGAAAGTAGAGGAGATCCATGAGTGGACAGATAGCTGTGCTGCCCAGTATAAGGGGAAGAAAGCCTTTGCTGACATAAGTCTGAGGAAAAAGCCATCTGTAACACGAAATTATTTCGAAACATCACATGGAAAGAGTGTTTGCGATGGTCTCGGTGCGACAGTCAAGAATGCTTGCTACAGAGCTGTAATCAGCAATAGAAAGGTGATAGGTTGTGCAGAAGATGTATATCATTTCTGTACAGAGAAACTGAAAATGGAAAATACAGATAATGAAGCTAAAACAGTTTCGAGAAGGGAGTTCATCCTTGTTAAAGATGTTGAGAGAAATAGAGAAGAAACTGATGTGCAAACACTGCAAGGTACAAGAAAATTACATGCTGTAAAGTCAGGAAGCAATGATTATGAACTGAGCATAAGAAATCTGAGCTGTTATTGTGAGCAATGCATGAAGGTTGACGGGAGATGCAACTTCAGCGAAAATGTTAATGCCTGGGAAATGAGAAAGTTAGTACTCAATAAAGATAATTTAAGTCAGAAAGGAAAACAACTTAAAGACAAGAATCCATCAACAATAGAAAATAATGACAAGAAAAGAAAACAAGGAAGTAACCAGAAAGATCATAACTCAGCAACAAGCGAAAAGCCTAATAAGAAACGGAAGTCAACAGAAAGACAAAACATTGTGACAAAGAAGATCAAAGTTGACAAAAAAGCACCAACCAACACAGAGAAACCAATAGAGAAATACCACCCTGGAGAATTTGTTGCTGTAGGACTTAAGCCAAAGAAGGGACCTCTAGATGTATACTTAGCAGAAGTAATAGACATTCTTCATAACGAAGTTAGACTTAAATACATGAGAAAGTCTGGCAACATGTATGTTTGGCCTGAAAAAGATGATTATTCACAAGAGGCTCTAGATGCTATCTTGTACAGGGTAAAAGCTCCACAAATAGTCAATGAAAGGGGTCATTTCAAGTTTAATGCAGCTGAATTGTCTAAGCTCAAGTCAAATCTGGAAAAAAATCATAAGCACTTCTATTTGAAATGACAATATAAAGTCAAGGTTTAATGTGTAGTGTCTGTAACCTTAAGATCAATCACATATGGGTCTGTGTTTGAGTCAGCACCTTGGGTTGAACAATACTTTAGTGACTATGATTTATTGAACATTCATTATACTTCAATATTTTACTCTTACAAACACTATTTAGTATTAAACTTTCAAGTGCTATTTACCAGTTCATAATTTTAACACAAGTATTGGACATATACCTGTTACAATGTGGTTTTATCATTGTATTAACTAATCAACATTCATTTAATGAATAATTCTAGTCAATGTGTTCATGTTGAATTATTTTTGAAGTGAATTTTATGGAGATATGTATGGTTCTGCAGCTGTATTGAAATGCTATAGTTTTGTAGTGTCTGTAACCAATTTTATGGACAATGTACTTCTGACTCTTATGGAAGTTTGCAATACTTTTGGCCAGTATTAATGATTTTGTTTGTTTAAATATTCTTCTTGGTGTTAGATAAATGCCTAAATAAGATTATTCTATGTCTTTTATGTTTGTTATGCAAAAGTTTCATGGTTAGGTTTTTTTTCTTAGTGATACCTTTGTCATAGATGTTTTGATTTTGTTATTAAGTTGTTTACCACTTCCAGTTATGTTGTTTACTTTAAATGTTGATATCCTGTTACTGATGTTACTGTGAAAAAAAATAAAGTTTTAAAGTTTTCATGCTGTTTTTCTTGCATGTTATACACCAAGTGTAGTGTCTGTAACTGTTGTTATACCAATGAATTGAAATAATGGTTAAACAAAATCGCATGCATGTTCAAGCTAAATCTAACTTGATCTGACTAGGGGACACCCTAGGGTATATAATGAGCTTCATTGAAATGTTCTATCAAACATTTCAATTTTTTAAGTGAGTGAGACTACTCTCAGCACCAATACCGTGTTTTAGCCGTTAGCAAACTTTGTTGATGGCTTGCACTTGGGGTTAGGTCACTGTGAATGGAAGAAGAAAACTGGTTTCTGCACAATAGTTTGAGTTCTTTACTATCTACAGGTACAAAACTTTGTGTATGGCTTGCATGTGGGGTAAGGCATAACTGTATTGATTTTGGAGTCAAATGTCAAGTTCATTGACTGGAAGAATAACAATGGTTTCCACACAATTACATGGACTAAACATTGTGGATGGGATGTACTTGTGATAAGGAAGAGGCTATTTGACTTTGGGGTCAAAAGGTTAAAGGCCAAGATCATTGTGACTGAAAGAAGAAAAGTGGTTTCTGTACAAAAATATCAGTTACCAGAATTGAGGAATATTAAATACCAGGTGGGCAGCATATAATGTGCCATTCATTCTTGTTGCCTGTAGATTATGGCCACATAGTATTTTTGTATCCTGTATACATACAGTTATACCTGGCACCATGAAACTTTGAGAGAAGATGCATCTTGATGAGTAATAAAACCTCATCATGTAAGTAGGTCACTGAGATCCACACATCACTGACTTTGGTTAAATTTTGTGTTTGATGTTCATTTCTCAGGCACTGTTCATTCTAGAATCATGAAATTGATGATATTCATCTCTGTTAGTATGACACCCTTATGACAAATGAACCTCATCTTGACCAATGTTTCATCTTTTACTTGCTTTGGTTAAAGTTTTGTATTTAGTTGATGTCCGCATACTATTTTGGTATGGTATATGCATACTATCCTTCCTAGAATCATGAAACTTGGTGAGGGGATGCATCTTGATAGTACTACACTCTCACTGCAAAAGAGGTCTCTGTTAGCTATAATACTTACTCCAGTTACTTTGTTGAAATATTGTTTAAATTATTGTGTGCTGTTTATGTTTGAACAACAAAAAATTCATAATTGGCTGCATCTTTGTTAGTACTACTCCCTTATAACCAACAAAAGCCATTATAACCAGCATTTGCTGCTTGACTAGCATAGGTTAAGTATTCATATTTTGTTTATGTGTAGCTTATGACCATATAAATGTTTCCATGTTATATATATCTTAGCTTATACAGAAGGCCCTTTCTGACCAGTGCAGTTGGAAGTAGGCATAAATATGTTTATTAAATTATAAACTATTAACATTAATGACTATACATTGTATATTGTGATGGGTTACCGTGAACAGGTTAACTGTGTATTGTACATGTTAAATAGTATAGGAATTAAATGAGTGAAAATGTAAAGAAAAAAAAAATGCTAAGAAATTTACTTAGAAAAAGCAGGGCTGAGCAATTTTTTTTTTTTAACCACTAGTCCAGGACAAGTGGTTTCAGAAAATTCACTAGTCCCACCTTACTTTTCACTGGTACAAAAATGGTCATCACTTGCCGAGATTTGATGACATGTATGTACTTAATCCATAGAAAAAACAAACAAAATAATATACAACATAATTATTTCTTAAAAGAATTTAATTTTTCAAAAACATTGGTTGTTATACATTTGGCTTCTTCAGGTTCATGTATATATGTTTTAGCTGATGGATTTGGAAAAATGTCCATGTATATGTCTGCCACCTGCACCAGCACTAAGCCAGCAGTTGATAGCTGTGTCTGGGTTGAAGTCCTCAAGCTCTGGTCCATTTGCAGAAATGTTCATTAGCATTTGTAAATTCTTTTGGTTTAAGGAATTCCTTAAAGAAGTCTTGATTAAGTTCATTGAACTAAATCCTCGTTCACACTCAGCAGTGGATGGGCTTATAACAAATATGATTTCTAATAGTTTGCATAATTGACTGAGACCAGGTGGAGTATTCGCTAAGTGTGTTCCAAGAATTCTCTGTCTCTTAGTAGTGTCATATTTGACATTTTTTGCCATCACAGATTGTTGCTTATTTCTCTTTGGAGAAATAGCTACCGCACACTCAGTATCAGTCTTACGTTTTATGCCTCCACTTTCAAACAAATTTTCCTTCTCCGAATCACCATTATTACCTTCCTTGCGAAAATAATTTAGCAAACTCATTTTATCCACAGAGTAACTATCAGCTTGCTTGACAACTACTTCTAGAGTGATCATAACATACATTTTCTCTTTTAAATACGAACAGAGACAGTTCATTAATTAGCGTAATTATTTCGCTTCAAACACAATATCGCCCGTGGAAGTTAATCATCTGTATAATCAATTAAAAATTAAAGAATCATTACTGTCATTTAATCAGTTCATAAAAGAAACCAACACTGATGTCGGTACAGTACCTTTCATTAATTTAATTATACTGGCTAGCTGGATTAAAATCATAGTGAGCCGCTCGTGATAATCTGGCTTGAGTAAACTCAATGCAACAGAGCCACTTAAAACACTACTAATTGATCATACTGGCTTTCTTTTGTTTGACGTGTTTTGATTTGCCGATAATTTGGTCGGCCCAATATACAGTCAAGCGGTAACAGGATGTAAATGTATACACGAAGAGGGGTATAATCAAATATTCAGTATGCCCGGAGGGCATGATTGGCCACATAAAGGTAGATATAGTGATTAAAGCACAAAAATAAGGACTAGCCCGACTTTTTTTAAAAAGCACTTGTCCCGGACTAGCGACTTGGAAAATTTTACTTGCGGTACTTCAAAACTTACTAGTCCGGGACGTCGGGCTATGGGATTTGCTCAGCCCTGAAAAAGCCAAAATTTTGCTGTTAGCATAACTTTAGTCTGAATTTATTTCCTGCATGATAATTAATGTTACAATGGCTGCTGGAGATTACTAAAGCTTTGTAGAGCTGAACTGTGTAATCATTGATTACATTCTTTTTATTTTATATTCCACCTTTGAGAAGTTGGTGGTATATAGGATTCACTTTGTCTGTCTGTCCATATGATATAGCCAATATGTGTTAAAAGTGCCGTTAAAACCAACAGAAAGAAAAAACTGTCCATCCCTCCAGGAATGTATCTGTGCTAAGTAACAACTCTTGTTTTGAATAACTATTTATCATGTTTGCATCAGATGGAATTTCATTAGGCTGGCATAATGTTTCACTTAGAGATCGATATAGAACACCTTTCATGCTGCTGCATATTAAGCACATAAATCTAATTGGATTATTTTCTGAGTAAACTTTGCATATAGTATAACTGGTGCAAAAACTATTGCATCACAAACAGCAATATTATATTAAAATTAAAGTTTTGATGGTTCCCGGCAGGATTTTTCCATGACTTCATGTTCTTGTAATTTATATAGGAGAATGGATAATTACTTTGCCACATATCATAGCTTTCAAGTGGATCATACTCATCCTTTTATATGATAGGCCTTCCAGGATAGACGGGTTGAGGTTAATCAGTATTTCAAAACTTTTCTATTATGGTTTTATTTGGCATATCTGTAACAGCTATTTCATCTAGTTTTTCTAATGCTCTTATGGAAGAAATTGACTTTGTATCTGAGTAATGGAACAGACCTATGTTGAATATCCCACATTTATTGAGTTATATTTAAAATAATTGATCTATTTAGTATACCTCAGAGGCCATATTTTCTGAAATTTGCTTGGCCTTTTTTCAGCTTGATAGTACAAATTCCAGGAAAGCTTAGAGTTTCCAATCTAGTATCATCCACAGCCTGGTTAACCTGAAATTACCTCCAGTTCATGGAAATTGGTGTTTCATGCATTATTCTGAACCATTCATGGGGAAAACAGATCACAGTGACTTGCTTATTTATGTGCACTAAATACTTAGTTGCTTATAGTTTAAAACCCCATGTTCCAATTTAAGTTTCCTGGTATAAAAAAACAGCATATATTGCAGTATGGTTCAATATGGTAAAACAGTTAAGTATGATAATCTGGTAATTCTACATCAGCTTGTGGATGATTATAGGGAATATTTACATCAATTAAATGTATGGAGTTTATCAGTACATTCCAATATTTTGTTACTATTACATACTAAAAATTATTATTTACAACAAGTTGCTTTGCTTATGTCACCATTTGTAGATTCTATCCCACCTTGCACATATCTCCTGCAGTCTTGGGTTTGTAGATTAGGCCTGGTGCGCTCATCTGCATGTTTTAAAGCATGACTAATGGAGGCAGGAACCGTGGTAGTTCAGTGATTATCATGCTGGACTTGTGACCAAAAGGGTGCAGGTTTGAATCCTACCATTGGATCAGCCCAGGTGGGCTAATACGGTGTGTTATTGGGCAAGGCACTTTACTCCGATTTCCTCTGTCTAAATAACATATCTACTTGTGTCATTGTGCTGTAAAACACCAAATCAAACCTTAGACAATATTTTTTGTTTGCAATGGATGATTAAACACAGGTGACAGCAGATACTGATTGATATCAGGCAGATACCTATCTGTTAGCCATGTGAAAGTGACAGGAAGAGTTACTTCCCTTGTATTCAAATTTTGATTTTAGATGGCTATGATAAAAAGATAGGATAATATATTATAATTATTTTACAAAAATATGAAAGAACAAATGTATGAGACTAGAATACAATCAAGTAAAAAAACATTACAAAAGCAAAAGACATGAAATATAAATCAAAAGTTATAAATCCAAAGAGACCAATGGCCAAAGTCTCCTTTTCCACTCCCCATACTATCTCTTATTTTCTCATTGTGAGAATAATCTAGCTGTATTTCATCACATGTTAAAGAAATACCAATACAATTTGGTTTCATGGAGGGCAGAAGACAATTGACAGATTTGGGGAATGTGCTTTGGATTACAGTTGACATAAGAACATTGAATCTTTTCTTGGGTGTTTTTTTTTTAAAAGGACTGTGGAAGTGGATAAATTGGCTGGGGTGACAGTTTAATCAATTTAACCAGACAAATTAAATGCCACCAACACCATTTTTAAATTACACATTTACTGTATAGAATGACATAATGGATATCATTATTAAAAACTGGCTTGAAGAGCAGTATCTGAAGTATATATGTGTATAGTATTAAACTTTGAAATAATTCTCTTTTGAAATGGACAGAATCAATAGATTCCTATTATATTTTTATAGCTTGTTTTTTTATGTATATTGCATACTTTTTTGCCGAGACCATCACACAGAGGATTCATGTATATATTCCATATTTTCTATAGATGATCCAAAAGAGGATTCACCTCAACCCACATCTGGTGTTGGAGAATGGTGGCAAAAGGTTGAGAAGGGTTCTGAAAAGTGCAGTTATGAGACTTGTAAACGAAAAGGAACAAAAAAGTGTACATATTGTGGTGATTTTCTTTGTGATATATGCATTCCTAGTTTTTTATTATCACACTGTCCATTTTGTAAGAAGTTTTGATTTAAAGACAGTTTAACAACAAATGGAAGAACAACATATAGAGTTAGATATACAGTCTAAGGATGCTGATACTTGCCCTGCCAGTATGAAAACCTTAACTGTTTGAATGTGGACATGGCTTTCACACTGAGTGCATTGACCAGACTCCAGAATATAAGCAGAAATATCCTATTTATATAAAAATGGTGAAAAATATTAACTAGGAATGTGCAAACAGGGATTTATATTTTATAATACAGTAAAAGATGTCTGCCCTCCCGGATATTAAACATATAGGACAACTGAGATATTCTAGGTTGAATCAAAAGGTTATGAATTCGATATTAAACATATAGGACAATTGAGATATTCTAGGTTGAATCAAAAGGTTATGAATTCAAAATTAATTTTGAGGGCATGTAACATTTAAAAGAGATATAGTGTTTGTCAGCTTGTAACAAGAAATTTAGTTTTAAGAAGCATTAGAATGGATGTAACTGGATCAAAAGTGGGTCTTGCATATTCCAGCAGTCAGTCTAACAGATATAATACCATTCAATAATAACTCAGCATCAAATATAGGAATCTTTTCAATGGGAAAAAATGAGCAATAACAAATTAATGTATTGTGAATACAGATGGCTAGGAGGGTTCAGGTAATACTGCATTAAACATGATCCAAAGGATGAACATAACTTTTGAGATACTAATACATGTAATCATGTTCCTTATTTATGATTGTAAACAAATACCAATATTCCCTGAAATACATGATACCTCAATCATAAAATATTTGTCTTTTCATCACTTTATCTCTTAACAGAGAATTGATTTAAAAAATTCATAAATAAGTGGAAAAAAATATTTAGCCAATTTCCTTTGATAAGTATTTTCTGTTGAAATGATTTTGTATTGTTTGAAGTGCTACAAAGAACTCAATTTGTGATGTACAAAGAACCAATTGTAACGCATAGAATCTATTTCCAAAGATAATCTGGAATATCTAGATGTCAGGTGGATGTTATTTCACTTGAAAGTACTAGGTACAATATATGCTCTAGATGCAACTTTCTTTAACTGAAAATCAACCATACAGCAATTTGTTGCCCGACCCCCTCCCTACTAGCTGGGAGACAGTTCTAATCTTGTTTTTATTCGGGGCGGGGGGATAAGCTGGAGTAAATTTTACAAGGAAGGAGCTGGAATAGCTAGGAGAAACATTATCCGCATATACCTTTCTGAAATTGTCTCCGAGCCAAATCAACATTTATTAATGTACAAAAATCTTTAATAAAATAAAATATTATGAAATTTTACAGACTATTCACTTTAATTAAAAGTTAGATAATTGTTAAATTATTACCAAATCAGAGCAATAACTTTTGAGTTCCAGCTCAAAGTTACTAACTCTTCTCTCTGAAGGCATGACTTTTCTAATTTGAAACCATTATTCCAGATCCATCAGAACATAAAGTTAAAAGTAATTCTTTATTGCTTAGAAACCTTAGTGTTTTAAGACTGCAATCAGTATGATCCATCCATTCTTCCATTAGGCCTGTACTTAGTAACAAGTCCATTCGTATATAAAATTTTGTGTCAATTTGTAGGTAGGAAAGGTTACCGTATTAAGGCCATTACCAACTTTTTCAAAACATTTCCAAGCCCTCCCACACTCATTTACATACAAATTTTTCTTATAAAATATAAAATATCAACTGTTACAGACTAATCATTTTAATTAAAAGTAAGACAACTTTCAAATTATTATGAAATCAGAGCAATATATATTATGTGCACCTGAATTGTTTATGTTGTTTGTAACTGAAGTGTGATTTATACACACATCCAAGATTGTATTTTTGGACAGACAGCCTCAAGAATATATCAAGGACATTCTTTTTTTATTGAATATATGTTGTCAGGATATTACATTTTGCACTACATCACCACCTGACCTGGTGTATGGGGCATTACATTAAATTGTTTTGCATCCTGACCTTTACATATATTTGCTTACTTAATTGCATTAAAAACACACACACACACACCGACACACACACACATGCTACTTACACTAAAATAACATCACTTGTAAGACAGAAAGAAAGTAAGGGTGCAAGATGGTAGAATTATCGAGAACAAAGTTCCAAGTTTTGTGGTTGATTCAGGTCACATTTATATGAGGGTCAGTAGCTTTAGCAACTTCAGTAGAACAGTCAGCATATAAAGCTTTCTCACTGTAATGTGATAAAATGCATATGGGTGACAAATAAATAAGATACCATTATGGAAAACTATTCTTGGTGCCTTTTTAATTTTAATAACCTATTGTTGGTGATTCATTGACTCATATTTGTCTTCATGTGTGCAATGATTGAATCATTCTAGCTTATTTTGATCAAACCATAATTAAATACTAGTAAATAATTTTTGTAATCAGTTTTTTAAAATCCACATAAAACTCTTAGAATTTATGCACAAGAGAGGAAAGAAACAATGCACAGTAGTTTGCATGAATTTGATATTCTGGCCACTTAATCTTAACATATAATACTGTCTTTAAATAAATTAGTCCAGCATCATTTTGTTTACAGCATCTTTATTACGTTGTCCTGACACTCAGAATCTTCAGTTTTTGTACTAATGGCATATACATTCCAACTTCATGATCGCATGTATATAACTAAATTAGTTAATTAATCACTTTATTTATTTATTTTTATGATATGGAGTTTTCTTAGGGACAGAAAAAGAGGTGTCTAAAATACTAGCTGCTAAATTAGCAACTAGCCTGATGTTGATACTGGGATATATGTATTAAATTTTTGAACTCGAAACTTTCTGATAATAGTGGGGACAATAATAGAGTGTGGCACCTAGGCCCCAAAATGGCACTCTAGACTCCATTGGGAATTTAACATGGGATTGTCACTCTAGACCCCAAAATGATACTCTGGACCCAAAAGGGAATTAAACATGGGAATGGCATTCTACGCAAAAAAAATGGCACTCTGGACACAAACGGAAATTTAACATTGGAATGACACTGGCCTCAGTGAGATTTAAGACCACCATTTAAAAATGTGATTTTTGCTTCAGTGGGAAATTAACATTAGGCTGCCATCATTATGGGTTTATAGCATCATGATGGAAAATCGTATGTTAAAAACAATGTCCATAAAATTAACATGATGGGATTCTACTGGCAGGAAATGTAACATTGTAACATTATGGGTGGTAAGAGATTTAAATTTGTTTTTACACCCCTTTCTCTTACATACTACCCTGTGTGGTCAGTAGTAGAGTGGATGTTAGTCACTCCAAACTGTGCTGGCTAGTAAATGTGGGGTATTGAATCGCTAGCATTTAGATAGTAGATGCAGTTTTAACATTACATTTCCTGTTAGAGTCCAGTCAGCCCCACTATGTTAAAGTTTCCATTAGCGGCTAGAGAACCCCACAATGTTAACCCTATGGACATATTTAACATTACATTTCTGTTAGAGGCCAGATAGACCCATAATGTTATAATGGTACCTTTCCCACCAAACAGACCATAATGTTACAATGTTACATTTCTCTCCAGTGGAATCCCATCATGTTAATCCCATGGACATTTTTTAACATAGGTTTTCACATCTTGGCACCATAAACCACCACAAGAAAAAGCCTAATGTTAATTTCACATTGAGGTCAGATGGATAGTATTGTAATGATGGCCTAATGTTAATTCCCATTGAGGCCCGAGTGTCATTGCCATGTTAAATTCCCGTTTGGGTCCAGAGTACAGTAATTGAGTCCAGAGTGCCATTTCCATGTTTAATTCCCGTTTGGGTCCAGAGTGCCATATTTGGGTCTAGAGCATCACACTCTACAGCTTGGGACTGTGACTAACCGAACCGAATTACTTGCAGCATTAAGTCCATAAATTCATGTATTTTTATCCGTTCTAGTTAAATGGGAGTCAGGAAAGATGTGATACAGGTTGTGTCTATTTGTTCTTCCATAAATGTCTGAACGAAGTGGCATATTTGCTTATTTGTCCTGAGAGAGCCTTATTCCAAATGATGGGACGTAATCAGTTCTTTTACAAACATAGTTAAGTCAACTTAAACTGAGTAGGCTGCTTCAGGTTCTGCTATCATCACCTTGTCAATTAAATTACACAATTCTGCTAATCTAAACATTTTTCTCCATCGGTACTAGATACTTCCATACATGATATTGGGAAGTCTGAGCTTGTTAACAGTTTTCATGCAATCAAACGCAGAGAAAAACACGGAATTTATAATGTCAATGGTATTGCATCGTCATAATAAACATGACCAAATTTATTATTAACGGTTAATTGATCTGACTGCCTAATAATCTTTGGTTCAGAGAGAAGTTTAGGTACATTACTAAAGACTTTGTTCTCGAAGATGTATGGATGCTTTGAGGGGGGGGGGGGGTAAAACTGAGAAAGCCAATTTTGTTTTCTAATTTCATTGAAAACTTAAAAGATATTGAAAATACTAAGTCTGCAATGTTTAAAAAAAATTATAAATGTGTACTCTGTATAATAACCAAAATGGTGCTGCTTAATTGAACCAATTAAAACTCAACCTTTCCTTCAATCTGCACATTAACTTACAGCTGACTAATATTTATATGGTAGCCATTGACAAATTTGTATATTTTTGAAAATTTAGTATCTATCTAGTTTTTCATGTTCACAACTAACTCAGCATACACATCTAATTGCAAGTGAAAAAAGGAACGAATAATTCAGCTGTACTGGAACCATCTGAGACATTCTTGTGGCATAAATGACTATGCAAATTCACCCTGAGAACAAACTGAAAAACCGATGATGGGTCGTATATATGTAGTAAGTTTAATCAAAGGAGATGAGGATATTGTGATATTTCAGTTACAAAAGGTGTACAAGTTATATGCATTAAGTGTGCACATTTTCCTTCACAGATAATAATCAATCTTTTGTTCCGACCTCCAAGGAGGCTGTGATTTATTCAGAAATGTGTTTGCCTTGCCTTGAAATGTATTTGCCTTGTATGTAAAAATAATTCAAACTTATACGAGAGCTCACCAAACAGGATCAATTACCGTAACAGTACAAATATCCTTACCAAAAGCACTGGATTACTTTTAAACTTGTTGTATCAAGGAAGCAATTAAGCTGCTTATATAATTTAAACATGTACTATGAACTGCCGTGCAAATGTGAAATATTTGACCACAACTAGAGTACAAATACAAATAATAGAGTGAAAACAGAATATCGATTTAGGTTCTTGTGTTTATAATATCTCATAAAAAAAAGCAATGCGGGTTTCCCAGGAACCCTTTCATATACTTAATAGACAAATTATACTGGTTTACGGCCTGGATATGACTGGAATCAATCTTCTTTGCTCCAATATTAACATGCTTTGTTTAACCGTAACATTAACATTGCATGGAGTATATATCTATTTTATAATATTATAGCATGATTAAGTTTGTAAGAAAAGCCTTTGTTGAATATATCTGACAATTTAGGTGAACAACTTTAGGATTGTTGTGATATTGTTTTATTCTGCGACTACATCACCGATCACCACTGATTTCGTACAAAAAGTTTTATTTTTAAGAAAATGTACCCCACTATATATGTTGTGTGGAGAGACCAGTAGGTTTCCTATTAGCATTTTTTAAAATCAAAATTAGAGCTATTACATTTTGGGCTAGACTTGTTGTTGAAAAAGTGAGTAAAATTTCAAACATATTATATGATACTGTGTTACACTATGCTGGTATATGCAAGTTTAAATGGCTTTCCTTTATCTGACAAATTTTGTTTGACTTATGACTGAATAATTTATGGTTATCTCAGTTATTCCCCTATGTTAAAAGACTGAAAGATAAATACACACAAACTTGGAATTCTAGTGTTTTTAATTCTTCTAAAAGTAGAAGTTGTCGGATTTTAAAACGCCTTTTAATTTTGATTCATTTTTAACATATGCCACAGCAGTAGAGAATCATTTTCACAAAACTCTGTACAATGAATCATAGGTGTCTAGTTGAAACTGGAAGGTGGCAAAATTTGGATATAGCTGAAAGAAAATGTGAATTGTGTGCCTGACAAGAGATAGATGATGCGTTGTACTATCTTTTTTCAATATCAATATGTTGCCGATAAAGGAAAACAATATATAAGAAGAATCTAAAGGACGTAAATGCATACTATATAAATTTTCATAACTTTTCCTTTGCATTTTTTTTTTCTGTTTGATTAAAACTGGAAAATTTTAATCTAAAATAAGAATGGATGTTGATGCTTTCACGTTAATTTCAGTGATAATAAAAGACTATCTTCTGTTGTCGCCGATGGGATGAAAAGTTTTAATACATAGTAATGCATTCTTCTATTAGGAAAACAGTTTTGATATGCTGTTTTAGTACTGTAGATAAAGCAATTATTTGTTGTGTGATGCGGTCGTAGGGGTCAACCTAAGGAATCACCAAGTAAAATGTTACAGAATAACATCTGTCTCTCTCTCTCTCCCCCTCGTAAATAAATAAATAATGAGCTTTATATCTATTTATTTGATGATAAAGATGGAATAAGGGCTGACATTCATAAATTTTCACATCAGTATCACATGAGTTGAAGACCCTATCCATATATGTGTCAGTTAGTAAAGCCCATAGAATACACCCTCAAAGTCTTCAAATTTGATATTGAAAGTGGCACCAAAACAGTGAGATGTGACACAACCTTGAAGCTTTAAGTAACAAGAGTACCGTGCAGCACATTACATGTCAATCGCATGACCTTTATCCTACAAATGACCTTGATCTTTAAGCTCAAAACCTGCTAGCTGTAAGATAAGGTGTGGAGCTGGTTTAAAGCTCATCATTATATCTAAGGGGATAAAAATGATAGCATGGATAAGGAAACAGGCCACTGACTTACATTATTCCTTGTTTTATTTAACTTGACATTGAGGACAGAGGGTATGACCGAAAAAGCGAGACACTCTTTAGTCCAGATTTATAACGGGCTAATGCTTTCCGAAAATATCTTCATTGGTTCAAATGTTTACCTGTACATGGAAGAGGTCACTGATTTATATTTGTTCTGGCTGTGACCTTAACCTTGAAACTTAGGTCATGACTAGGGTATGTTGTAATGATATATGACTGGTTAAAATTTCATTAAAACATATTCAGTACTTCAAAAGTTATACTCCAGAAAATGTACATGTCACATAATTACATTTTCCTTTGCTCTGGTGTGAACCTAATCTTGTAGCAGGTGGACTGGTTCTGGTTCGTGACAGGTCGCCTAGCCATGATATATACATGGACAGAGTTGCATTAAAATCTCTCCATTTGTTACAAAGTTATTGGCTGGACAAACCCATAGAGGAGAATCGACAGACAGATGGATGGACAATGCCTTAACATAACGTGTAAAACTTAATGCGGGCTTTAAAAATGCATCAACATTTATATCATAAATATAACATGACACCAGAGGTAGATGTCACCAAAAGTATGTTTTGCTGCCTTGACACTAACCTTGAGAAATGACATAGAACTCTGTATACAATACAGTCTCTAGTCATTATATATCAGTATACATACATTCTTTTCAATATCTTAAACAGCTTCAAAGTTACAGCCTGGATACAAAAAATGAGTACCTTGACCTTTATGATAGAATCATAAAAGTGGTATATGAAACCCTGTCAGGTCATCAGGAAATTTAGATGACTTCTGGATGCTATAAAGACTATTTCATTAATTGAGGAACCAACGCACCAAACAAACTCGTTATCTAAAACACTTAATTATTAAGTCAGCATGGAATTGATATTTAAAACGGAAACATTATCTCAAACTCTTAAATATCAAGTCAGCTTGGGATTCAGATGTTTTAAAATTATGCTACAGGCATTCTTATTAAGTGCATGAGAATATGCGATTGCCGTACGGATGACACCCATCTAAATGTCGTCTAAACTGATTCACTGAGCAGGGTACCAACTCGAAGTGTGATAACATGATATACAATACTTAATACTTCGACATCTGTCCATTGGATGTAATATCAGAGTGGAATTTTTGTTTTTAAATGTTTGAGACTTTTATCAGTACTTTAAGTTTCTACATAGATTCTATCTTTGCACTGATATTATTTGCATTCCCCCCTGGCAGACCAATATTACCCTGTGACTACCCTGTGCGAAACAGTTGACTGAGGTTGATTTTACCGACACCAGGCTCTAGGACCAGTTATCTCCACAACATGACGTGAAGCACCCCATTTTGATTGTTCAGACGTACTTGTGTTGTCTTCTGGGCGATCAAGAGCACAAAATGGTGTTATTTTTTCAAACGTTAACATTGACGTCTATGAAAACATTAATTAGCGGTCTAAAGACAAACAAAGCGAATTCTTAGCCTTTTTAGCCGTCTGCATTATAAATAATGCTTTAGCCTGGTACATCTCTTTGTGCGTACTGTTTAAGGTCGACATAATATTATTTTCGATTTGATTTTCGCTATTTTTATTATTATTATTATTATTATTAGTAGTAATAGTAGTAGTGCAGTAGTAGTAGTATTTCTCACAAATGATAACATGGCATTTACGCTTTTAATATTTGAACATAATTGTTGCTCCTGATATAGTCCATGAACCAGGACCCCAAATTTTGGCCATCGGTACCACCTGGGGGGACGAAGGTCCATTATGCTTTTTGGCAAGGTTTGGATCCCTATATATAGAAAATAGGTGATAGAAGTGCATAACTCTTTGCCTTCTTTGTGCTATCACCACATTTTCAACTATACCACCAAATTCGCCAGTTGCAAGATTTATACATTTGTGCTGCATGGTCTTTATATCAATCTGCTGTAAATTCTTTATTGGCTAAGTCAGGGTATTAAAATTAGAAGCTAAGCTAGTCACACACCTGCACTTGCGAGTGTAACAAACAGCATTAAATTATCATCCCTGGTTTGTCATTGGCAGTCTCTTTAGTCGAATTTGTCTTAATAAACAATTTGCAAGCACTCGCTTTAACTCAAATATTTATTTACAGTGCATTTGTATGCCCCATTTCCACTATCATCTCATCTTTTTATACCTTTTTGTGTAAGGAATAGACTTCGGTTATCAAAAAGTGTTTCTGGGGATTAATTACACCACATGAGGTAACAATAACCATGGTCCCATTCATTTACTTGCGGCGCATTGTACTTCTATGTAATCTGCCTTACCATGTGTGAATCTTTCCTTTCTAACAGGAAATATGTTCAAAGTGACTGGCAGAAAGAATTTTAATCAGCAACCCTTGATGGACTTGTATTTTGGCTCAGAAATGAAATTAGAGCTAGAAAAGAATGGACGGTTAGAAAACGAACAAGTGATTTATTGACACTACTTTGCAGATTAAACTCTATTTCTGAAAATAAAGTACAAAGGAGAACAAAAAGAGCACTTGAATAAGTAGCAATGTGTGATACAGTGTCTTAGCAATTATAATCATCATCATCTGGCTCTTCTTCTTGGAACTGTCATCACTTTCTGATTGTCACAGTTAGAAACACTGCACATATCAGTGAACCCGAGGCCACTTGCCAAGCAAACACATTTTGGCAGTTTTCAGCTACTGGGATATTCGTAGAACAGTAGATCAAACACAGCCTGAGGTGCCGGATGTCGTTCCATCCAGTCTACTGCCAGCTGCACTTCCCCATCCTGTTTCTTCCACTTCCAGCCACTCCCAATAGAGCTATGTGTTCCTGGGTCCTTCTGAAGACACCTCCTCCATATAGCAGCCTGGTTATTGGCCCGTTGAGCATGTTTATTTAAACAGTTTTCACATGGGGACAGATGGCGTCTCTCGATCTCATCTTTCTTTTCACAGAATAGATGATATCTTAAATCATTTACTTTCAATGTAGCAGACTTGGCTGCATAAAGAAGGACTTCTCCAATTTTTCCATGAACTTTCCAGACGGATCCTATTACTCCCCCAACTGTGAGAAGATTTCCTGTGCCTCTCGGTTGGCACTCATGATTTTAATGGCACTTACTTTCTCTTTGCCTGCAAATGTGCTGATTGTGTCGCATCCTGTATATGCTTGCATATATCTATGAGGGCCCGACAAACATTTATGGCAACAGCAGCTGCAATTTTCTCAATGGCAAGGACTCTTGTGCTTGCTTTAGTGCCACATTTCTGGAACAATGAAGCCTGATGCAAACATGAATGCCAAGCACATGATGAACACATCATTGTCTTTTCTGAGCTTATCAGTGCTGCTTGGTAGCCCTCTTCTCAGCAGCATGTGCTGCATGTAGCAACAAGTGACCATCTGCTTATTCATGTATACTCCTGAGATCAGGCACCTCCTGGCTGTAGTATCAGTTAATGAGGCACAGCCATGTGTAATTGGAGTTTGGGACACTGCTTGTAGCTAAGGTCAAAGGTTGTGAAACTTGCGCATAGTCTTGATCGTGTAGAGCCAATAATACCTTCCAAACTTCCTGATAGGCCATGGCAAAAACTTGGTACTGATTTGTTTTAGTTAAAAGATCAGCAGTATTTGCTTGTTGTAGATTATTTTTCAATGTTTATTGAGATACAAAAGCTCTCTGTTACGAGCTCTGGAGCTGTAATCAACCACCTCAAGTCTATTTTTGCTAGACATGGGATTTCTGAGATTTTTATATTAGATAATGAACCTCAATTTACTTCTGCTACATTTGCAATCTTTGCGACAACCTATGGATTTGAGCATAAAACTAGTAGATCAAGATACCCCAGAACAACGGCGTGGCAGAGAGATGTATACAAACAATAAAGAAGATTTACAAAAATCAGAAGATCTGGCTCTGTTACACTATCGTGAAACAATGCTGGTTACAGCCCAGCTGAACTCTTAATGGGTCGTAAGTTAAGGACGACCGTACCGACCCCAAGCTAAAATCTAACTCCAGGTTGTTCATACTTAGAAACGGTTCAATAGTTTGAGAATCATGCAAACTAAAACCAGAAGAGACATTTTAATAGTCGTTTCGAGAAATGCCAAAATTAGATCCCGATGATAACATTTTTGTTACGGATATGCAAAAGACAGGTGTGATTCTGTCAAAGACATCGTCTCCATGATCATACTTTGTGCATACCCCTGTGGGTGCTCTGCGCAGAAACAGACAACATTTAGTTCAGCTACCTTCAAGGAGGTATACAAGAGTACAGGGAAATAAAACTTTGCATCAGTTAAATGATGAAGCCAAGAATGATTTGGACAACAACACAGAGAGCAGTGATGACTCTTCGATAAGTAGACATGAAAAACAATGTGAACAATTGAAATAATTCTTTGAGAAATACCAAAGACAAGTTCTAACATGGCTATAGGACAAGATCAAATCGACTTGTTATTCAACCCAAAAGGCTAAAATTGTCAAGAATATGCTAAAAGATAAAGGGGATTCCTATAAGCTTAAATGTTTTATTAGATATCTTTAGGACTGATTGAACTGTTCATATCAAGAATAGCACGGACAACATATATACATATAGTACATTCAGATTTCTACAGGTCACATATTTATTGTTCTCAGAGGGGGATATGTAGTACCAGTTAATGAGGCACAGTCATGTGTAATTGGAGTTTGAGACACATATTAAGGTTGACAGCTTTAAAGCCAGTAAGACTTAGGGTCAGTCTAATTAGAGTCCAATTAGTTACAGACTGCTTGTGATGTACATCATTTATGTTCCGTTGGTGTTGGGCCTTCATTTAGTTAATATCTTTGTCTGTATATAATAAAAAGTAGTCTGGAGAATATCTTGTGTTTGTTCCAACACATTCACACAACACTGGTTACCTTCAGATTTTTCTTCAGGGGTTAAAAAGAGTATCTTATCCTGAAGTATCCATGTGTACTCTGCCTTCTTTCATTCATTTACCAAAAATGAGATGAGGCCTGTTTTGTTACTGACTTATCTTATAAATGTTCTCCACTGCCTAACAATTTGTGAAGCTGTGGTGCTTTGTAGCTGAAGTCTGGGATCTTCCCCTCTGATTGTCCTGTCACTGTTCTTTATAGATGTCTCCTGGTATGTATCAAACACCATATCTATCCTTTGACTCCTACTTCCTTCCCTCGGAGCCATGCATAGCACAAACATTGTCACTTCACTAAAGCTGGCTTGATCACCTCTCACTCTCTGAACAAGATGTGTTCCATCAATCACAGTGGCATTTCTTCATCTTGTGCTATATTTGTCTTTAGAATGAGCCCTTCTGGGGTTGACAATGTCCATGGCAAAGGTCCCAGCGGATGGTAGGGTACATCCGACATCTGAAGATTCCGGCCCTGTTCTATCACACTGATGCGACCAAAGAGTGCCCTGTCTGCTTTAAGAATGATAGTCTTCGCATTGCTCTTTACCTCCTTTATCTTGCACATATTGCTGAAGGTTTTCAGCTTGTTCTTTTTTATGGTATCATGAAATTTCTTCATTGGTAGGTTGCTCCCAAGTCTCTCAGTTCTGAAGTCGGCATAACTTTTCTCTCCAACTACACATACCTTCATCAGGCCAGAGGTTTTTTCCCGAGGAGCTTTTTTTGCTGTAGAGATAATAATGTGTCCCAGCAAAGGGGTCGACCCAGCTTTGAAGTAGACTCACCACTGCTGGCACTGCATCCCCTCCTTTTTTCAACTCTTGGTTTGTGTAGATCTGCATAATAAAGATCTGATCTGTTTTCCTGTACCATTTCTCGCATCTGACCCAGGAAGGCATTCCTGTGTTTGACTGTGATGTAATATCTTTTCACAACACCTTCTTTTAGGCTGAACCTTGCTGCTGTACCACTTGGAGTCTGTATGTCTTTGTTTACTGTGGCCTCAGTGGTTTGGTCAACATGAATGCGTTCAAATGGATTGTTGCCAGACAGCTGAACAGAAACGTATCCATCCATGAAGTTCTGGTGCACCTCATGGAGTTCCATTGAAAGCATAGTCATCTGGGCATAGTAAGATGGCAAGTACCTAGCGTTGTTCACTTTGTCATGAGCAACACACCAGGGGATCATAGATCGTGTGGCAACAAGGTGTAACTGCGAGTCGCCTTCTCGGGGTCAGCAAAACATCTTCAACCATATAGACATATGACATTTAAATTGATAACAGGTCTCCATTGTCATGACAAAGATGCTCCAAGAATCTATTCCAAAGATCTTGTACCTTTGCAAAAGCTTGAATCTGTAGCAGGTTCTCAAGGCTCCTTTGACACAGATCTTCAACCAGGTCATTCATTTCTTCCAGAAAAGAGCAGACTGCCTGCTGCTTGTCATTCAGGTTCATCTCCACCCAGGGGATGAACTGCAACTAGGCCAGTCTCATCATAGCTTCATATATATGCACTTCTGCACTCGAACTGCACAATTGTACATCTTGCCTTCAAGAACGTCAATTACTGAGCCTTCGGCAATGATGCCTGCTTCGATACAGAGGTCCTGAAGCCTAGCATTCTGAAATCGTTTTCCAAGAACTGACAAGGCATTGCAGATGGTGTGAAATGTGCCCAATCGAAGGATGATGTTGGCATACCTTTCTTTGTGTTTCCGGGTATATTCTGATGCTTTAGAATACAGAGCTTTATCCATGACAACTACTATTTTATGCAGTTGTAGTGCCTCCCTGATGATTTCCGACTAGGTCAAAATTTCAGACACTGGAGTCAAATCAGTAGCCGTGACAGTAGTTGTAGGCAAATAGTCTATGACATCATGTGAGACACCAACTAAGTTCCTAGTACTGATGTTAAACTATGTCCAACTGGGTATGTTTAGTTGTCCCCTTGCCAGTCAGATTCTCTTACAGCCTATCCATGTTTTTCCATGCTTGATTTGTGAAAACATAAGATTGAATGTTGGCTGGAAGAACAATTTGCTGCTTCAATGTAGGTGCAAGTTTTTGGAGACACAAGGATGTCATTTTTTTCCATCTGTGAGTATGAAACTCCATGTCCTATTCTGTTCAATGTATGGATGATTTCAACATTGGCAGTGAGTCTTTTTTACAGTCTATCTGAATAACAGGTGTGTGTATGCATGTGTGAGTTTCTGCTGGCCACGGATCACTGCATATATAATGTTTTGACTGAAAGATTGCAGCAGCATGTTGACTCTTCTTGTGCTCTGGATCACCAGTCAGAAGATCCAGCAGGTATTCTGACACAGTGAAGGAGTCTTGATCAACATCAGATGGATGAAGAGGCCATGGTGTTGTTTTCATTTGTGATCTTGTTGATGTTGTTGACTTGGTTTTCAAAAAAAACCCAGCTTCTCTTTTCAAATTATGGCTTTCGCCAACAACATCCTGCAATGTGATACTATCGGGTACAGGCAGTAATTTCCCTTTTTGGTCTGGAAAGATATGAAGGCTGTTTCCTAGCTCATATTCCTGTTTTCTACGGACATGTTTCTTGGTTGATTCTTTCAGTCTTTGAACCTCTCAAGATTTCATGAGTATTTCAAGCTTTTCTGTCAGGGTTGTCACCTGAACAACCATTCTTGGTTAGGAATGATAGCAGATCTAATGTACTGAAACACGCCATCATAGGCTTAATATTCCATTTTTTTGTAGCTTTCATCAGATCGGATGTTCTATTGCTCTGCATTTTCTTCCGTTTTTTGACCCTTGTGTTGTTCTTATATCATGATGCATGGTAACGTGCTTCTGCAGCCACTACATCAATACTAGTAACTGCTGAAAATCTGGCATTACCATTGCTGACAGCACACTTGCGAAGTCTTTCATAAATTCTTAGCTGTGTGGCCTTGATTAATTTTCACGTGTTGATGTTCCCTTGTGGTATATGACCTTTTCATAAAATATGTACATGTACTCTTTGTCATACATCCTTGACTCTGATGAAGATCTCCTGGTTGGCCTTTTAATGGTACAGCCACTGGTTCCAGCTTCATTGCTGAGGCTTGCTTTTGCTTTTCGTTTCAGTCTCTAAGTCTCTGTTTATAGTAAACCGGCTCCTCCATTTCCTGCGGTATATAATTTGGGGGGATCTCTTTGTCTCTCAAATTTTAGTAATGTCCAGAATTGAGGCATAATTTCTTACTTTGGCGGCCTCTAGCAACGTCTGCCATGATATTTAACCTTTATGGACAGGTTAAATGGTCCTCTCCTTCTACCTTTGGCTGTGAGGAGAACTGTGATATTTGATTTTTTTGGTTTCTCCATAATGAAACTGGAAACTACTGATACTCCAGTAAAGTACTTCTTCACCTTCTTCAACACGACCAAGTTACCTAAAAAAAAAACAAAAGATGTAATTACTAAAAGTATTCCGTAAATGCAAATTATCAATAACTTAAAACTAGATGTACGCATATTATAGACCATAAACATCTATTCAAATCAGCAAGATTAAATTTTTGTCATTTTCAATAAACAGATAGTACATAAGAGATAATGTATAAGCAATTGGAAAACGTTTTACAGTATTAGTTGGTTAGTGATGCACTTTTTCACTGAAAGAAAATTGGAGTAAAGGTACATTTTCCTATCACAAACTGATTAATACAACTCCCAGAAAATTCCAAAATGTTTTAAATTGACACTGATACATTATTCAATATACAAGTACTCTAAGAACATCTTATAAAAGGAGTTGAGATATTCATATTAGCTTTCAGTTTAGTGTTTAGTGTAAAAATGAGTGTTTGGAAATTTAATTTCAGATAAAGTCAAAAAGACAAGCTGCCAATGGCAAAACAAGTCAAGATAGTTTAATGCTGTTTGTTACACTCGCAAGTACAGGTGTTTAACTAGCTTAGCTCTTGATTTGAATACCCTGACTTAACTAATACATATTTTAAAGGGAATTGATATAAAGACCATTCAGCAAAATTGTAGAAATCAAGCTACTGGCGAATTCAAGGATATGATTTAAATCTCGGTGATAACGCACTGCTATCACCTATTTTCCGTCTCTAGTGATTTAGATCTTGCTAAAAAACATAATAAACCTTCGTACTCCAAGGTGACACCGACCACAACCTCTGGCTCATGGACTAATAATAATGCATGTAGTCTTAACGCCGAAAAATATATTTATTGCATGTCCTTAAGCTACTTACAACAGGAAGTTACATACTATCAAATTGACATACTTTAGGTGCTAAATATAATAGATGAAAGTACAGAACGTCTGATTTACAAAGCTCTGTAAATACCACTACTATCCATACTGTCTTCTTCATTTAATATAAACAAGGATTATGCAAATTTATACTCGTTAAAAATACATTTACAAATCGTGCCTGAGCCCCTATAAATTATAAGAAGATAACTGCTGAATACAAACTTTCTTATAAACTAGAACACAATAATTTTCAGTGAAGTAAACATATACTTTATCCATGTTATCGCTGTTATAATGTTTTTTATATTTACATTTCATAAAATATATTGACAAATCTGACCATTTGTTATTAAAGTTACAGTTTCAGATTTTCCACGTGATATATATATATATATATATATATATCGATATATATATATATATATATATATATATATATATATATATATATATATATATAATAACAATATCCACAGCCAGTGTTAAATATTTGCTTAGAGTTTAATACATTTTATATTATGAACCCCTTTGTATGTTTCACTGTGATGAAAGAAATAAGGCCCAAAGAGTGAAACTTCCTTATTTAATGATCACACTTCATAGTTGTGTTTTATACATGAAGGTCAGTGAACATTTTTTTCAAGTACACGATAAAAAGGGAAGGACACTAAATTTCTTAATTTGAATTTATTTACACTGTGAGTAGCCCAGGGTCACGCTTGACTTCTCTTTCTAGAATTAATAGGATAAAGTGATGGGAACATATGGATAATAATTAGAGGTCACGTTTTGTAATGGTAAAATTAGTTCGTCAACAATTGGTGTTTTGCTGGATTGGCAAGTGCAACAGTATTAATATAAAAAATATATAAATACTCAATGCTTTATATATATAAAAAAATACTCATAATGCTTTATAAAAAAAATTATACCCCCTCCCAAAAAAAAAAAACAGCGCAAAAAACAATTATATCTGAAAAACTGCTCCATAACATCGGTAATAAAATTAAATAGCAATCTCAAATATTGGTAACTGTTTCCTAAAATAAGTGACAATTATTCGCCGAAGGAAAATCATCTCATTCCATTACTTTTTTCAGGTTAAATATTGGATATGTTTATTAAGGTTGCATTGCTCGTTGGATTAAACTCCTTTCAGCTTACAATTTCAAATTCGAATACAGACCTGGAATCAAGCATGGAAACGCAGATACACTATCAAAATGTTCCGAACCATAACACGGCCAATGTGCTGAACAAGAGACATCAGAAATTTTACAATGGGGTCCATGTAGAAAATGTGAGTAACGTGCTAAAGAAATGAAAAGTACGTTGAAATGTATGAAAGTCAATTGACTACAGTGAAACCCTATGAATAGGAATGAGCTGTACTATGATACAATTAATTTCATGACATAAATTGAAACAGTTTGTCTAGGTTGCTTGGTTACAAAGATGCATATTAT
Organism: Margaritifera margaritifera; assembly: GCA_029931535.1. Taxonomy (NCBI): domain Eukaryota; kingdom Metazoa; phylum Mollusca; class Bivalvia; order Unionida; family Margaritiferidae; genus Margaritifera; species Margaritifera margaritifera. Next base: position 2,313,799 of record JAQPZY010001369.1, on the reverse strand, counting down.
CGCTTGCCTTTTACCTTTGGAATAATCAAATGCACATGCACTTCTGGGACTAAATTGAAGAAAGACAAGTTAATATCCGTGGTGTAGATCGTTTGCACAGATAAGCAGGGATGCAGTTTCACTGGTTTATAAATGCAACTAAACACTTGCTGGAAAGTACAAGATCGGTTATGATGTTAGGAAGAACGATCTGTCGTAGAACTACACGCACTGAGACGTCCACTATTTGGAAGTGGTTCCCATGTAATCTTGGAGTCTATGCGCGTGACAATAGATCCGAAGAGAAACAGGGATGGCCAGCGACAGAGAAATATCAAAAAGAGACTACCGAGAGAGGAAAACTATCAGAAAGGATGACGAGAGAGAGAGAGAGAGACAGACAGACAGAGACAGAGAAATGGGGGATAGAGAGAGAGAAATGGGGGAGAGGAGACAGAAGGAAGGATGAGAGAGTACATGCAAGATAAGAAGGGCAAGAGTAGAGAGTATGGTAGAAGGGATCAGCGGTGGGAAAAGAGACGAGAGAATAAGTAAAATTTTAACATATGAACATTTTGTATTCATGACATGTTGCATGATGTTAATATTTGAATTGTCATCCAACATTTTAAACATATATGTCTTTGCGATCTGTGATATAAGTTTGCATACAGTGTTGTGTACATACAATTTATATAATTTTGAGAGGACGCAAAATTGTAAAGGCAGAGGGTAGTGTGACGTCAGGGCCCTGTTATGTTTTTACAAAACCACTTTATTGTGCATGAACTGTGATATTTATGTCTGTTGTGTTCATCACGATCCTTAAATAGCTAAACACGGAGGTGTGTGTGTGGTAGTGGTGATGGTGGGTCTATGCATGGCTGTCAGTTATTCCTAGACTAATGTAAGTTAAAGGAATTAAAAGCACATGTTTCTTCGACTAACAGTAACATCTAAATCTATTCCATTTATCATCATGCTTACTAGTTACATAATGGAATCTTCAAAATTAGTCGTCTATATTTCATGAGATCAATTTATGTATTCAGTGTGATAACTTGATCACGCTGTAGCCTGGTTTATTCCTCTTCCGTTTCCGGTTGTTACCAGGTTACCGTGTGAGAGTTAAGACTTTGATTCAAGAAGCTATTTTAATTGCGATTATTTTATGGTAAGATGACAAAAATTAACAATGGTTGGAAAATATGGAATGATAATAATGTAGTTATAATTTTGCTTTATTTATATGACTGGATAACAATTACTGTTGAATGAACTAATTAGTTAATTTCTTCCCCGCGAGGTCTCCCTGCTTGGCAGCCAGCAGTACTGGTTTGCTCTCATCCCGGCTGATTTGTATATGATTTATACATTGACGTTATTTACATACAAGACAGAAGGGGTGTGTCCAAAGGCTAGGAAGTGAATCCTAAAAAAATTATCGGAAATCATCGTTTATTTTGAGATTTGAGAAGATAGATTAAGAAAACAAGTATTCAAGTGCATGTTTATTCTCTAGGAGAATGTTTATTTTATTCGTTGAGTTTATTGCATGATTGAAGTCTATGTGATTTAATTTGTTTATTCAGATTCTGAATGATATATAAGAGGTAATGTGTATAATCTCATTTTATGCAAGTGTATTATTTCCCTGGAATACACTCAAAGGTTGAAGTAATTGGTTTGATTAAATGATACAATATTTATTATTGAGTCAATTTAGTCACTCTGAATTATTCAAAGATACAAATTGTTTATTTGCTATTCGAAATAATGCGAGGGGGTAGTCACTTGTTGATGTTGGTACCATCTGATTTTGCTACGTTATCTGTAACACTTGAAAATTTAGTCTTCGTCAAGTGTATTTCATTATTGTTTATTGACACATTTAATTTGTTTTGAATAAATCAATGCAACAAAGTAAACTGTCTTTGTTGGACTTCAAACTTATATAATTGTACAGGTTTCAATCACCGGCATTGAATCTGTAGCTATAAACAATGTGATCTGGTGAAAACGGTATTGCGCTACTCCGTGACTGTCACAGTTACTGATACAGCTTAGAATAAGACTTGCACTTTGATTTAAATAACTGTTGAACATTTCTGGTAACAAATGAAACAAGTGTGAGAAAATATATTCAGGAAGATGAAGCCCTTTGACGCTCTTTAAAAAATGCTTAATAAATAAGGCAGATTAAGAAATGTAGAAGAAAAGCAAGATTGTCATTGAATTTGGTAAATTATTCTACATGTGGTGTTTGATGGCATCATTGGTGATGGTTTTGATGACCGTGATGCATTCTATAGTTACTCGGTTCTCGCCTTTGTTGCATTATATGCTTGATGTCAGTCAAAGTATCCTTGATCTTTCACGTGAAAAACCTCAAATGTGTCACAGAGGTTGCCATTTTGAATTTCATTCATGAAAATAAACCTTAAATCGCGTGGCAGGATTACATACTGCAATACGTGACTGTGTATATTAATATTAAAGTATTGATTCATTAAAAAAAGATTAAAAACCTACTTTCATTTAACATTACATTTCTTAGCTTGAGTTTGTTTAATTGATATGCTATTTAGTCCATATATGTTCAGAAAATAATCTGCATGCTGCATACTACTTGGTTGCACAATAATTTGTACTGTTTTTCTGTTGTTGTCTTTTCTTCAAAATTGGGAATTCAATTTGCATTGTACATTCCATTCTGCCCTTTTGGAGCACCGTTGAATGTGTGCAAGGCACAGAGTAAAGTTGTTTGCTCTACAATTCTAACGATGTAGAGAATTAACATACATTTATATGTCTTTCACCTTCTTGGATTGACATTTAGTTTTATTATTTTATATATTTATTAATATTAGGAAAACTATGTGCTCCCTGAAGCAGGCAGCTGTTGAAAATGACTTCGTCTGTGCGCTGTGGAAATGTGCTTGAAATAGCACCAAATACACTAATTTTGCCTGTCCTTGAAATACAAAAACGAATTTTTACAGTGTAGGCATTACACTTTTCTAAAGTGCAATTATGAAATTTTCAAATGTAAAAAGTACGCGAAGTTATCGGCTCATCATTTATTTTTTAGAAAGTTTTAAAGATATTGTTACAACTTACTTCTGATTTTCAGGAAGTGAAAATAGCTGTGCAGAGCTAGTAGTCTTCTATGACATGCACATCAGAAGGACTAGATATATACTCTCAAATTCAATTCAATCTCATCATTCAGATAAACAACACACACACACACACACACACACACACACACACACACACACACACATACACACACACACACAACGAAGAAAATTGCAAGTACTTGATACAATTTCTGTTTTCATAACAAGTATTACCAGGATTACCAGCGAGGAATATCAGGGTATACGATTTCTTTCATGTTGAATCCTTGCCTGTGAATTGAAGCTTAGAAAATTATACTCACTCTTCAGCCACCACCACCACCCTTCGTACCTTTGCATCACTTTCTACCGTTTTCGTAAGACTGATAATAAAATTATCAGCGATTTAAGAAAAAGGTAGGTTTGAGATGACCTAATCTATCGTAATAAATAAATATATTTAGACATTTTTAAAACTAGTTTACCTTTTCTAACCACAAAGCGAATCCGATTCAACAAATGGATCACACCGGTTTTTCAACATTGTTTGTTAACTTAGTATAGGGGAAATAACTTCGTAGAGACTCGAACGGCATAGAGTCAAATTTCTTCTGCAAAAAATAATTTCTATGCATGAAAGGTAATGCCGTTTCCATTTGTTCTTTCTAGCTCATACAGTGGTCGTTTTCCTTGTTGCAAGCATAACTTCTGTAGACAAACACATTCAGGCGTTGCCTGGCATGAGCCTTGCAGCGGGTACTAACCACATCGAATGTTCCTTTCGAGGAAAAAAACAAATTGTACATAACCATTGGATTAGATATTTAACCAGGAAAACATGTTGAAAATACATGTTTGGGGCTTTTTGGTCAACGCATAATATTCCTTTTTCCGTACGGATGATGAATTAATCGCTTCGTCTTTGAAAATATTTAAACAGTGTGTGTGTGTGTGTGTGTGTGTGTGTGTGTGTGTGTGTGTGTGCGTTTGCAAAAGGTGCAAAACGGAGACATCGTTGAGAATACACATCAACATACTGGGGACACACCTCGAAACGGGGACGTCCCCGTTTTGTAATAGCAAAAGAGATGGATTGCCACGGTCTTACTTAGTGATAAAAACCTCGAAATGAGTGTATCTGAGTATGTCCCCATTTGGTCGGTATTTTTTCGCATCATACCATACACAAAAATATACACGTCCCACTCAACTCAAAACATCGTGTGTATCAGTGGAAAAATGGTGTCCCCGTTTACGAGGTAAAATTACCATTTGTCAGCTCCGCGCACTTTGCTATCAAATTACTTATTGAAGATGGCATCAAGAAGATGTAACAGGATTCAAATCAGGCATGTAAGGATGCAGAAATATGTAATATATTTTCTTTTAAATAAAGAGAGGAAGATCGATTATGTGTTTATTAATGGATAGCCCACCGTTCATAACACACTTTCGCCAAATTAGACAGATTGGAAAAGAATGATAACTGAATAGACAATTTTGCAAATAGAGTGAACACCACTTTTTCAAATCAATTGATAAGATTTATGCAGATATTCTTCATAAAAATTACGATGGGCAATAAATTCTAGCCATTCAGCTCTGCTTGTACATTTATCTTTTAGTCACATGAGAGCCATCTACGTTTCGTAAAGAAATACAGCGCAAAATATGAACGCTTGAAATGTAGTCACAATATGATTGGAGTATAGAAAACGCTGTATCAGAGATTGTTGCTGTCTAGTTGTAAGCATGTGTGTTATGGTTTGAGTTTTCATTAAGAAATTGTAACCAAGGTGATTTGCTATTTCTGAATGCAGTTTAAATAGTTGTCTCATTTAAGTTTATTACTACTGTTAATACTATACTACTATTACTACAAATCATCATCATCATCAACATCATCATAATCATCATCATCATCATCATCACCACCACCGCAACCATAATTATCATCATCATTGTTGAAAAGAGCAAACAATGCATTTTCTACAGATTAATCAAGTAAATAATAATGATAACCGTTCCTTTCCTCCACTTTACAGCGTTAGAGGTAAATCTGACAAATCGATCTTGAACAAACTGGGAAAAATAGCTTTTTGTAAAAACTTGTACATGGTACCAGTCACGACATAATACATGAAGCAGTTTTCATAATTATATTTAGTGTTTCTCAGTGTATCTTCAATGAGCAAGCATGCAGTAGTACAAATAATGTAAAGCAAAATATTTATGATTCTCGCTGATTCAAGTTAAATTGTCGAATAATATTTTTCTTTCTATTTATTTCTTACTTTCTTTTTTCTTTTATTTCTCTCTTTGTTTCTAATTTTGTTTAATCGTGAGTTTTTATATTATCTACATTTTTAGTTCTGTCGTCTGTCCGTCCGTTAGCACAAGTTTGTTATCGCTACTCCTACTAAACTACTTGGAGGATTGCCTCGAGACTTTACACACACATTCATCCCATCGTCTAGCTCGTTCTAAATGAAAATGGTGCTGCTCAGACATCCAATATGGCCGCCACAGCTGCCATCTTGAAAATCTTCTTATAGCGAATCCTTCTGAATGGATGGTAATATCAACATGGGGTTTTACTAAAAGACTTCTTATGATGTCTAGTGTTATCGCCACACATCCTACATGGATGGTTATATCAACATGTGGTTTTAACAGAAAGAATGATCTGATATCTAGTTGGTTCTAAATGAAAATGGTACCGATTTAAAGTTAATAATAGCCGACACGGCAGCCATCTTGAAAATCTTGTTATCGCTTCTCTTCCTGATTGGATTGTCATATCAACATGGGGTTTTCACTAAAAGACTTCTTATGATATCTAGTTGGTCCCAGATAAAAATGGTGCCGATCTGACGTCCAATTTGGCCACCAGGGCAGCCATTTTCAAAATATTAACGTCCAATATGTCCGCCACTGCAAACCATCTTGAAAATCTTGTTATCGCTAGTCCTCCTGACTGGATGGTTATATCAACATGGGGTTGTCACTAAAAGACTTCTTATGATGTCTAGTCCGTTCTAAATGAAAATGGTGCCAATTTGACGTCCAATATGGCCGCGATGTGGAAAATTTTGTTATCGCTACTCCTCCTGAATGTATAATTGTATGATAATGGGGTTGTCACTAAAAAACCTCTTAATTGATGTCTATCTAGTCTTAAATAAAAATGGTGCCGATCCAGTATGGCCACCATGGCGGCCATCTTATTTATTTTTTTATTATCACAGCTCTCCTTGAACAGAAAGTCATACTGACGTGGGGTTTTCACCAGAAGACTTATTATGATGTCCAGTTGGTCTTAAATGAAAATGGTGCCGATCTGATGTCTAATATGGCCGCCATAGCAGCCATCTTGAAAATCTTGTTATCGCTACTCCTCCTGAATGGAAAGTCTTATCTTGAAAATATTGTTATCTCTACTCCGCTTGAAATGGATGACTATATCAAAATTGGGTTTCCACCAAGAGACTTCTTATGATACCTAGTTTGTCCTAAATGAAAATGGTGCCAGTAGTACATCCAATATCACTGCCGCGACGACCGTCTTACAAATCTTGTTGTCGCTACTCACCCTGAATGGATGATCATTATGACATGGGGTTTTCACCAAAAGACTTCTAATAATGTCTACATTGTCCTAAATGAAAATAGTGCCAAACTGACATCCAATATTTGTACCACAACAGCTAATTTGAAAATCTTGTTATCGCTTAAGAATATCAGAGATAGTTTAAGAACTCAACAGTTAAAGGAAGATATGGTCTTATCTTGAATTCCTGTAAATTCTATTCGCCCAGTAGAGCGTCAGTCCCTCCGATGGACTCTTGTTCTGAATTTCATTCTTTCTTTCTCTCTTTCTTGCTTACTTGTTTTAATTCTTTACAAGAAATCCCGAGTCTAATAGCACACCGCCTTGAAAGATTTGAGCACAACTTCAATATTTGTTCTTCGAAATTTTAATCACTGTGGTTCTACTAGTAATTTTTCATACACTCATAAAACGTCCAAGTTAATTTTAACAGTGTAAACCGAATAAATTTATTCTCGCTCTCTCTGTCATTTTATTGAATGCCTGAAAATTGTTAACAAGCACATATTTTCTATCCTCAAATGCAGAGGTATCTGATTACAATACTGATGGAGAAACATGTTTATATTAGCAGAACTGTGTAATCTGTTTGAAATGGTAATAATAACAGAACCTGAAGCAGCATGCTCAGTTTGAGTCCACTGAAGTACCTTGTAAACAGGACTACATAAATATCTGTTTATATGACTTTCGAAAAGGCGGCAATTCTCAACGAAACGTATGATGCACAAGTGCCCAAAGCGAATGATGTACCGTTACATGTGCTACAATCATGCCCCCTCCCCCCAAAGCGAATCATACATTTACATGTACATTATGTATATTTGACTCTTTCCTAAAGCATTTGCAAAATAATGTCATATTTGTTTCAAATTTATGATGCATTTCTTATTATTTAATTTGCATTTTATTTCGTTTAAGTTAACAATGCCTTCCAGTCCTATGTTTGTAAACACTATTTTTAATAAGAGTGTAATACTGAAAAGAAAAATAAGAATTCTATTAAATTGAAATTAATGAATTTTAGTGAATCGGGCTTTAGACTTATACAATGTAAGTAACATTACATAATTATAAGGAAAGTATCTGGTTTGTAGCACCGAATAATATAGTGAACCTAAGATAAAACGGAGGGGGGGGGGGGGGCGGGGATACAGGGATTCGTGGTGTTCAATGTTCAACCGAACTCCTTTTCCAGTAAAAGTGTTATTCTTTTCAATTTAGAAAAAAAAAAAAAACGAGAAGTGTCACCACCTACCCATCCCCGACTATTTTTCAAAGTGATTCTCTTACAAATAATAATAATAATAATAATAATAATAATAATAAATGATTTGCTAATTTATAATCATATAACTCTGAATATAACCAATATATAATAACTAATTCTAAAGCCTTTCTTTATTAAAAGAGAGAGAGAGAGAGAGAGAGAGAGAGAGAGAGAGAGAGAGAGAGAGAGAGAGATTCATTCTACTTTAAATGATAACACATGCGATGAATATATTTCGTGTGGAATCATATACAACATATAAAATAAAAAAGCAGTGATACACCATGTCTGAAAAGGAGACAAAATAATGGATTCCCCCACCCCACCCCCCAAAAAATGCAAAAAAAATGCACATTTCACGTAAAGAAATAATGAAACTGATATTCGAAATAACTTCGAAGAGTCTAGTATTTGCAGAATTTTATTTCAGCCTTAAATTCCTTCAGCATGATGTTTGTTTAATTTTTTTCAATAATCAAATGAGTTTTTAAAAATACAAAATCTTTTAATAAGTAATACCGTGCTTGAATCTGCTGTCGCATGCAAAAATCAATAATATCATCTAATGCGCCGTTCAAATCAATGTTTTTTAGAGGTCAAATAGACAAAATATGTCAAGCAAAATGCAGCTGGAATGTACCATGTTTTATAAACCCAAGGCGTCCATAGTAGTGCCAGATTGCATGCGTAAAAAATAAATTAATGAGGGAAGTTTCGCGCGAATATCCTTTATGTAGGACCATGAACATTATACTCCCAAGTGTCAATGTCACTGTTAATAAAAGCAGATATTTTCCCATGCATTTCATTTCCAGATGATCACTCAGTTAAACTAGATTTCATTCGTCTTCATAAAAATCATTACATAATTTATTATTAATGTCTAATTGTAATTGATTTGATTGCCTATCAAAAGTCCAAAAATACAGAATGTTCCGAATTAATTCCAAAAGTCTTGAATGTCTACGATGATACAATCCAGAATGTCTTTGAAAGAGTTTCCAAAAGTCCAAAGTAATATAGTAATCCACAAGTCAATGAGCGCTTAATAATTCCAATGAATGTTTAAATAAATAAATAATTCCTCTCGAATGATATCTGAGTTCAATAGTAAAATGTAAATTCTGATCACAAAATGATTCCCAGACTAATCTTAAAGCCTGAATGAAGTTAATACGTATCAAGTCTCTATTATATACCTATTTTATTTACCTACATCTTACCAGGACGTGAGTTATCCTAATGGAAAAAACCAGACTAATTGTCAACAAGACTGAAATGGAACTCAAATGGAATTCAAATTCTAGTCAATATTCTTTTGACAAATGTCCAGAATTTAAAGTGCAACTCACCTTCATGGAATAGATTCAAACACACATTACGGATTAAATATACATAACAATATGTAACTCCATGGGGGGAGGATTATACCAACTGGGAAAGTCCAGAGTAATATAGTAATCCACAAGTCAATGAGCACTTTGTAATTTCAGTGACTGTTTAAATAAATAATTCCTCTCGAATGATATCTGAGTTAAATGGCACAATGTCAAATCTGATCACAAAATGATTCCCAGACTGATCTTAAAACCGGAATGAAGTTAATGCGTATTAAGTCTCTAGTATATACCTAATTTCTAATGACCCACATCATAACAGGACGTGAGTCATCCTAATGAAAAATAAAACCAGCCTAATTGTCAACACGACTGACCTTGAACTCAAATTCTAGTCAACATTCTGTTGACAAGTCACCAGAATTTAAAGTGCAACTCACCTTCATGGAATAAATTAAATATACTTAATACCTCCCCTCATAAAGAAAAAGAAAGATTTATGCAATAAAGCCTTCTTTCACATTTTGTCAAATATGCACATGATACTATAATAATCAAAATTACATAGGAATATGTCTCATGAATGACATTCAGCTTAATTACACAACATATACACAAAATAAAGCAATATAGTACTACTACATGATTAACTAGACCTTGTCCCACAATATATCATAAAAATGGGACACAAGCATGGCAAAATTCACTTTTACATAAATTAACCGCCAGGTTTGCATCACTGAGTCGACTGAAGAATTTCCGAATGGTTTCCAAGTGATCTTCACAGGTGTCGTTGTAGATGATGACGTTATAGATGTACGCGTCACAATTACCAGATGTTAACATGTTCATTAGACGTTGGAATGTTGCAGGAGAAGTTTTCATTCGAAAAGGCATTACTTTATACTGATAAATCCCATCTGGAGTTGCAAATGCCTAAATTTTCTTTTGCTCTTTCCGTAAGTGGAATTTGCCATAATGTTTTTAAGAGGTCAGACTTGGTGACATATTTCGCATTTCCAATGCTGTCGATGCAATCGTCTATTCTTGGCATTAGAAATGAAACCGTTCTGGTGACACTGTTGACTTTTCTATAGTCAGTACACATGCGGAATGTATTATCTCATTTAGTAACAAGAATACACGGTCAATTCCAGTTACTTTCACTTGGTTCTATAAAATCATTCTCCAGTAAATATTGAATTTCCTTTTTCAAATATTCCTGCTTGAGAGGATTCATCCTATAAGGATGTTGTTTCACATGTGTAAAATCTTCGATATCAACGTCATGATAGATTTTATTTGTTTGTGTTGGAACATCAGGAAACAAGTGCTCATACTCATGTAATAGCTGTTTTAGTTCATTTCTTTCCTGTTGTTGTAGACGTGAAAGTTTATGGTCCAGATTGTTCAATATTTCTGAGTTCTGAAGTTTGGTTAAGGCAAAGTCACTACTGTCAGATTGCATTTTATCGAGAACATCTGTTTCCGCCTCCCAGGAGTGTTAATGATATAATTTAAATCATTTACTTTCTTTTCAACGGTATAAGGACCATAATATTTAACCCGAGGAGGATTTTGAGGTATGGGAAAGAGAGCCAGAACTTATTCACCAGGCTTAAAACTCCTTTCCTTTGATAGCTCAGTGACCACTCGTCACCAGCGGGTACCTCAGGTGGTCTCCATTTTCTCATAAGGACCTCATTTTTGACAAAGGAACAATCTGGGAAAATCAATTTCATTTTCTTATTTCAGAGAAAACTCAGAGATGCTTTAATTTCTAAGGCCACATAGTTTACAAAAATGTCTAAGCATGTACCCTATACAATAACCGAAACAAATCCGTTTAATCAAACCGATTCGAAATTCAACCTTTCCTCCGATCAGCACGTAAGGCTTACAACTGACAGCTATTATATGGATGCCATTGATTGATCTGAATACTTGTAACTTTGAAAATAGGTAGCTATGCAGTTTTCCAAGTTCACAACTAACTCGCATAAACATTTATTTCCAATTGAAAGAAAGAAAGAATAATTCTACACTATTAAACACTGACGAGACATTTGTGTGGCATAAATGACTATGCAAATTCACCTAGGTAACAGATGCATAAACATTTGAAGGTTTGACTAACAAATTAATATATGTATATTCCTTTTTCAACTTCCAAAGTGTCGATATATATATTGAAGTTTGCTTGAAACGAGATGAGGACATAGTCTGTATTATTTCACTTACAAAATGCTGACAAGAGATACGAGTTCACTGAGCACATTTTCCTTCACGTATAATAATAAATACTTTGTTCCGACCGCTAAGGGGTACGGTTTTTTTTTAGAAATGTATTTGCCTTCGTGTGTGAAATGAATTCAAGCTGACTCAGAGAGCTCCCCAAAAGTCCGATTCGCTAAAATTCATTAATTTCAATTTAATAGAATTCTTATTTTTCTTTCAGTATTACCATATCCGTGTAAATATCCTTGCAAAAAATATGGATTATCTTTCAACTTATTTGAACAAGGGAGCAGTTAAGTTGCGTTGTAAATAATACAATGCAATACAAATCCGAAACATTTTACTGAACAAACAGAGACTAAGCAACGCAGTCTATCGATTTAGATTCTAGTGTTTAATATTTGATATAAGAAAGGTGCGTGGGTCTCCCAAGAATCCTTTCATTTACTTAACTGACACATTATGCTGGATGCAATTGAATTCAATCTTCATTTCTCGAATAGTACCATGCTTCGTGTGACCGTATCATTACCAGGGAATGGAGTATATATCTAGATTAAAAGGGAGCCGCGATAGATCAGTTGACAGAGCGGCTGCCTCCGTGTGTCCTTTGGAAAGGCATTTCGCTCACATTTCCGCGACATTATACAGCCAATAACGTGTTAAAGGTGCCGTTAAAACCAACAGAAACATAACAAAATATATTTTGCAATATTATGACATTATTCAGTTTGTAAAAAAGTTAATTGCTGAATATATCTGACAAATTAGGTAAAAAACTTTAGGATCGTTGTGATATTGTTTCATACTGCTACATATATGTACATGATGAATAAATTGATATTGCAACCGTAAACACCATCTGGACACGCGCATCGGCAAATACCTGATGTACCACATGCACGATCATTTACTTACACGTTACCGATTTTGTGAACAATCAAAGGGATTAAACTGAACAGAGCCGCTTACGCGTGTAAACGTTGCGGCCTTAGAAACTGCAGATGTTCAGTCAGCAAACATAACCGATCAATTCTTATAGTTTAAATTCAGAAAAAGTTGTAAACTTTCCGAAGAAAAAAATCATTTTTAAAATTCAACATTCAACAATTTGTGTCGTAGAGAATGGATTTATATATATATATATATATATATATATATATATATATATATATATATATATATATATATAGAGAAAAAAACAAGTATTTTTACTATTCAATCCAATTATTCATAATATTAAAATGCAATGGTGATACACAAATATATTTGGTGAAGATACATACGGAAGAATGAACACACAAATAGCACCTATGTACTCTAAGTTTGGGTTTCCCTGTCTTTGTCCTCTCTCTCTCTCTCAAATATATTAAACAATGAATTCCTACTAAAATACAGTACCCTTTACAGAATTGTAAATCATTTACACAGTTAAAATATAAAAACAATAGAGGACTTATAACAGAACAGAACTAAACTGTATTGACCAAATTAGGTCTAACAATAGACATATCAGATTAGGTATAAATATATGTACATATAATTAATGGTGGTGGTATAGTGGATGGAAAAGGAAAGGGTGAAAAAAAATATTTTTTCCATACTTTCAGCTTACATGACAAAATGGAGAGCAACGGTGATAGACATAACTATTCTGAGTTTATATGGGAACAGATTAATTTAAATATTAGTTCTTAAAATTTACTTGTTCTTATCTGTACGTTAAAATTTGTGTTATTTTTCAGATCATTCAGTTTGTATGTTTTAACATTTTTAAGACACTTCTTTCTTATATAGTATTTTCTTATTTCAGCAAAATATTGACATTGAAAAATATAGTGAAATTCATAACTTATATCTTGTGAGGCACATAATTCACATTTTCTTTCAGATAGATCCAAATTTTGCTACTTTCCAGTCTCATTTGGAAACCTATGATTCCTTATACGGAACTTTGTTAAAATTATTTTCTACTTTTGTGGCATACATGTTAACAATTAAAATATTTTTCAAATATCCGATAAGCTCACCTTTCAGAGGAATAAAAACATAAGAATACCAAGTTTGTATATATTTATCTGTAAGCCAACCAACAGAGGAGAATTACTCAGATAACCATATATTATTCAGTCCTAAATCCCGCATAACACGAAGCAACATAGTGTAACATAATATCATATAACATTTTTGCAATTGTACTATTATTTTCAGTAACGAGTCTAGCCCAAAATATAATATCTCTAATTTTGATCAAAATGCTCTTAGGACACCTACCAGTCTCTCCATACAACATACATAGTCTGGTATTTTGTTTCGTAAAAAAATATAACTTTCGTAAGAAATCAGTGTGTACGTGTTCGATAACATAATTATCACACTAACTCCAGATCTCATATCCGTGTAACAATAACAGTAAAGCAATATTTTCAAAATGTTGCAACTTTAAACTCAATGATAAAAAAGCTAATTTCTTATTCTTTTATGTAACAAAAACAATGCTTGTTGTAGCTTGTTCAGTGATTCTCTTTTTTAACAGAATAAACTGAACCATGGTGTTTAAAAAGCAACCCAAAATATAAAAACTAATAAACTATTTCCCAATGTTCCGAATACAAAAGAAAAAAGTTGAGATTGTCTTAATACCAAATTTTACTATTTCTTGTTGCTTTTATTTCAACATTGACTTTTAATCTCCATTCTCTGCAGTATATACAGAACGAATTCAAAGTTTTCTGAAGATATTTGTCGTTATTTGCAAAAATAACAGTATCGTCAGCATATGGGATAATAAATACCTTAACAATTAAATTCCTCGCTAAGAAACGTGTTATCATCTATGCTGATCATATGATTATTAGGCAATCAAATCAATAAACCATCAATAATTAATTTTGTAATGATTTGTATGCAGATAACAATACTATCGTCATTGCAAATTCCTTCTCTCTCTCTCTCTCTCTCTCTCTCTCTCTCTCTCTCTCTCTCTCTCTCTCTCTCTCTCTGTATACCTGAAAATTGTTAACAAGCACATACTTTCTATCCTCAGATCAGGTGGCATCTGGTTACAATACTGACGTAGAAACATGTTCATATTAGCAGAACTGTGTAATCTGTTTGACATGGTAATAATTACAGAACCTGAAGCAGCATGCTCAGTTTCAGTCGACTGAACTGCCTTTATCACAGGACTACATAAGTATCTTGTTATACAACTTCTAAAAAGGCCGCAATTCTCAACCAATCGTAGGATCCACAAGTGCCCCAAGCGTATGACGTATATGTGCTACAATCATGCCCCCCCCCCAAATAAAAAAAGAAAATACAACACACACATTTGCATGCGTATTATGTATATCTGACTCCTTCCTAAAGCATTTGCAAACGAATCTCATATTTGCTTCAAATGTATGATGTATTATATTTAATTATTTAATCTGCATTTGATTTCGTTTAAGTTAACAATGCCTTCCAATCATATGTTTGTAAAAATACTTTCAATAGTACACGATGCTGAAAGGAAAAGAAAATCGATTCAATTGAAATGAATGAGTTTTAGCGAAACGAACTTTAGACTTTTACGATAGAATTAAGATTATAGAATTATATGAAAGCACCGTGTAGTCAGTGAGTTTGTGAATAATGTAGTGAACCTATGATAAGATAGAAGGGCGGATTTAGAACGATTCGTGGTTTTCAACCGAACTCCTTTTCCAGTAATGTATTACACGTTTCAATTTAAAAAAGAAAGGAGAAATGTGACCATCATAAGCCAAACTATCCACCCCAGTTTCAAACTCGAACCCCATTAGAAAAATATCAGATTCGTCCATGAGATAAATGAGATTCTGATGTAAAAATAATGATTATAGAACGCAAATGTCTGAGAAATCTAACACTCCTTTTCTTATCTCCATCCTCACTATTTTTCCCGAAATTATGGATAGGAGGAGATAAATAATAAGTTCAGTCGGGGAGAGGAACATGAAGTGTAATATTGTGCGCATCAATCCATCTGTCGAATGCGTAACTTAATTTGTTAGCAAATGAAGACATTATTTCTCTTTCATCTTAGGTTTCAGAGAGAGAGACAGACAGACAGACAAACAGAGAGAGAGAGAGAGAGTGAGATCACACAAAAAGCGCCGAAAATGCCTACAGAAAATGCTTTTTTTTTTAAGAATGATGTTTCACCTGCCAGAGCTGGTGATTACTACGTCTTTAGATTTCCATTAATTTTTATGCAAATCCGAGGCATACTCGTTTTTAATGACTCTGTCAATAGATTTGTCTCTTAACATACAAGTCGACAGCGTTATTTCACTCAATTCTTTAATTAGCTTCTTTATCTAGTGGGCATAGTTCGTCGGGACATAGACAATACCTCGCTGCGAAAAATGAAAGTTAAAATTAAAGTATGACATACCTAACTTGTTAAATGGGGGTTATATATATATATATATATATATATATATATATATATATATATATATATATATATATATATATATATATATATATATTACATTCAAATTTGCAATAAACGAGGATTAATTGGCAGACGTATCACGAGACATAATTTAGTGCATACTTATGTATGCCAGAATTTATCTTTACAAAGTATTCTTCCACAGAAATAATATTGGGTTGCAACAGATATAATCTTTCTACTTTTCATGAATGTCATCTTATTCCTTGCTTTATAGCAGAGGTAAGCTAGTCCTTGTCTTAGTATGACTTGTGCTGCATTTGCAGATTCAATTTGTATAGTATAAACGAAATTAGTAATTATCATTCATAAATATTTAAGATACTTTTTATTTACATGATATATTTTCATTTTTTACTGTGTATTACATAGATAATATTTGTTCTGCCATCATGGAATTTGTAATTGTTATCTATATATATCTATATATATATCTATATATATTTATTTACTGAAGGGTCAGTAGTCAGTAGGCCTAATAGCAACACAGTTCTTCTGACTCTACTCCCCCACCCACCCAGCTACACTACACCACACATACACACACACTACCACTCAACTATCACTGACTATTTTCCAAAGCGATTCTCTTACAAATAATATTAATAATAATAATAATAATAATAAAAAAAAAGAGTTGTTAATTTATAATCATAATACTCTGAATATAACCGATATGCATATCAATACATGTACATTGGTTAACATTAAAAACTTATTATCAAAGCCTTTCGTTATTTGTTTAATTCTTAAATGAGAGAGAGAGAGAGATTCATTCTAAGGCTAGAGGAAATACATACACCAACCAGCGTTGAAATCTGCCAGTACGACTTAGTTACCATCTGAAATATAAATGCATAGGCAAAACTCTATTTTTTGTAACAGTGACCTTGACATTGAAATATCAATAGACGTTTGGAAAAAAAAAAAAAAGTCATTGAACTTTAAGTCACATTTGGTAGTATAATGTTCCCAGATTAAGGATAAACTTACCTCATTGATCTATTTTTTACAGATGCAATCCTGCACCATGGATGCCCTGCATGTATGAACACATGGGTTAGATTATATCATTTATATAACTGAGCTGCAAGTAAATGCTGGTCCCCATCCCCGACCATTGGATTAAAGTTTGGAGTGGTAGATGGACCCTTTAAAATTGTCAAACAAGTACAGATGATCGATACACAAACAAAGACGTTTCATAAGAAAAGCTAATTTTTTGCTGTGTCAGCCTTAGACCAACTACGTGAAAACGTTAAGGCAAGCAGTTAACTGTTATGTTTTACAACAACCAGCCAACGTTAGGCCATTGTTGTAAATAATACTATTGGCGTTACAACAATTCACCAGTGTTGGACAATTGTTATACAAAATGCGGTTGGACTTACAACAATCCACCAACGCGGCGCCATGGCTACACAAATACTGTTGTCGTGACAACACTCAGCCAACGTTGGCCCATTGTTGTACAACATACTGTTGGCGTAACAACAATCCACCAACGTAGTGTTACTGTCGTAAAATATACTGTCGTGACAACACTCAGCCAACGTTGGCCCATTGTTGTACAACATACTGTTGGCGTAACAACAATCCACCAACGTAGTGTTACTGTCGTAAAATATACTGTTGGCAATACAACAATGATCCAACATTGGGCCAGTGTTGTAAAAAATACTGTTGGTGTTAGAACAATGTATCGACGTTGGGCCAATGTTAGTAAACCCAACGCAAACCAACGGCCAACAATAATACACAGTGCCAACGTGTGCGTGTTATCTGGGGAGTTACCCGACATTAATACAACAAGGAAGTTTTATTCAGCCGGAACACTTCTGACGACTGATGTTAGCAGCCCCGCAACAGTTTCATACGAGCACGGTAAATATAGCCTTTATATGCCCACCAAGAATGTAATAAGGGAATTTAGTGTTACTCTTTTTTCATCCGTCCATCGGGTTAAGTTTTGCATTTAGGTCTGTTTACAGGTGCTGTGTTGGAACATTCGTATTATATGAACACATTTTTAGTTATTCTCATTTCTATAAAGCATGACTCAATACAAATTATAGTATCTTATTGATTTAATACAATTTTGGTCACTTTAAAGTGAGGTAAAATTCACTCTCATAACCTTTTGGAAAAGACTTCGAGAAATCGCTCCTGTCTAGTCCAGATAGGTGAACAAGACAGTGCTAGCAATACGACAGCCTAATGGGACCAAGTATGAACACGTAAAAAATAATGTATTGCAATTACGAGCAACTTTTGTTTTACTACCGGAAATGTTTTCGTTGTTACGATAATATTCTCTTTATGACGACACCTTTTCGTGCTATGTTTTAATTTTGCATTTCGGTGAAACTTCATCATTTATATGGCTTCAGGAAAGGAAAACCTTAAATTCTGTCTTCTAATGATGACTCGTTTGTTACGAGAAATTTTGTTGAGCTCATCACCCCAGTACAATTTACATAACATATTAGGCAAGCGTGCTATTTCTATATATCTGCCTATCCCTTTCTTTTTAAATTGGTAACGCATTGATATAAAATTTGGCTGTCTATCCATTTGTTTTGACGTCTTTGCATTCATCAAATGTTATCTACGTCTGTCGGGTGTGTCTCTTTCTCAGGCTGCCAAACAGTTAACTGATGCAAACAAAAACAATTACAAGACACGTAGATGCAGTGTTATTCTTTCGTTTCTAATCAAACATATCACCAATGAGCATTGGACACAAATTTGAACTTTAAAATTTCATGCCGTAGCATCGGCCTTAAACATTCAATATTTAATTTTATGTAAGTTATATGAACCGGTTAAGAGGGTGGGGGATAGAATGTGCGTGTGTGTGCTGATTGTGCACCTTTGAACAATTTCCAAGCTGTCATTTATGATTTTCACCATTATATATATCAATATATATATATATATATATATATATATATATATATATATATATATATATATATATATATATATATATATATATATATATATATATATATATATAATCGCTAATATTTTGTAAGAATTTATTAAGGGGTAAACAATGTGAATATTAGTTCTCAACATTTTTGAAGAAAGAAGATGGGAAAAAGATTCGTTGCATGATATTGTTCTAACTGTTGACAGTCATTCTATTTATTAATATGCCCACTGCAATCTTTGTCAACCTCCTTTTATAGAGGCCCTGCTGGACGAAGTCAGTGGAGCCGTATAGTAATCACGTTGTCCGTCCGTCCATTCAGATGTCCGTCCGTCAAGAATTTAGTTTCTGCAAGATAACTTTCGTGTGAATTGTTGGATTGCAACCAATTTTGTCATGCAACTTTATATTGATGTAAACTCGAAAAGAGTTTGATCTCAAGACTTCCGTGTCATCGATGCGGGAAAGTATGGCCCATTATCGCGTGTCGTTTCCGCAGCTAGCCTTTAATAAGCATTTGTGAATTTCAACCATTTGGTATTGATGACACCTTGAATGAATTATATTCCCAGAGTTCCACAACATTAATACACCTCGCTTACCCATCCGCCTAACTTTTGCTTCCACAGTAAACCTTAACATGATTGATAGATTTCAAAGACATGTGTCCTGCAGCTTTATATTGACAAAACTTGGAATACGTTTGATTTCCTGCGTTCCAGAACATCATTTACAGAAGTTATGTCTGCCTTATTGCTCGTCATTTTGACTTTGTTTTCCGCATCAGTACTTTACCAACGAGTGTTGGCTTGCAACCAAATTAGGCGTGCAGCTTTATATTGATGATGCCACGAAGGAGTTTAATTACAGCGTTTTAGAACATTTATATGAGTTATGACCCATAATTTCCCATCCTCTTAACTTTGGTTTCTACAGCATAAGTTTACTAAGGAAAATTAGGATTTTACGGAATTTAGAATGACCTGTACATTGATAAGTCCTTCAATTCGTTTCATTTTTAGCATTCCATTTTATATTTTACAGGAGTTATGGCCAATAATTGTGTCCTCCTGAATTTAGTTTTAGCCCCATTACTATATTTAGCACGGAATCTTATACTGATATGACCTGAAATAAGTCTGATCTCTCTTTCTCTCTCTAGAGAGAGAGAGAGAGTTGGATATCATCTCATACGTTAGAATTAAAAATAACTCGAAGGAAAGGTTTCTCTGTATACCGAAATTCCTCGTAATAACGAGACAATTTCTCGTAAAAACGATGGATAATGTCCTACTAATGAGAAAGTTTCTTATAATGACAATAAAAGTTCTCGCACTGACGAGAAAATCTTTCGTAATAAAAGCAACAATTCCTTTAAGAAAAAAAAAAAAATACTCCTTATGGCTGGAACTTTGGTGCACGTTTTAATTTAACCCGAATAGGCTCTCATACTATGAGTCGCCTTTGGTGTCTTATGTTTATTGAACTATACACTATTATCTAAGTTGCACTGTCAAGAAGTCTATTGTAGGTGTATTGTATATTGTATGATTTTATGAGCTGATTTATCGTGGATCTTTTGACAGACATACTTTAATGTAAGACAATATGAGTACGTGTTCAGTATTGCCAATCTTAAGCAACAACGAAAGGTGATTATAGTTATTGATCTGTATTTGAGACGTTTTATGGCGGTTACTTTACCTTTCATGGATTCTTCGTCATGCAAGATTAGCCTTTTACCTACATGTCAGCCAGAAAACATAGCATGTCCATTTATTAGGCGCATTCGTTTATTCGGTTTTGATAGTGCATGAAATAAAGTTAGGCACATTGTCATTAGTATGACTACACTGCGAATAATTAATTTGGTCACATCGAAATAACAGCCTCGCCGCTTTCAAGATTATTAGCGAAATTACGCTTAGGCGCACAACCTAAACACCGTGATCACATTGGTTCCTCATGTCACGTGATCATCACTGAGGGTCCTTATTAGTCCTTAAGAGACCGATAACCATTGCTTTTGGCGCGAACCCAGATCTCATCACATCTTCTCACAAATGTTCTTAAGCATGCGTAATTCGTTTGAGGTTGTTAAGAGGTGTTAGATAATTAAATTGAGGACAATATCAATTATAGGCCTGATTTAAGACACAAAATCTGAATCTTCTGGAGAATACAAACAAAAGTGAAATGAAAAATAAAAAATGTCATTGATGCTGCTATTGATGCTGTCGTTGTTGTTTTTGTTGTTGTTGTTGATGATGATGATGATGATGATGCGCTATTGGTTCCGCAGATCTCACAGGCAGAATAAGATTTTGATGTAGAAGAAATAAATCAAGGCATTTATATGCAGGTCAGAGTCAAGTCTGCAACACTCAATAAAAGTGCTTTCAAGGGAAAAATGAAAAGGTCTAAAAGATGCTCGTCAAGCTCTGTTTGATATGGTGAAGAAATGGCATGATTGCCCTGGGGTTCGATTAGTGGAACGTTTACCTCAATCACAGAGTGTCCCTGTGTCAGAAGACATATATGCCATATACCATTTCACCGAAGCGAAGAACAATTAGTGACACGAAAGCCTACATAACCAAATGGGCCTTGAAGCGCACTAAGGAACCTAGGTTATCCCAGCATTTAGCTTCCCTTCGCAGTGATTTCATTAACCAAAGTCCGAGAGCTTCAGTTAATGATGATGATTTCCAAAACTCAGATGAAAACTCTGATAGACTGAGCACAATATTTACTCAGGTAGCAGTGATGAACGGGAAGATTGAATCAGAGATTGAGGTCAGATATATCTGAGAAAGCCATAAACTTCAAGCAGTCAATGCTCAGATATATCAACATAAAATAAAAAAGGAAAAACTAATGAATGATAACAAGGGAATGTGTATTCAGATATCGTCTATGACAACCCGGGAAGACGAGATAAAATGAATTATTACAAATGTACAACAGCATCTGGATGTGATCTTGAAAAGGATAAACTGTGCTGAGGGAAATGATATAAGCAATATGGACAAGCCACAAGCTTTTTACAATCAATCACAGAAAGTGGAAGAACCTCAGACTTGAAACAGAGGGGAGGTCTTGAATCATTTACACACACGAAGAGTATAAATATGAATCACCTCCTAATAGTGATAGAGAAAATGTACTATCTACCCCAAACGAGATAGAGAAAGAGCCCGCTATGGAGTTTACAGCAGATTTATTTAGGAATTATATAAGCATACATACATACATACATACATACATACATACATACATACATACATACATACATACATACATACATACATACATACATACATACATACCGCTAGGGTGGTAACTAACGGAACTCAAGAACACCGGACACTCCTTTGCACACACGCAAAAAGGTGCGATGAAGCAGTGGCCTAGCAAGACCCCCCCCCCCCCCCCCCCCAGGCATTTGCAGGGGGTTGCTTGGATGGCTGCTACGCAATTGCACTGATGGTGAGCCACACACATGTATACCGTATATTAAATCGATTAGAACGAAATTCGGATTCTGAGTCCCTTGGGCTTGGATATATCCGTAGCTTACTGTAATAATATTAATAATAACAACAATAATAATAATAATAATAATAATAAAACTGAAATAAATTGCCATATTATTGACATTTCAGTACATACAGATAGAAATGTGTCAATAAAAGAAATGGAGAAGATATCAAAATACAAAGATCTTGAAATATAAAGCAAGAGAATGTGGATCATCAAAGAAACAATCAACATCCCGGTAATCATCGGTGATCTGAGATTGATAAAGAAAGGGGTGGAGAACTATATTAAAAATATACCTGGAAAATTCAATATTGAGTGAATCCAAAAGACAGTGATGCTTGGCACAGCACAAATATAAGGAAGAGCTGTCTCTATCTAACAATTTATATCCCTAAGTTCACGGCGTGAACACGGATCAAATTGGTAACACTAAGATTGTTGTAAATAGTACCATAGAAAGTGTATTGATATGTTTGAACAAGAACTTAAATCTCTGTGCATTTGAAGATGACAAGTTTGATGCCGGCTTGGCTTTATCAAGGTAAGAGGATTTAAACAAAGACTAACCGAAAAAGCTATCGTTCCCGTTTCAAATAATTTTATGTATTATTTTATTCTTCCTATTTTCATTGTGAGGCATCTGTCATTATGCATGTGTGTAAGAATGTTGTTATTGCATACATATCTTCTTATATATTCTGTAACCTGTAAGTTCAAATCTAATGTTGATTTTGCAGGATTCCCCCCCCCCCCCGCAAAAAGTATACAAGAATCCATTTAAAAAGTCCCTATGATCCCAAATATTTATTGATAACTGTTTACAAAATACACATTTTTGATGCAATGTGATATTTATTACTTTTACAACAATTTATTTTTTAAAATGTATGTACACAATTAATCTCGTATGTTTAATACACACACACACACACACACATATTTTTAAACTAAATACTTATGTCGTTCTAACTAGTTGTAAATGATGAATAATTTACACCACCGCAAAATACACAAATCTTTCATGGAAGAGGGAAACAGAATATGAAAAGTAAGATAGATTTGTCAGAAATGCAATGAAACAATGTTATATAAGTGTAAATTTGGAACAAAATTCGTTTGTTATGGTAATTTGTATTTATGTTCCGGTAATTATTTTTGTTTTGGTTAGTTCCGGTAAATATAGAATACCCCACACTCGTGTATCAAAAATTGCAATAATTCTTAATATTAAACGTTAAACTTTTATTTACTTAAAAATCACACAATGATTGTTTCATAATTCTGGAGATTCCAGTCTCTTCGTAAGGCAAAAAAAAAAAAAAAAAAAAAATTCTCTTCGTTGCCGACCCTAGCACTTTTACCCCAATCCCCCTTTTTTTTTGTTTTTTTAAAAAAAAAAAAAAATCACATTGCCGAAATTGATTTGTGCATCAAATTGAGCCGGTTTTGCCCAGTACTTTGAAGCGCTTGAAATATTATTTGATTTATATTATATAATGTTGAAGAAAAAAAAATAAAAATACCTGCCTACCCTCGTTTTAAAACCAGTGCAATAGGTAACACACATTTTTTGTTCTTGTTGGCCTAATGTACATTTTCTTATTTATTTGCGCTCCAGTTATTTGTTATCGCATCATTTTTTGTCAGAAATGAAACTATACGTTACTCTGTTACATAATTAATATTAATTGATCAAAGTCATGGATTATGAATAAAAAACCAGTGATACACTATGGTATCGTCCAACGGCCAGTTGTTGTTTGCTTCCTTCAATCGTGCGCCATGTTTCTCGCGATCTAACGCGCTTGTTGCGAGATAATGACGTCATCAGCTGTGTAACCAGCGTTCTTAAAGAGCGACAGAATTTAATTATATAGTAAAATCAAACAAAATGAGATTCAAAAAGGTAATTTCATGTAATTTAAAAAAATCATAATGAAAATCTCTGTATTCACTAATGCCTTTTTTTGTGTCAGATATTTTGGCATTGAATTATCTATTATATGCTAAAGATAGCGCCGCCGATCACATGATGACTTTGTTTACATATTTTGAACAGGAAAACCAACTTTGGGAAATAATACAACTAGATAGCCAATGTAAATATTTGGTTTTAATCTTGTGGGGTTCTTATACAAGGTAAGAAAAATGTACACTCGAAATGTATATTCACTACGGACTTTTTCGTTTCAGTATTATTTCATAATAAACATATATTCTACATCAAAAGACATTGAATCTATTATAATAAAATGTGTATCCATTCACCAGTGTCTATTTTTAAATTTCTATATCCCTCTGTTTCTCTGTATGTATGTATGTCTGTCTCTCATTCTATTGAGTCATGCATCTGTATGGTAAAGAACAAGCAAGCAGTAATGTAAGTGCACAAACTGCATATAGAATTAACGGAAAAAAATTATTTTTAATTCAAAAACACGGAGTCGTTATAAACGAATAATATTCATACCTTGGTCTAACTGGCACGGTCCGGTCATATCCCACGTGACTTTTTAGTCAGTGTCACGAACCATGGATGTTACTTCCGGAAATAAATAAACATACACACGCTCCGAAAAACGGTAATTTTGAACTTATGTACATGATTGCCAAAACGTTTTTCACGCTGATTAAATGAAGTAGATATAGTTTTTATGGTTTATTTGAATAGATTATCATAATATTATAACGAACGCGTTAAAATTCACGTTAAGTGAACGAAATGTGGTTAATCGAGGCTATATACAATACAATTTTCGGTGTTTCCACTATGTTTCGGTGCATTTCGGTCTTTCCACGCACTCCTATGGACAGTATATTTAACAGCAACGAGACATCAACTTTCGTTTTTGAGTTAATGTGTATGGATGTTTTATGATTTAGAAACTCATGTAAAGTTCTTTAGTTGGTGGAAAAATATTTATGACATTAGCATTTATATCCATAGCTAAATTCAGACGTACGTCAATTTCACATCGAGGCTTGGGAAGGAATTTGCCGTAAATAAGTTCCCGGTTCAGACTATTTTGTTCCTGGACGACGGTTTACTAAAGTAATACCTTCCAATGCATATGACATTGACATACTTGTTTTATTGCATTTCTTTTTTGTCATTTGCATTATATTGCACTTTTTTTTAGGTTGGAATCACATGCCCCATTTCCATGTTCAGGATCCTTGTTTATTAATGTCATTTTGTAATATCTTGGTATCCTGTTGGGTTGTGGTTGATCTGTAGCATACACTTAGTAGTCATCTGCAAGGAGGTGAATTTCTGAGTAATATCCAATGTTGATGTCATTGATGTGCAAGGAGAAAAGCACTGGTCTAAGTACTGTGGCTTGAGGGACTCTAGAAACTACTTCGGATGAACCAGATTTGCAACCATTTACCACCACACATTCTTCTCGGAAACATAAAAATGAGTCTGTCCATTGAAGAGTTTTGCCAGCAATTTCATAATGAAATAGTTTATTCTTTAACAATTCATGAAGGACAGTGTCAAAAGCTTTTTCAAAGTCTAATACAAAAATGTCTACTTGGTCACCTTTATCTAAATACTTAGCCAATCATCATGAACACAACACAGTTGTGTTTCACAGTTGTATAATATCCAGAAGGTATGTTGTTTATCAGATATAATAGAAAAGTTCATGATGTTAGAACAACCTATTGTACCCATATATACCTACAGCCATACAATTGGATGTATGGGGACATTTAAGTTTTATGGCTGTTTGGCATGAATATAGCATAAGCTTATATGAAGTAAAATCATATGTTTCTGACTAAACAGTGCGTCAAATTCCTGTGGAATAATCAAATGTTAAGCTCCTTGAGTCACTGTGATAGCTTTAATATACATATAAGTGACTTCCGTAACCTTGTTGCACTCTATATATTTTTAGAACTCAGATGTATGTGTTTAATATTTGGTATAAATTGTAGTCAAATCCCTGCTACGTGAGCACAGACTTACCAAGAAGCAAGATATCTCCTACAAATTTGCAGCAGGATATTTCTGATAAAGGGAGGTATTCACTACAGTTCTTAAACATCTGAGCTACTTCAAAGTGAGAAGGTAAATGTCTTTCTTCTTGTAAGTATGACCAAATATTAATCCTAACACAGTTGTAACCTTTGCTGAGGCTTTACTCAAATGACATACGAAGAAAACAAAGAAGAGGAAGAAGATATACTGGTATTAATTTTTTTTTCAAGTAATATTCTACAGTGATGTGCCATAAATATTTAATAATTTTTGAATCAACATTGAGCAAAATGATAAAGAACATGCCTTCCATAATTTTAACATACAGGCAACACTGGGCCTGACTATCATTTCTGGTAGGTGGAGACATTTGGTTTACTCTAGTTTTTCCATTCAGAA
Source organism: Margaritifera margaritifera (assembly GCA_029931535.1). Lineage (NCBI taxonomy): Eukaryota > Metazoa > Mollusca > Bivalvia > Unionida > Margaritiferidae > Margaritifera > Margaritifera margaritifera. The sequence continues at coordinate 2,286,889 of JAQPZY010001369.1, read as the reverse complement.
TGCCTGAAAATGCACAAATTCTGTTGTAATAGAATTTCTCAAAGTTAATCTTGAAAAATCTTGGCAATAAATTTCATTATGTTCATTAGTAATAAATATTTAGTTCAAAAACAGAATTGGCAGGATAAGAAGGATTTTGTCTACTATGAAAGTCTAAATGGATAAAACTGAGTCAGGCATCTACATGAATCAGCCAGAGGGTGGTTTGTGATTGGTTGAATACCATTGATGACATGACAGTAAAATTATGGATTCACATGAATATTAAACTAACACGCTGCTCATTGCATTTCTATGAAATGTTCAATACTTCATCGTGAAGTATTGGCTTTCAGTTTACACAGCTCTCACTCTAAATGGTATTGATAATCATACCTGCCAAACATTAAGATTTTTTTGGCATAAGCATATCTAAGGATATCTTATGCTTGTCTGCAACCCTGTACAGTATTGATTATGCATTTATATACATTTGCCTTATACCACAAAGATATAAAGCAATGAAAAATAACGTGTTGATAATATTTTTTTAATCCATCTGTATGAGCAAATTCTGGAAAAGAAGGCTCTAGTCAATTGGTGCTAATTGAAAATGAACAAAACTGAGCAGAAAACAATGATAAAGGAACAAAAAATGAAACAATTAAAACAAAAAATGAATAAAGGAACCAAAAATGAACTTTATAGGTCCAAAACTGAACTCAATAAAATTGAAAACAGGAATAATAGTAACATTACAGTTAGCATATTTTTAATAATAATTGAAGTGCTGTTATGACAGTTGAGTAAATTATGAAGGTAAATTAGTTGACAAAAAGAGACACAACTCACATATTATGTCCCAATCCTTGACAATTTAAATAAAGAGCTGTTACAAAAATAATGAAAAATGTCCATCTGTGGAGCTGTGGATATTAATTTTTGTATTGTAATTTTAATTTTAAGCAAATATGATATCACACTTCATTATAATGAAAAGGTAAACTTTGCCAAGAGAATCACATGGCACTATTGACCTCCTTCAATGCTTAGAAGGGCATTCACAGCAGGATGATGAAAATCTATCAGTTAAATATTAAATGAAGCATCTTGTAGTTCATTTATGACGATATCGTCTATAGCGCCGAGAACACTGGAGCTATCGGGGAGATCGAAATGGGGATAGATAGCTGGCAGTGCGCTCTAAAATTCAGAACAGTCGAACAGTTCCAGTGTTCATTCCAGAAATAGAACAAATGGGACCCAGTAGCCCCAACCAGGTCAGACATACCCAATTGGAAAAAAAACAACAACTAGGGTTGCAAATATTACCTGTATCTGGTTTATGATTACTGGGAATTTCCTTTACTCATTGCATAAATGGGTTTGAGTTCAAAATTTTCGGCAATATCACACTGTTTTCATCAGCGATTACTGTTGATTATGTGACTTGTAATGGTCACATGATATGAGGAGACTGGAGTAGATAGGTGGTAGTTGAAGCCCCTCGTCCCTGTTTAGTGTTGGCCTCCGCTTTCATATTTCAATTGCCTCCTTCACCTTCCTTTTCCATAGGTTGTCTTTAGCTGTGATGACCTTGGTTTGATTGGGAATGATGGAATGTCCCATTACAAGTCACGTGATCAACAGTAGTTGCTGATGAAGGCAGTGTGATATTGCCGAAAATTTCGAACTTGAACACATTTATGCTTTGAGTAAAGGAAATTCCTAGTAATCATGAATTATCCAGAGCAAAGAAGCAACCTTTTCAGTTGTATATTGTTTGTTCAAGAAATTCAAACACATATCATTATCATTCCCTGTTTATAGTTGACAAGGAAATTGTAGCAAACTGTGCTATAGTCTGGCTCAACAAAGTCTGATTTAAAGCATATAAAGCTTGAAAGCTAAATATTTATTGCAGCAATTAATAAATCCACAACCAGAGTGCCACAGTGATCATTATCAGCCTCTCTTGTTGCAAGCCTTCTGTACTGGAGTTTAAATTCGTCATGCTCAAGTAACCATTCTCCTATAGAATTTATTTTGCACATTTGAGTCTTCATTTTTTCCTCCCTGTACACTATTTTGGAAAATAATTACAGTTTCTATTGATGATCGTAGGTCATGTGCTAAGCAAATCAAAATTAGTGAGACGTTTATATCAGCCAATAAAATTGATCATCTTATGCTTATTTGGCAATGAGTTCACTCTGTTCATTAAACTTGGGATGTGCTCAGTTCAGTCTAATATCAACCATAACAATCTTTTATCTTTATATTTTGGTGTCCTTTTTATGTGCCCTATGGGTGCCATAAAGGGAACTTTCTAGTTTCAAAGATGAAAAGTAAATGTCATATTGGTGCAAGGGTGCAGCCTGGAATGAACCCTGAGTTTAAATCCTTGAATTCTTTATATTTAGTGACCAATACACATGTAGGTCAGTGTACATGTTTTACATAAAGAGTAGATGTAAATGATGTAAAATTAGAAGTCTGTGTTTGTAACACGTATCTTCGCGCTTCCCCATTTTGACATTTACCACAAAGTATGAGTCTCATCGGTAGGTCCTTTAGGGCAAGGACTGACCCAAGGGCAAATGTTAGTTGGGTATGTGCATCTGTCCTTTCATACTCATGTAGATAGTTTGTACATTGTTATATGGTGGTGATATTGATAGTTTTCAAGCTGTGATCCAGGGGGACAGTCCATGGAGGGTAAGGATGAACCCTGGGGCCAGAGTAAGTTGAATATGTAAATTTAGCTTTTATACCAATAAGTTTATATATCATGATATGTTGGGTATCTCGTTTTTCTTCTTCTCCAAGTTATGACCCAGTGGCTAACTTTTTGGAAGGAGGGACTGACCCCAGGGAGGGTAAGAATGAACCCTTGGGCCAACAAAAGTTGGATATATATGGGTATCTCAATTTTGTTCCAAGTTATGACCCAGTGGCTAAGTTTTTTGAAGGAGGGATTGACTCCAGGGTTAATGTCAGTTGCACATATAACTTTGTCTTTTCATGCCTGGTAAGTATACATATGATTATAGGGTGGGGATTAGTTACATGTATGGGCCAACAGTTATCAATATCAGTTGAGTGTGTAAGTGTTAATTCATACCCAGTAAGTAGTTTGCATTATGGGTAGTGATTACAATAGTTCCTATGTTACTACCCAGGGGCTAACTTCCTGGGGTTAATGAAAGACTCTAGGGCATCACCCAGGGGCTCCCAGTCTGACAACTGTATTGGCGCATATAGGTCACTGATCACACATTCCAATACTCTTATATGTGAGACTCATAAGTTACTTGCAATTTATGTAAATCTCTACCCCAGGCATGTGCAATCTATGGCCTGTGGACCACATCTGGCCCACAAGCAGATTTTATCTGGTAACATTACATCATATGGGTACATTTCAAAATCGCTATCTGGCCCTTCTGGAGGAAGTTGTACATGTCTACTCAACCCCACTAGCCCCACCAACAGGAGCATGATCAAAATTCCAAAAGCGTTATCACAATCTACACCCAAGGGACTATGATTGATCCACATTTTAAGAATCTAGCTTTATTGGTGTAGGAGGATTTGAAGGACATTACACACATGAATATGTCACTATGTACATATGTACAGGCAAATGGAATGTATCACTACATTGAAGTGCACTTTTAAATGCATAGCTATAATTAGTACGAAAAAGGTTAATGGAAGAAAATAGTGACAAGAAATACAGTAATAGAAACAGAAAAAGGGTGATTAACTATGATCTATAAAAATCATGAAAGAAATACTTCATGCTTTTCTTCTTGATGAATCACTGCTAAGTAATTCTTTAATTGCTGTGTCCCAGTGTAACATCTTCAACCCTGTAAGTTTTTGTCAGCTGTTTGAACAAGATTTAGAGAGAGAGAGAAAAAAAGATAGAAAGATATAATTATCCAAGACTTGCATAATGTTTCCTGTGTGCAATTGATCATATGTATCTTTAATAATTGACAAAGTTAAATTACGCAGGTATTTGTTGGCATCAGTCCAGAAGGAATTTACAACTCAACAAAATGTGAAGCCCTAATTACTTTATAAAATCTGTTTGTAGCGTTTCAGAGATTTTTTTTCCCGTATATTTATATGTGAGAAAATATTTAGATGTGTAACAAACTACAATGTGGAAAGAAATCCTGTCATCCTTTCTGTTATTTATAATCTTTTGAGAAATATTACTAAGAGTTAAACCTCAGACAATTCATTTAGTGATCTTCATCATTAGGAAAATAATTCTGATTACTGTAAATCATATTGTTTTAGCATTATAAAATTTTAACAAGTTAATAATGTCAGTGTATTATAGATATACAGTTTTGGTGAATTGCCATTGGGGATGAAATATACATTTTGAAAGGGCTTTTACCCTAAATCAAACCTATGTTGCTATGCAAGACAGAAGACGTGAAGTGTGGTCTCTTTGTTCAAACATACTGCATTAAGAAGACACAGGTGATGCACCAACCTGCCTTACATAGAGCATATCATTACAGTAAATGGCTAAACCCACCTGGCAGTACACTGTCATGTGTCTTTTCAGATTTAAATTTTTTGGACAGAGTTATTGCCTTTTTCCCAACAATTTTAGATCTCCATGTATACAGCAGATCCTTGTAATAAGTGTAGCTCAGGAACCATTCAATATATTCTGATGCAATTTGTTATGCACATTGTCTCTAGATCTAGATGTGCTTTTTATGGGCTTTGTATCATCAACTCCATTTTTGATAGAGTTATGTGCCTTTGCAATTAGGTTAAATTTGGATGAAAACATTCATATGGACTTACATTTGCCTCTTGTGGATTTATTCTCATCTATTTAGGACAAAACTATGCCCTATGTCAAGCAAATTCTTGTCTTCAAATGGAAACTTGTAAATACAATGTTGCTAGGAATCATCATAATTCTAGAACCATACAACATATCCTGATAGAATCTGGTATAAACATTTATCCCATCAACACTGTTTTGACAGAGTTGTGACTCTTGTTAATCAACTTCATATCTTTATGTGGGATGTTGCTTGTAATCAGCACAGCTCAAGAACCATTCAACATGTTATGATACAATTTGATATGAACATTGTTTCTTAGACTTAGATGTGTCTTTTATGAGCTTTGCCTCAGCTGCTTCATTTTGGACAGAGTTATGGCCCTTGTCTGTCAACTTCATATCTTTGCATGGGCTGTTGCTTGTATGATGTGTCTTTCAGTTGGATTTCAAGAATTCCATGACATCATTTAGAGGAGTCATGACCCCTGCATGTCCGTCTTCTCCTAACTTTGGTTTCCCAACACAAATTTCTCTGTTTAGGATCGTAAAGAGCAAATTGTAGCAAGTGGGGCTATTTGTGATGCATCCGTTGCTAATAGTTCTCATTTGACTATCTTATTACCTACAACAACCAAACTGGCACTTGAAGAGCATCATAGAATGTAGGTATATCTCACAGAATAATTGTATGGTTGCTGTGATCTAACAGTGCAGGATTTATTTGTTTAAAATGAGCTGAAAGTTTTGTCCAGGCTGCAATCCTACATGGTTTATACTTTTATATTTTGTACCTTTATTATTTATTATATAAATCTTTTAAAGAAATTAATAATATAATTTGCTAACTCCTGCCACTGCCACCACTCATAAATATCATTGGAAGAGTGCATTTTTGAGCCCAGGTTTAATACAAAATTACCGTATTCCAACTACATAAAATAAATAGGTGTTATAGCTATCCTATTGCAGTCCTGATGATGAAATATGTTTTGGTAAGTTTGCAATGAGGTGAATTCCCTGTATTAATACATGTATTACCACTGGGACAAAATATTTAGATAGCCAACACAGGGGATTGTAGAAATTTTATGAAAATGCAACGGAATGGACTTTGCATCTCACATGAGACTAATCAGGATACTTTAGTATGGAGACAAATACAAAAAACCAGGAACAAATATGATATGGTAATTTCTGCTGAAATATCTTGTGGAGACATGGCCAAAATATGTTTGCATTGCTATGTTTCTTGAGAGAGATCATCTAGCAAGTGTTTAGTGGACTGATTCAATTTGCTAATGTGGGTACCAAACTTGGTAGAAATATGAGATAGTAATTCTCTCTGAAATGTCTTATGGAGACTTGGCATTGATTGCATGGATATGAGAGATGATTCTGAGAGCAACTAGCAAATGGACTTGTGAAATTAGCTGATGCAGGATGTTTAATGAGGAGCTATGGACATAAGACTGGAACAAGTTCATTGTTTATAGAGCTACTCTGGACTTGACAACACATGTGATATTACATGTCAAGGAGCATACAGATGCTTAGTAGATAGGTTTGCAGTTAGAATTCATATCTTGTATGACTGGAATTGTAAATAGTGTCTCATCCTGTGTTATATCTACTCATTACATACTATCACATTAAGAGTTGTGTCCAGAGTGGCTTTCTAAATAATGATAGAGTCCTGCCATATTTCTGAGCTTGTTGATATGCAGCATAACATTTTAAGTAATGATCAGAGCAATTCTATAAATAGCTTCACACTTTTGCTAAATTATGATACTTTTAATTTGTTAAGATTACCATTTGATACCATTGAGATCTCTTTATATTCATCTATCTGTCTCTCAGATGTCAGCAAACTGTACTAAAATTAATTTTTTTGCAAGTACATGACTAGTCAAACAATGTACATCTAGGTCTGAAACATACCAGTAAGTTCTGCAACATTAATGCTAATAAGTTCTCTTTAGTCTGATTAAGGATATACACAAAACTGTTTACATGTTTTGTTCCAAGCTGGCGGATAGAACAAGTTTGATATAGCATTGCAATATGTCGAGGCTGATTCGCTGAGATGTATTCCTAAGCCATATCAAACGAGTTCTTTCCCCCAACTCAGAACAAAACACGAATGCGGTTTTGTATTTATTACATACCCCCTTACCCCCTTTTTACGCTTTCTAAATGTTTTTAGCTTTGCTGTACAAATGAAATTCAAAATGGGATTTATAAAAGTTTGATTCACTATGTCTAAAAATAGATACAAGCAGACATCATAGAAGACACCGAAGTAGTTTGAATCTGGGTGTGTGAGACAGAAATACGGATTGAATAGTTGTATCAAATGCCAGATTAAGATTAAATGGGTACGTAATAAAAAGTATTAAACAAGAATCATTTTTTTCTCAATAATAATACTCCTTCTGCTGTGGCTGTGGTTATTTATTATCCTTTAACTTTATTGTGGACTTAATTGGGTAAAAGCTCACAGCAGAGACAGAGAAACAATATTATAGTATAAGTATTGTGGCATGAATCCTAGAAAAAATGTGTAGACCTTACTGTACATAAACTACACAGCAGGAGATTGAGATTATTTGAAAAAGGTGCCACACTAGCTTTTTATCTTCTTCATCATGCCCTTCTAATGCTGAAGTACTTATTTACTGAGATGAGAAATACAATCTTTATAAGACTGGTACATTTCTGAATGATACAAAAAAATGATTAATTGCACAAGAGTTATAATAATATTACAGTGATTATCTTTCAATAAAAGATGACTTAATTTCATGTATGAAATAATTTTTGATTCTGGAATTTTGAATATTACATTGCAGATGGCGTTTTGCACAAAACTCCACAAAACATTTTATGAGGATTTGAAGAAACTTTTACTATTTAATGAGGCGACAAAGCTAGTGAAGGATACATACAAACTTGATGTTGAAGTCCTCAAATCAAAAGATGAGTTCAAGATAAAGGCAGATGGGAAAGAGTTATTGGAGTTTGTTAAAACATTGTTGGAATCATGGTTAGAGAGGAAAAAGAACAACCAAAGTGATAAATTTGAAGATATAATTAAGGTCACAAAGGAAAATCCTTTGTCAGATATCTTTGATGGCCATGTTGTATGGGTGTTTTGGGGTGACCTGGCCTCCAAATTATCATCAGATAAATATAGAAAAGAAGTACAAAAACTTAAACGTGTGCAGCCATCAACAGTTACAGTTAATGATGAAAAGGAGGGAATATTCCGCATAACTTGTAATTTCAAGACTTTTAAGGATGTGAAATCAAAAGTGGAGAACCTTAAATTACTTGTAGTATCAGACAGGAATGATACAAATTACATTGATGGTTCCAAAGCTAACAGTATTCAAGACGGTGAGGATACAAAGATACAAGGAAAAGATAACAATGGTACATCAGAATTTAATGTAACAGCTTGTAGTGATAACCGGGATAAATCAGTAAAATCAGAAACGTTAACTGACAATGATGAAAACTTGAAGCAGAGTGCTTTAAGGCAGTCAGAAGGTGCATCTGGAGGTCAAAATTTGCCGTCTTTTTTAGGTGGATCAGACCAGTTCCCAAATAGTTCTGGTTTTAAGGATAAAAGTACACATGATGACAAACATCTATTTCGTACACCCTCTGGCAGAACTAAAGTCTTTGTGTATAAGGAATCTATTGTCAATCTCTCAGGTATTGAAGCTATTGTCAATGCTGCCAATGAGCGTCTAGATCATGCTGGTGGTATTGCCTACTACATTTCCAAGGCTGCGGGTGGTGACAAGAGTGCCCTAGAAATAGAATGCCACAATTATATTAAGAAAAAGAAGAAGGTAGATGTGACAAAGAACTTTACATCATCAGCTGGTAACTTGACTTATGGTGGGGTCATACATGCAGTGGGACCCATATGGTCAGATTACAAAGTAAAGGAGGAATGTGCAAGGGACTTGTGCTTGACCATCAAAAATGTCCTTGTGGAGGCCGACACAAAGAAGTTTTCAAAGATTGCGCTGCCTGCCATTAGTTCAGGTAAATCAAATTCATCTGAATTATTTGTAGTTTGATTGAAACTTGGGTCAAGTTCATTGCCATGTAAAATTTGTGTCTTGGTTTTGGTTAAAGTTTTTCATTTGGATATATTTCCTCTACCCTCAATGGATTCTCTTCATACTACTGGTAGTGACCAATCATTGTGATGCTAAGAATATTTATTCTGTGACACACTCACTGGTCCATGTAACTGTGGGGGTAAAGGTCAAAGTCATAGAAAATTTGCGTTATAGCCATTCACTTATATTTCGCAAAACCATATGATGGATTTTGTTCATATTTAGGATGAATCATTATGGAGCAAAGACAGTTCATTATGTAACATATTCATGTAATCTTTTGACCATGGGGTTAAGGTCACACATTTTACAGCAATGCTTTAATTGTGAGCATGACATGCAGTCCATGGCCTCGTTTTATTAGAGGTCCTATATAGTATATTTTCACATATGATCCCAAAATCAGAGAATTTGATTGAGAAGAGTAGGATTAACAAGCATTAGAATTGGCTGTTCATTCTAAGAAACTATGGCAAAGAGATGGTGGTCCAAAATGTTAAGCAAGTAATATAGGTTCTCTGCACAGGAAACTGACATTTGATAGTGTCTACATTTTGTTTTTTCCATTCCTGGATAGTACAATCTATGTAAATAAAGCTTGTGGTTCTCTGCCATGACGTACCCCATTTGCCTGAATGTTAGATGTGTAAATGTTGATTGATACCTGTCATGCAGATAATCCTCAGCTTGAAGACTACAACATGAATCATGCACACCTTTGGTAGATTTACAGGACAATAAAACTTCTAAAATTTTATTTCATTGTAAAAGAAGTGATAATTTACAGCAGTCATTGAAGTAAAGGAAAGCAATATTGTCAGTAAAATAACCAATCATGGATCAGTGACCCTCAACGTTTGCATATTTTGGAATTGGGAATAAAAACATTATTTAGTGTTTAAACCAGTGTGTTATCGTGACCAATTAAGGTGTATACAGATCTGTCATATTCATTACTATAAAATACTGGCATGCATAATTACTACTTCCATGCATTACAAGCTTTGTTTGTTGAAATCTCCTGTGCATGCGAAGTTAGAGGTTTGTGGCCTGATTTAGTTGTAATTAATATTTACATGATAATCCCATGTATTATTATTACCACCTCTTTTTTTTTACATAAGTTTGACAACTATTGATAAACCCAGTGCTTCTTAGATGAAACATGTATTAGGCTGACTGCTTGTGCTTTTGGGGAGAGGAAACTTCTGCATCAAAAGATCCCTGTCAGAATTCTTACATATATATATATATATATATATATATATATATATATATATATATATATATATATATATATATATATATATCTATATATATATATATATATACACACACACATATATATATTAATATCAAGGGACCATAATTTCTATCTCTACTGCTCATAGACAAGAACAGCTTATGGGATGGCATATTGTCCATAGGCCTTTGTCTTTTAGCACAAGTTTGGTATTGCTACTCTTCCTAAACTACTTGGATTTTGGCAAGAAACTTTAGACACATTGTCGCAAGGTCTAGTTAGTCCTAGCTTAAATGGTGTTGCTTGGGCATCCAATATGACCACCACAACAGACACATCTTGAAAACCATGTTAATGATACTTCTTCTGAATGGATCGTCATATGAACATGGGGTTTTTGCTAAACGACTTCTTGTGATGTCTAGTTGCTCCTAAATTAAAATGGTTCTGATCTTATATCCAGTATGGCCACAACAACAGCCATCTTGAAAATCTTGTCACTTATGAATATCAAGAATGGTTTTAACTATCAGCAGTTAAAAAGAAGAAATGGTCTTATCTTGGATTCCTGGAAATTCCTTTTTGCAGTATAGTATCAGTCCCTTCAAGGGTCTCTTGTTTGATTTATTCACAAGAGCATCAGCCATCAAATCATAGTTATTTGTAGGTCAATCCATTTAGTAATATTTTCTTGTATTATTGCATTAATTATTCAAATTATATGATGGCATCATTATTGAAATAAATAGCTAGATTATTTATCTCAGCTTAATGTGCTGCAGCATCTGTTATGTCAAATATTGAAGTCTTATATGTTTATATTATCAATAATAATCATATATATATATATATATATATATATACACCAAAATTCTAATGGCTCGTCATCAACTTTTTAAAAAAAATTGATGTGGCAGCCATATATTTGTCAAATTTTGTATGAAAATATTGAAAGGAGATATAACAAGTTGACAAAAAAAGAAAAGATTAAATTAAATTAATTAAATTATTAAATGTATGTAAAAAAATGTGTCAATTTATGTTCTGGATTTGCTGCTACTTTAGTATTAATATTATCCTTTCATGATTAACTGGTTTCCTCTCAAACTAAGTATTTATCAAAATAATTTTTTTTCTTTCAAAACACTATACTACATGTACAGAATTTCACTCAACAACAGTAGTTGATTCCATGCTACTGTTTTTAAAAATTACTTATTGACAACATGCAGACTTCTAACTTAAAAATACATAATATATAACTGGCAGACATTTCCAGTAAATTAGGATGGTGAAGTTTTATTTCAGTCAGCTTTGCACCGGTCCCCAAATAAGTTATGGAGGATGATAATAAACATAAGATTTTGTTGCTATTATCTTTTTCTCTAAATTTAGGCCTAGGCATCACATATTTTTTGATCTAAAGGTATGATGTGGTGATACACTGCAATGCAATATAGTTATGAAACATGGTGTTGGGGACTGATATAGATCATGGGACAATTTGTTCAATTATAGTGTTTTGGATAATTCCAGGAGATAAGCTTTCACACCTCTGTTGTCTTGTGCTTAAATAATGTGGAAAATATGATGACCAAACAAGCTTAGTTGGTGACACCTCAATTGATTAACTGACAAAGATAAACACGGTGTAAACTAGACCTTCACAAATGAATTAAGTTTAGTTGGCGACACCTTTATTGATTGTCGAACAAAGAAACAAACTGTAAACTTGACCTAGTGACCTTTAATTTTACTTCATTAAGGTGCTTATTTGAGAGGTTAATGATAAACAAATCAAACATAGTTTGTTATAATGGTATTTGAGATATCCTATGACCATGTCCGGTTGGTCACAGTATGTGGTAGTCAAAAACCTTTGATCTGCTGGGACAAACTCTGGCAAATACAGAAATAGTGTGATTTCAGGATCTCTGATATATATATGGTTGGTTAGATAGGTAGTTGGTGTTGTGGATAGGTAGTTGGTGTTGTGGATAGGTAGTTGGTGTTGTAGATAGGTAGTTGGTGTTGTAGATAGGTAGTTGGTGTTGTGGATAGGTAGTTGGTGTTGTGGATAGGTAGTTGGTGTTGTGGATAGGTAGTTGGTGTTGTGGATAGGTAGTTGGTGTTGTGGATAGGTAGTTGGTGTTGTAGATAGGTAGTTGGTGTTGTGGATAGGTAGTTGGTGTTGTAGATAGGTAGTTGGTGTTGTAGATAGGTAGTTGGTGTTGTGGATAGGTAGTTGGTGTTGTAGATAGGTAGTTGGTGTTGTGGATAGGTAGTTGGTGTTGTAGATAGGTAGTTGGTGTTGTGGATAGGTAGTTGGTGTTGTGGATAGGTAGTTGGTGTTGTGGATAGGTAGTTGGTGTTGTAGATAGGTAGTTGGTGTTGTAGATAGGTAGTTGGTGTTGTGGATAGGTAGTTGGTTATGTAGATAGGTAGTTGGTGTTGTAGATAGGTAGTTGGTGTTGTAGATAGGTAGTTGGTGTTGTGGATAGGTAGTTGGTGTTGTGGATAGGTAGTTGGTGTTGTGGATAGGTAGTTGGTGTTGTGGATAGGTAGTTGGTGTTGTGGATAGGTAGTTGGTGTTGTGGATAGGTAGTTGGTGTTGTAGATAGGTAGTTGGTGTTGTAGATAGGTAGTTGGTGTTGTGGATAGGTAGTTGGTTATGTAGATAGGTAGTTGGTGTTGTAGATAGGTAGTTGGTGTTGTGGATAGGTAGTTGGTGTTGTGGATAGGTAGTTGGTGTTGTGGATAGGTAGTTGGTGTTGTGGATAGGTAGTTGGTGTTGTGGATAGGTAGTTGGTGTTGTAGATAGGTAGTTGGTGTTGTAGATAGGTAGTTGGTGTTGTGGATAGGTAGTTGGTTATGTAGATAGGTAGTTGGTGTTGTAGATAGGTAGTTGGTGTTGTAGATAGGTAGTTGGTGTTGTGGATAGGTAGTTGGTGTTGTGGATAGGTAGTTGGTGTTGTGGATAGGTAGTTGGTGTTGTGGATAGGTAGTTGGTGTTGTAGATAGGTAGTTGGTGTTGTAGATAGGTAGTTGGTGTTGTGGATAGGTAGTTGGTGTTGTGGATAGGTAGTTGGTGTTGTGGATAGGTAGTTGGTGTTGTAGATAGGTAGTTGGTGTTGTGGATAGGTAGTTGGTGTTGTGGATAGGTAGTTGGTGTTGTGGATAGGTAGTTGGTGTTGTAGATAGGTAGTTGGTGTTGTGGATAGGTAGTTGGTGTTGTGGATAGGTAGTTGGTGTTGTGGATAGGTAGTTGGTGTTGTAGATAGGTAGTTGGTGTTGTGGATAGGTAGTTGGTGTTGTGGATAGGTAGTTGGTGTTGTGGATAGGTAGTTGGTGTTGTGGATAGGTAGTTGGTGTTGTGGATAGGTAGTTGGTGTTGTGGATAGGTAGTTGGTGTTGTGGATAGGTAGTTGGTGTTGTGGATAGGTAGTTGGTGTTGTGGATAGGTAGTTGGTGTTGTAGATAGGTAGTTGGTGTTGTGGATAGGTAGTTGGTGTTGTGGATAGGTAGTTGGTGTTGTGGATAGGTAGTTGGTGTTGTGGATAGGTAGTTGGTGTTGTAGATAGGTAGTTGGTGTTGTGGATAGGTAGTTGGTGTTGTGGATAGGTAGTTGGTGTTGTAGATAGGTAGTTGGTGTTGTGGATAGGTAGTTGGTGTTGTGGATAGGTAGTTGGTGTTGTAGATAGGTAGTTGGTGTTGTGGATAGGTAGTTGGTGTTGTGGATAGGTAGTTGGTGTTGTAGATAGGTAGTTGGTGTTGTGGATAGGTAGTTGGTGTTGTGGATAGGTAGTTGGTGTTGTGGATAGGTAGTTGGTGTTGTAGATAGGTAGTTGGTGTTGTGGATAGGTAGTTGGTGTTGTAGATAGGTAGTTGGTGTTGTAGATAGGTAGTTGGTGTTGTGGATAGGTAGTTGGTGTTGTGGATAGGTAGTTGGTGTTGTAGATAGGTAGTTGGTGTTGTGGATAGGTAGTTGGTGTTGTAGATAGGTAGTTGGTGTTGTGGATAGGTAGTTGGTGTTGTGGATAGGTAGTTGGTGTTGTGGATAGGTAGTTGGTGTTGTGGATAGGTAGTTGGTGTTGTAGATAGGTAGTTGGTGTTGTAGATAGGTAGTTGGTGTTGTGGATAGGTAGTTGGTTATGTAGATAGGTAGTTGGTGTTGTAGATAGGTAGTTGGTGTTGTGGATAGGTAGTTGGTGTTGTGGATAGGTAGTTGGTGTTGTGGATAGGTAGTTGGTGTTGTGGATAGGTAGTTGGTGTTGTGGATAGGTAGTTGGTGTTGTAGATAGGTAGTTGGTGTTGTGGATAGGTAGTTGGTGTTGTAGATAGGTAGTTGGTGTTGTGGATAGGTAGTTGGTGTTGTGGATAGGTAGTTGGTGTTGTAGATAGGTAGTTGGTGTTGTGGATAGGTAGTTGGTTATGTAGATAGGTAGTTGGTGTTGTAGATAGGTAGTTGGTGTTGTGGATAGGTAGTTGGTGTTGTGGATAGGTAGTTGGTGTTGTGGATAGGTAGTTGGTGTTGTGGATAGGTAGTTGGTGTTGTAGATAGGTAGTTGGTGTTGTGGATAGGTAGTTGGTGTTGTAGATAGGTAGTTGGTGTTGTGGATAGGTAGTTGGTGTTGTGGATAGGTAGTTGGTGTTGTAGATAGGTAGTTGGTGTTGTAGATAGGTAGTTGGTGTTGTGGATAGGTAGTTGGTGTTGTAGATAGGTAGTTGGTGTTGTAGATAGGTAGTTGGTGTTGTGGATAGGTAGTTGGTGTTGTAGATAGGTAGTTGGTGTTGTGGATAGGTAGTTGGTGTTGTGGATAGGTAGTTGGTGTTGTAGATAGGTAGTTGGTGTTGTGGATAGGTAGTTGGTGTTGTGGATAGGTAGTTGGTGTTGTGGATAGGTAGTTGGTGTTGTGGATAGGTAGTTGGTGTTGTGGATAGGTAGTTGGTGTTGTGGATAGGTAGTTGGTGTTGTGGATAGGTAGTTGGTGTTGTGGATAGGTAGTTGGTGTTGTGGATAGGTAGTTGGTGTTGTGGATAGGTAGTTGGTGTTGTGGATAGGTAGTTGCTCTTGGAGGCAGGAGTTGCTAGCCTATAGTGAATAACTGAAACGTTAAAATGATACATCCTAGGCTACTATACTCGAATTTCAAGTTTACCTTACTTTCCTTTGTTTCAGGCATTTACGGTGTACCCCCAAAAATCCACAAAAACAAACTTAAGTAATTTAAGAACTCTACCAATCTGATAATGAGAAAAATAATCAATAGAGAAGAAAGAGTATTTCATGTATTTTTCATCTTTAACCCTGCCTATTAGGCTCCTGGGATCACAGGGAAATTCTAAAACCTTGCTGCAATCTACACCCTATAGGGAACTTAACTGCCAAGTTTGACCACTGTATCATAAACAGTAAGAAAGTTATTTGCATTTACAAGAAACATGACACATGTATGGAGAGATGGAAGAACACTGAGACAAAACATATATATCAGCTCTTTTCCAAAATGTTGGTATATCTAGGGTCTTGTAAATTACAAATAATAACTCCAAAAAGTGTTCAAGAGAAAAATTTAAAACACTTGCATACCGTCCTCTGTCCATGCAAACTTTATAATTTGGACAAATATAGTCATCTACGGTGAGTGCAGATTTTAAATCCATGCTATTTTTAGTAGACAGAACAGCTTGCACAGGTAAACAAAAAAACAAAAATCACTAAATATATAATGCATACTCCATCCATGGTATCTACTGCTATAATGGCTTCAATTTAAATAAAGGTATATGAAACCACAGTGACAAAATTCTCTGAAACGTAAATATGTCATATAAGTAGAGTATAGATTTTTATCCTTTTTTATAATAAATGCTAAACATTCTACACTAATGCGATCTGAACAGAAATGTCTTTACCCCAGAAATTTGTTTAATTCATATTTGGAAGGCATTTAGCATGTCAGCAATTTGACTTACATTTAAAAAGAATCTGTAATATGGAGATTATTATTATTATTATTATTATTATTATTATTACAATACAACAAAATAATTCTTAAAGAAATACATTAATAAATCAGATAATATATAAATTATTATTTTTATAATAATTTGTTGATTTCAAAATCTGATTACATTTCTTAATTTTAAAATTATGATGAAGGAAAAGTATTTGTCATTATTTCACAACATTATTTCTATTTTTACTTGTATTCGCATTGATTTTGTAAAAAATGGAATGATTGTCATTTGAATATTTAAATTATTACTTGGATTCCACATGCATATGTATATAATTCTTTCTGTCTTCTGTAATAATAATAATAATAATAATAATAATAATAATAATAAAATGTCTAAATTAGTTATTTTTTAAACAAATGTAGTCAGAGTGCTGCATTTTGAATAATACTTTATTATGAATTTTAAAATAATTATGAAGTCACTTTCATTCAGACTGCATTATTGTGGAATATTTGGCATATAATAAATTTTTTAAAAAAAAGTCTATACACTACTTACATTACACTTTTATGATTGAGAGAATTTTGTTGCTGTGGTTTCATCTCCTTTTGTTTTGTTTTTTCAGCCATTATAGCGGTAGGTATCTTGCAGTGGTGCATATAGTGTATAATGTAATGCCTTTTTTTTTTTTACCTGTGCCAGTGTCCACATTGCATCCATGTAGCTTAGAATGTACATTAGGCTCTTCTGTCTACTAAAAATAGCATGGATTTCTCATTGCACTTGCCATTGATGAAGATATTTTTTTCCAAATTACAAAAGTATGTGCATACTGAACAAGGTATGGTTTGAAATTTGTAAGGTATGAAGGGATGAAATAATTCTCAGCTAGATTGTAATTGTTCCAGGTAAATACTTTTGCAAACAAAAGGTGGGGTATGATTGATAATGGATCAGAGGCTGACTATAGTTTGCATCGTGTTTCATTTTTTAGGCATCTATGGTGTACCCAAGAGAATATGTGCAGAGATGTACATTAGAGGTGTCATTGAGTATGGGAGTGGAAATCCACAAACTCAAGTGAGGGAAATTCATTTTGTGGACATCAACGAAGATATTTTACAAGAGATCAGAGATGCATATGGACGATGGCGTGAGAATGACAAGAGTCTGGACTTCAAGAATGCCAACAGTACTTCTGGTATGGATACGTTACTTAACAAAACTAAATAAAATTTATACTTTTCAAAATGTAATAACTAAAACATATTCTATATTACATTTGTAAGATATATCTTAACTGAATGCTGTCTTTGATCCTGCATGTTGTAAATGAAAACTTTTGAGCTGCAATGAAAAGAAATGTATACATTGTTACAAGTCAAGTTCCACACAAGGACACCATGCATAATGATGAGAAAAGTGTAATGACCACATGGTTGGGTTCTTGTTTGAAAATATTAACAACAAACAGAAGAAATTCTTCATTTGCCTGTTTATTGTGAAAGATGGCAAGATTGTCCAAACACAAACATCTAATGTTTTAGCTCTACTGGTAATAGACCAGAAGAAATTATGGGATAGCCCATTTTCCATCATCTGTCTGTCTGGTAGCACTAATTTGTTATTGATACTCCTACTAAAGTAGAGGATTTTCATGAAACAATTACACACATTTCTCCAAAGATCTAGTTGGTCCTAAATGAAAATCATGCAGCTTGGAGATTCAATAGGGCCACTACAGCAACCATCTTGAAATTCTTGTCAATGCAACTTCCTGAACCGACAGTAATATCAGTATGGGTTTTTCACTAAACAACTTCTTATGATGTCTAGTTGGTCCTAAATGAAAATAATGCCAGTCTCACAGCCTGTATAGCAGCCATGGCAGCCATCTTGAAAATCATTATTTTGATAGCAGTGATACATTATTTGCTACTATTGCATTGCTTTCTCTACTGGGACTCGTAGTCCACAGTCCAAGCTAATTATTCCCTCCTCCAACTTGTATTAGAGGGCCAGAATTGAAAAGAACATTATCTCAGTCTTACCCCTTAGTCAAAGTTAACATGCAGAATACCATTCTTTTTTTCCTTCGATGACATACGTGTTACATGTGTACTATATCGTTCATTAAAATGTGCCTTTATTTTTGGTTTTAAACATGTTTTTGTTTTGTATTTCATCTACCTTTTTGTATCGACTGACTGTTTGTCTCCTTGGTCCTTGCTTTATTTGAGTGTTATATGTATGTGTTCTTTTTGCAAAATTTACTTTTTTAGTGTGCTTTGCTTGGATAAGTGGTGTTTCATTAAATTGAATCCCCCTTCATTGTTCTGGTGCTAGGGTAAGTATTGTCTACCCTCTTTTGGTTTTAGATTTTTTGTTTTGCATGAAATTTTATCTATAACAGTTTATAATGTCACAAGGTGTGGGCAATTGTGGGTACAAGAAGGCCCTGTGGGACACTTACCCCACCTGCTTAGGGTGTACAGGGTGTGAATGCATAGATGGTTGTCCAGTTTGTTGTCTTTGGTCTGGCGAAGTGTGTGACGACTTCACTGAAAGTTGCTGCACATACATGGGGAGGAAGAAGGGCCCCTCTTCCTCCTCATCTTGAATGCAAGATCCACTCTGTTCCCAGGAGGGGTCTGGATCTCTTCCCGTGTTGGGCAAGATGTTTTGCAACCTGCTTGGTCCAGAGATCACCTTATCACCTAAGGGCCAAGGATCCCTGGCGCTCGTTATGATGCCATCAATGCCGACGAATCAATCTTTGGCCCCTCGCAAGGGAGGCAAAACATCTGAGAGCGAGTCGTGCCTCCCGCTTTGGGACAAGCAGTGCCCTGTCAAGGTTGGTGTCCTGGTAAATGAAATCAGCAAATCATGCCTTCCTGAGAGGGATTAGCAGCAATCTTGTAGGGATAAATCTGATGTGGGCTTGATCAGATCTTCCCCACTGGACTGCACCAGTTACTGGGCACTGGGCACAGGTCACAGAGCACCGGTCACAAGTTGCCAAGCACCAGGCACTGGTCATCCACCAGTCACTGGGCTTCAAACATCAGTAACCAGAGATTGATTATTGGTCTGGGGACAGGGATCGGGTCAATACCCACCCTGTTTCTGTGTTACCGTTTAATCCTGATGGGGATAGGGAGTCAGGTTATACTTGTCTGACTAGGGAGGGGGATTAGATTGGCATCCTCCCTTCCTATGTTCGCTTTTAATCCCTATAGGATGTAGGGACTCCACTTTCCTGAAAGTGAGTATTTCTCCCCCCCTCCCCCACATGGCACCATGTATGACCCTCCCTTGGTTTCCCGGTAGGGTGGTCATAACAAGCTGTGCATCTGCTCCATCTTCTCAGGCCTGAGTCAACAAAAAGGAGGGAGCTGTCACTCAACCCCAAGGGAGTGAGCATATGCATTTGCCTCGGAGGCCCACTAGTAGGGTCAGTCTCATCACTCCCCACGAGTGGCCTTGGGATGAGGGAAACTCAATTTCAACATCTCCCTCTCCAGAGAAAGGTACTAGGAGGACAATCTTGTCTCACCTCTGGATTGGGCTCATGACATTGATGTTATTTTCATCAACCCTTCTTAGGACTTCGTATATGTGGGGATGAATTTCCACACCAGCCTAGGGAGAGTCATGTTCTTCTGGACATGATTGACCAAATTCTGTCCCTCATAACAGCTCTTCTGGCCAGGCTGTCTGTCTCTTCTGGCCAAGACCCTCATGTAGACTCACCTTTACCTTTTTCTCCTGGAGACCCTGAATTCGGCTGTTGACATGGTTCCCTAAGGGAGACAACTTGCACCCTCTCTAGCAAATTGGAGATCGCACAACGACCCTCTATCAGTTCGGATCACCAGGTATCTGATTTTCACCACTGCTTGCATTGGTGGTTAAATTGGGAGCAGTTTCTTACTGGAGCTCCAATTCACAACCCCAAATCCAACTCCTTTCTGTACACCGATGCATCACATTTGAGATAAGGAGCTCACCTGCCATGGAGCCATATGGTTCTGAATGTATTTTGGTCCTGGGAAGAAGCAACCCTTCATATAAACAACTTGGAAATGCAGGTAGTGTTTCTGGCCTTAAAGGGATGTGTCAGCCTCATAAGGCATCATTGCATTATTTTTGCCTTAAACAGTACATCCGTAGTAGCGTATCTCAGGCACCAGAGAGGTACACATGCTCCTTCTTTTTGTGTGGAAGTCTGTAACCTCCTCTAGTGGGCAATCTCCACAGAAATAACTCTCTGATTTTGACATATTCTGGGCAAGAGGGGGTCATGCAGTCCTTAAGAAATGCTCTCTACACCAGTCGGTAGCAGAGTCACTTTTCCAACTGTAGGGGAGACCCTTGTTGAACTTGTTTGCTAGGAGACTGAACAATAAGCTCCCCTTTTATGTCTCTCTATTACCAGATCAGAGGCCCTGGACAGTGGATGCTTGCACTCTAAAGTGGGATTGTCTGTATGCGTATGCATTCCCACCTGTCATAATAATAATATGGTGCTCCACCAAATCAGGATCTCCACTGCCCAGCTCAACCTGGTAGCCTTTCTGCGGCCCCAACAGTCATGGTTCAACGACCTACTTGACCAGTTGGTAGACAAGCCCAGGAGATTACCACAGAGGAGGTACGTTATTTTGCAGTACATGGGGTCTCTACTCCACAATAGCCCACAGATTCTCTACCTTTATGCTTGACTTATCTCAAGTGATCAATCCTACAGGACCAGTTTTTGAGCAAGGTTGCCAGCTGCATCATCCAGCCTAGGAGGCAAACTTCTTTCAGGGTTCAGGGACTATTTGAATCATTCCTCTTTGGATGATGTTATGAGAGATGCCTTCTGGTGGTCTCAAACTACATTCTTCTCATTTTACGTTTGATCTTTGATGCATCAGAGCGAAGACATTTTTCATTGGGTTCAAGTGACGGCACAACTAAGGGTAAGTATAATAGTTTTCTATACCAGTTTTGTTGAGGCCATTAGCCTCTCCCTAACTGGTAAATTCAGTAATGCAATAGTATCAGGTATATTGTATTACTGCTATTAAAATAGATTTTTGTGTGTGGGGATACTAGTTTTAATTATGTAATACTTACCTGCTACTATTGCAAAAGATTCCCCCCTCTCACCTTGCTCTGATGTCCTGTAATCTAAGTCCAAGTCAAAAGAGGATGGTATTCCATATGTTGGCTGTGACTAAGGAGTCAGACTAGGATCATGTTCTTTTCAATTCTGATCCACTAGTAAAAATTGGAGGAGGATATAATTAGCTTGGACTGGGGACTATGACTCCCAGAAAGAAAGCAATGCAATAGTAGGAGGTAAGTATTACATAATAAAAAGTAGTTTTACACCGCCTCCTCCGCACACACACACACACACACACACACACACACACACACACACACACACACACACACACACGCACACATTGCTACTCTTCCTAAACAGAAAGGGATATCAACTTGGGGTTTTCAACAGAAGACTTCTTATGATGTTTAGTTGGTCTTATCTAAAAATAGTGCTGATCTGACATCTGATATGGCAGTCATGGCAGCCATCTTTCAAATCTTGTTATCACTCCTTCTCCTGAATGGCTGGTCATATTAACAGGATGTTTCCACCAAAAAACTTTTTGTGATGTCTAACTGGTCCTGAATGAAAGTGGTACAGATCATACATACGGTATGGTTGTCATGATGGCCATCTTGAAAATCTTGTTGTTGCTACTCATCCTGAATGGGTGGTCATATCAACAATGAATTTTCAGCAGAAGATTTCTTATGATATCAAGTTAGTCCTAAATGAAAATGGTGCTAATCTGACATCCAGTATGTCTTCCATGGTGGCCAGCTTAAAAATCATGCAGAGCTGATTAAATATTTTTTTATCCACTAGTCCAGGACAAGTAGTTTGAGAAAATCTACTTGTCCCACCTACCTTTTCACTTGTCACAACATTCCAATCACTTGCCTAGATTTATTAGATGTATGCAATTTAATCCATATAAAGAACAAAATTAACCATGTGCAACATATTTAAATCTTCAAAGGGCTTCATTTGTTTTCTTCAGTTTTCCATTGTCTAGGTACTTATATTCACTATTTGTCACTTCAACATGGTAGCATCAGTACTTCCATCAGCAAGAAGGGAAAGGAATTTACTAGAATTCAGACTTTTTCTAACTTCTATTCCCAAGACTTGATCAATTTACAAAACGAAGTCTCATGCCCTGAGTATGTTGATGTAGGTAACACCAGGTTCAGCACCAGTCTTCTGGAGTTCACACAGTATATCCACATTAAAAAATCCATAAAGGGTTAGGGTGTAGGGTGTGTTAAACAAAGCTCTTGGGTTTTTTTCAATTCATCATGATTAGAATTTTTTTAAAATGGTCTTTTTGAATGAAGTGTCAGCAACCCTCTAACTTTAAGGATTTTATGCACATTCTTTCTAGTGTCATGCGTATACTGTGCTGCACAGGCCTTATGAGGTCAAGAACTGTCATGAAACTTGATTGGTTCAATTCTGAATTTTTCAGTTCGATTGAAAAATAATCTCGTTGACTTTCCAACCTGTGCCAGTTTGGGATACTGTTTGCAGTAACTGCAAAACATCTTCCCCTCAGAATCAGTGAATTCAAGCCCTGGATAATTATCATCCTAATGTGACTGAGATTTCTGTCTTTTAGTTGTGTTATATTTGACATTTTTTGTTGCCACATAGTCTGGATTTTTGGAGAAATAGTTACCTCAGACTCAGTGGCAACCTTACATTTTTTCCATCCACTTTCATGTGAATTTTTCTTCTTCAAATCTTCTTTATGACCTTGTGGAAATAATTGAGTAAACTCATCTGATCCACATAGTAAAGATCATCTTGCTTAACAACTACTTCTAAAGTGCTCATAACATATATTTTATTTTTTAAGTATAAACACTGACAACTCCTTAAGTAACACAAATGCTTTGCTTCAAATGGAATATAGCATGTGAAGTTGATCATCGGTATAATCAATTGAAAATGAAAGAATCATTACTGTCATTTAATCAGTTCATATAGGAAACTGACATTAATGTCTCAAGTGTCTTTCATTAATTTAATTGCATTGACTAGCTGGATTGAAAACAAAGGGTGATCTGCTAGTGAGTAACTGGGTTCAGCCAACACAATATAAATAGAACATTTAAAACACTGCGAAGTAATCATACGGGATTTGTTTTGTTTGAAGTGTTTTAATTGGCCAGTAATTTAGGTCAAATTAGTTAAATATGTAGTCACATGGTAATAGAATACAAGATTTATTAATAACCACTTACTATAGGTGTGATATATCACAGGATGGGATTGAATAAATGGAGAGAGGTAGATTCATTCTATCAGTATGCCTGGAAGGCATGAATGGTGAGATCAAAGTAGATCAAGTGATTATAGCATGAAAATTAGCACTTGCCTGACTTATTTTAAAAAAGCACTTGCCCTGGACTAGTACATTGAAAAATGTTACTTATCTGTCTTCAAAAATGGATAGTCCAGGATATCGGGCTATGGGATTTGATCAGTCCTGTCATCTTCTCACTATTTCTCCTCAATGAATGATCTTATTGATATGGGGTTTTCACTAAAAGACTTCTTGCGGTATCTGGTTGGTCCAAACAAAAATGGTACTGCTTGGACCTCCAGTATGACAGCTATAGTGACCATCTTGAAAATGTTATCGTTACTCCTTCTAAGCAGATGGTCATATTGACATGGGATTTTCAATAAAATACTTTTAATAATGTCTAGCTAGTCCTAAGTAAAATTGGTATTGATTAGTGGTGACCACCTTGAAAATCTTGTTATCACTATATTATTGCTCTTGATGGGATGGTCATATCTACAGGGAACTTTCACTAAAACACTAAAACACTTCTCAAAACATTTGATTGGTCCTAAATGAAAAATATACCAATATGACCTCACAAAATTTGTAAAATCTTGTTAGATCTTCTTCTCCTAAACTTGTACCAACATTTTAAAAGAAAAGCTTCCTTCTTGTAATATATAGTTATTTCTATATTAAGATGATTCTGATCTAATCCAAAAATGGTTGCTTTGATGGCCATCCTGAAAATCGTGATTGGTTACTTCTCCTGAATGGATGGACTTATCAACATGAGGTTTCACTAAAACACTGTTATAGTAATATGTTGCTGGTTCTGAATGAAAATGCTGTTTTTCAGACCTCCAACATATCACCATAGTGGCCATCTTGAAAATCTGGCTATCTCTACTCCTCTTGCATGAATGATGGTATTGACATGGAGTTTTCTCAAAAACACTTCTTGCAGTATATTATTGATTTTGAATGAAAATATTGCAGATCTGATCACCATGTTATCCACACTTTTTTGAAGGAGTTTTGAAAACCAGACATAATTTACCCTAAAATCCAGTCAAAGGTCATTGCTTGCATTTTTGTATCTCAAGAGAGCTTCAATGAACAAAGTGACTTGTACATATGCAAGAGGAATTTTACCAGACTTTGTATTTGGTTGAATTTCAAGGAATAAGTTTATAATCAGCATGACTGTTTTTTTTTTTTTAATAAAAAAAAATAATTATAGATTTAACCAAACTTTGAACATTGGTCTACCATGACATTGCCTAAAACAAGTTGAATGTTTTTTTATCTATGATATTAGGTTCATGGTCACTTGCCATGACAAAGAATTTTGTACTGGACTTAAAGGTGGCTTGTCAGTATGTTAACTCAGATGTAAGAAATTAGTTTTGTTACCAAAGTTGGTATATTGGAACTTCTAAAAAATAACGGAGATGGCTTCAATACTCAGCAGTTAAATAGAATAAATGGTCTTAACTTTGATTCCAGGAAATTCATTTTGGCCAGTAGAGCATCGGTCTTTTGGGGGGGACTCTGGTATTGTTTTCAATAGAGAACTAAACCATGTTGTTGTTACACTTCCCCTGTCAAGGTGCATGTTGTTGTTACACTTTCCCTCTCAAGGTTCATTCTGTACACATTCAAAATATTAAAAACAAAATGAGCTGCAGTTTATGTATTTCTGTTCATTGCAGAGCAAAAGTTTTAATTTAAACATGCAGGATCATTTGTGATATACTTCAGAAATATTATATGCAAATTTTTAAAATGAGTTATTCCAATTTTAAGTGTATTGTCTTTCTTTTTTCCTTAATGTAGATATGCACCATGAATGACATTTGAGAACGTTTGTCAGTTCTTGAGGTATTTATTTCTGATGTCAGGGTGTAAGAGGAAATACATCATGTAATTCAATTGTTCAGGGACAAATCATCCATTAACTGTTCACAGGGTCTTATTTTGTTTCACTACAGTTGTTGTATAACATAAAATGGCAACCTAGAAAATACATTAAAGTCGAAAATTGGCAACAGTTTCCATAGTAGAAGTCTTCTCTGCATACATTTATAGGATGAAATATTGGATAAAATGATTAATTTTATTAGTACTGGACCTTAGTCATAATTTGCTTCTGATTTGGCTACAAAATTCAAATTTTCACTCATTTATTTTTCAAGGTTGATGGGCAAATATTCAGTGGGAATTCGGAGACAGCAATGTAATTTATGGCTTTTATGATCATCAAATCAGTATCCGTATTGACTACAGAGCATAAAACTTCTTTCCCTGCCTTGAAACTTTGCGCACATGTTCATCTCAAAGTCTAGTTGGTTCTAAATAAAAATGGTGCAAATCTCATTAAAAAAAGACTTAAAGGGGTGCCTAGTTTATGACATTGTGCTGATTTGTTTTTTTCCCTGTGTTTTCTGAGAATTATGTGTGCTGTTTGGACTTATTTTTCTTTTTTATAAACATTCTCTGTGCGACTGTAGTGTTTTGCCAAGAAACTTGAAATTTGTCTTCATCCCAGCTAAAAATAAAAAATATATATCTATGAATAACATACTTACTAAACTCACTCAGGAGAAATTGGGATCAAATTAGTTTCAGAACCATTTGACCAATTTTGCAGTAATTTCACAGAGATCCTGATATCAGTATCTTTCAGCTTAGTAGATGAATTTTACAATAAATGATCTTTATCCAACACAATATCTACATGTTGGATTGTTCTGTTTTTAAAGTATGCAGGTATGTTTATTAAGGGGTAGAAAAATCCATTGCCCTGGAGCAAGGGACAACCAAGAATTAATTTTAGGCAACCATCTTTGCCAAATGTGAAAGGGCAACATATTATTAAAAAATGATCATGTTAAAAATTATAATGGAATTTTATATTTTTTCCAATGACAAACATTTGATCATTAAATTTTCCCATTGTGAACCTTTAGCAGGGTGCCTGAATTCTCAGTATAATTCTTTTGTTGATTATTGGCTGATTTCTATTGGTAATAAGTTACACTAAGCCACATGCGTTGGCTACTCATTATCTGATTAAGTAATCACAGTCCATGCTACTAGCCCCTTGGGCTGAACCCTTCAAGAAACAAGACTAGCAAATGCTTGTCTTTTGTCAACATACCAATATATAGAAGCAATATCTTTCATCTTTGACTTGACACACTTAATGCCTGTGATTGTGTAGTCATTGGAAGAAGTGGTTACACCTTGTAGAGGTACAGCATAAGACAGTTGTATATGTTGACTAACTTTAGCTAAAGGAATATGCCAAGTATAAAGAATCAAACCAAATGCAATCGTTCTTGCATATTATATTGGCTTGTGGGGTATTGACCAAACAAAGTCTCGTATGAAAAGTTTACATTTACCTGACAGCTTAGACACATGAATAAAAGTATTGGATTAATGATAACATGAACCATAATGATGTAAACTCAGATAAACATGCAATATAGATACGTTTCTGAGCAGTGGTGGCCAACTACTATAAAACTGAAAGACTACATTAGTCTGGTTATCCTTCAAGACCGTTATAGGTTATGGAGCTGAATATCAGACTACAAAAGACCATAATAAATAGGAAATTGTTCAATTATCGTTTTTTTGCTGATCTCATGCATATTAAATAAATGTGTCAACATGTGTGACATTTTACATAAGCAGGACTGATAGAGTTACAAGTATTGTATGCCATATATACATACACACACACACACACACACACACACACACACACACACATATATATATCCTTTGTTCCCAGCCAGGAATTAGGTCAAAACACTTTGGTCCTCTGTGTGATACACACGATAAACACTTCTTTGAATTTTTTTACACTACTTTGTTGGGCTGATTGCAGCATAACATAGATATGTAGTTTACCTGTTTTAGACTTTCTAAAAAAAATGTTTCCTTCATTTTTCTATTGTTTATCCTTTGGCTTTTGTGTTTAGTGTTTTGTTTTCTGGATGTAATTGTTTCTTCCCCTGATGAAGGGCTTGTTTAGCTCAAAACATTGGGAAACTGTTTCATATTTGCACCATTATCAATTTTTGTGTCATTATATATATATATACATGTGTGGCAAAAGTTGTTGAATAATTTTGATTACAGCAATTTTGGGGTAATGCCAGTAATTTATCAGGCAACCAGAAAAATCTGCTAGGGAACAAGTTTTTCAAAGCTAGTTGAATTTCCAGGGACAAGCATGGATTTTCAAAATTGTCTACCCCTATCATGATAATGTTGACCAAAATTTCAAAACATCTACATGGTATACAGTAATCGAAACAAAGCCATTTACTCAAAACTGTTTGAAACTCAACCTTTCCCCATATCTGAACATTAGGTCTACATCTGTTGCTTATTTATATGTAAACCATTGACAATATGCATGCCATATCTCTCTCAACTTGCGATTGTTTGATTTGCTGTATGTCTTTTAACACTTATTGTGACAGGATTCAGTTTTTAAGGCATGTCTTTGTTGAATATATTAGACAATATAGGTAAAACATCCTTAGGATCATTGTGGTATTGTTTCGTACTGCTACGTATATTATGTACATGATAAAAGATCAATAATGCAATCATACATACTGCGTGGACATGCACATAGGATGCTTATGTAGGATCTATGATCACTAAGAATCTGCAGTGGCCTACCAACTTGAAAGAGTGTTTCTTTAAAATAAAATGTTACTCATGAAAGATTCTGTTAATGAAGATATTTTAATATCAGTAATATGTTACCTGTCGCTATAGTGTACCTTACATTTTCTGGGATGGAATTACCCTTGTCGTATAATAAGAATTCATCCTCCCATAGGTTTAGCTATCCTGGAAATTCTAGAAAGTTAGACTAGCATAATTCAGACACAGTCTGCTCCCCATGTCAATGACCCATATGCAGTAGTCATCATTTTTTTTCTTCATATGATGCCATTTGCATTAGTTCAAGTTAAAAATGATCTGCAAGAAAATTGCCTTGGCTAAGTGTCTACTACATGAATTGAGTACCTAAGTTTTCTTGTATTCCCTGTGTGTTTATACCCTCAGTCCAGTGTTTATTCGTTTGTCGGATTAGCTCTCTTGAGAGATAGAGGCATTGTTGTACGATTTTTGGCAGTGCCCTTTTCTTAAGTTACCTTCCCCATGGAGTTAAGGTAACTCTTAATGTGTCATTCAATTATATTGTTATTTTTCCATACCCTTGGATAGGTAATTATACCCCAATCATTGCAGGAATTGATTGTGACCTCTATTTCATTATTTTTAATGTCATGAACATTGGGTTAATGTTTCATTCATTATTGCTTTATGTTGAGTTTTAGACTCAGGAAATGGGGTCACACAGCAGCAATTTGTTGTAATTGTCTGTTCAGGTGGTCACACACCATTCCTTGTCTATTATAGTATGTAATGATAGTACTCCACTCACTTTATCACTGTTATATTACATTTTGCTGGTTTCAACAATATATAACCATAGTCTCCAATGCAGTTAGTATTATTTATGTAAATTGTGCTTCACCACAGGTAGCACACCACGCTTTAACACAAAACTAGAATGAGTCAGACTCACACTCCCTCTTTTTTTCATTTATTGAATAATATCTTGTGTTGTTGGTTTCATATTCTAGTACATCATTAGTACAGGTTAAATATTATTGAAGTTTTATTTCCATCAATAAACTGGACAAGTAAGTTATTGCTGTCATTACTTTGGGTTGATTCAAGGTCTCACACAGTTCATATACATCACTTTGATTATTGTTCTTGTTTTCAAAGAATTCTTTTACAGCAAAATGTCAAATTACAGTGTGGGAAAATGCAGGCATAAGAAAGTCCTATGGGACACCTGCCTTGTACCAATTGCAAATGGACAAGACAGATGTCCATTTTGCTGCCTATGGTCAGATGAGGTATGGGACCTCATACAGAGCTGGTGCACTTATAAGGGAAGGAGAATAAGACCTTCTTCCTTCTCATCTGATGAATACCCAAGTTCATTCTCCGAGTCCCTCAGGTCTCAGAGAAGACAATTTAGCTCTTTGGTGCAGAAGGGAAAACCTCAGTTCCAATAGCATATGGGATCAGTCTCTTCAGAGACAATTAAGGCCCACAGACCCCTGATTCAACCCTGTCAGAGCCTGTTAGGGTCAGGTCCAGGGACACTGTCAATGGAGGAAAGAACAGAGCAGAGAGTGAGTTGTGCCCTGCCATGAGGGAGGAGCAGCACCCTTTCTAAGCCCACAGAATTGAGAACGAGTCATGTCCTCCCATGATGAGGGAGCAGCAGCACCCTATCTAAGCCCACACCAGGGTGACAGTTGAGAGAGAGTCACCCCCCCCCCCCCCCCCCCCCCATGCAGGGGTGGAGCAGCACCCTCTCAGAGCCTGGAGCTCATTGAAGGTTACAGGATTGAGCTTCCTCACACGGGGGAGAGCACGATATAGTTAATCAAGATCTGAGCACGGGTCCTCCTAAAGATCAGAGTTGCCTGATCAGTCATTGACTGGTGAGAGGTCATTGACTGGTCACTGGTCAGTGGCAGGTAACTGGACACTGGGCACCAGTCACTGGTCTGTGTGTACTGGTCACTGGTTACTAGAACCCCTTCGGGAGGGGGACATGGATTGGGTTGAGACCCCCCCACACCTCTTGCTAGGCTACCAGTAATCCAGCTAGGGAATGGGAGTTGGCATACATGTGCCAGACAAGGAAAGAGGATTGGATCAGCATCCCTCCCTACCCTATAATCCCTCTTAATTCCTATGGCATGTGGGGACATCCACTCCAGGGAAGTGAATGGTCACTTCCATTTGTGTTGCCATGGACTTCAGGGCTGACATCACCTGTTCATAAAGCTGAGTCAAACAGAAAGGAGGGAAGTCGGTCTTCTTTCCCCAGGAAAGATGAGAAACATTCTTATACACCTGTTGAGCTGGCCACTAGGCAAAGTCCCCTCAGTATATGTGAGGACTTATGGGACAAAGCTCTCCTTACCCCCAGGTCTCTACTGCATCAGAGAAACACGGTGGCTGCAAAGCCCTGAGCAAGAGCAAGACAAAGGTGTCCTGTCAGTTCTAGTAGACTTGAATGAGTTTGAAACAGAACAGGCTGAGATTGTATCACCTCCTTTCTTTGGGTCCCCTGCCTCCTCCTGACTGTTGACCCAAGCGGCAGAGGAAGAGGAGATCTGGTCATTTGATCAGGCATTTATGCTGGGATTTGTCATACAAGCAATCAGGCTCAGAGGACAGCAAAATTCGTTCAGTTTGGAGAGACTCTCAGGGTCTACATCATGCCCAGATCTCCTTTTGCTCCCCCATTTGGCAACAGTTTGGGAACTTTCTTAAAGGCTTTGTAACGGGCAGGACTTTGCTAGACAGTGTAAATGGTGGTTAGCCCTCCTCTACACTGAGACACCTGGTCACTGCAGCTAGCTACAGGGTACATTCCCCAGATTGGTCCCTGAAGCCACCCCCATGGATGCTGGGGCAAGTGGGCATTTCCACTAGAACCTGAGCCTGCCATCCAGTTAAGATGCTGGAAGTCAAGGCTAGGTTGCTTGTCACAATAGCCTCACATGCCAATCTCTTTTTTGCAGCTTCTTTCAGCCTTATGAAGCAGGATCTCTGTCCACAACTGTTCTGCAGTGCTTGCTGGAGGTAGTTGCCAAAATGTCTAGGCATGTATTATCTTTTCCCATGGCACTGTCAGCGGAGCTGCTCCACATCCACAGGGATGTTGCTCTGGACACTTCTAAGGTCTTATTGTAACACAGTCAGAATCTTTCTTGGGCTGATCCTCTGGAGGCAGAAACACTCTTCGGAGTGGTCATTCTCTCTGTGGCATCTCACTGGTCCATTGCATCTACTTCTGGCTTGTTTAAACTGCCAGAAAGTGTGGTGATCCCGATCACCACCAGGGGCCATCAACAAAGTTCTTCAAAAAGATGCATGCTCAGTTCAAGAAACAACCTTACTTTAAACCTCCCCCTTGGCTGTTGGTTTCTAGATGGGCTCACCAGAAAGACCCTAGAAGGAAGCTTGCGGGCCCCTCTCCCTTTCATAAGGAAGGGGGGGACAGCCCTAGGGACTCAACCCCTCTCCTGCGGTGCATCCCTCTTCCATCAGTTCCCATAGATGCTCCACTAACCCTCTTTTCAGAGGTTTGGTCAAGCATAACGGATGATGGGTGGGTCCTTTATATTATAAATGAAGGTTACTGGCTTCAATTCCAGGAAAATCCTCCTCTCCCAAGGACCCCCATGCTGTTCCACCAATCGAATCTGGCAATGTTAAAGGAAGAGATGCACTCCCTTCTGTAGAAATGTGCAGTAGAGAGGGTGCTAAATGGCCAGTCTCCAGACTTCTGCTTCTGGATTTTCCTGGTATTCAAAAAAGGCAGAAAGCTTCTGCTGGTTATCGACCTTTCCATCTTAACCAAATATCTTCAGAAGGAACCTTTTAAAATCAAGACCACAGCAGTCAGGAATGCTTTAAGGCTGGTGACTGTGCAGTCTCTATTGACCTCCAGGATGCATACCTTCTCATCCCTATTTTTGCTCTCACAGGAAGTACCTTTTGGTTTTGACTGGACCAGGAGGTTTTCTGGTTTCACACTCTGCCATTCAGCCTAGCCTCCACACCTACAGCTTTTATCAGGGTAATTGGAGTAGTCACTGCATACATAAAGTCAATGGAGATCCCTATCCTCCAGTATTTCGACAACTGGTTAATTCAGTTGCCACTTAGAGTCTCTCAGACAAGATCTGTCTCACTGCATGGTCCATAGTGAGGAACCGTAGCTAGTTCCATCTCAGGTTTTCAGATACATGGGGATGAATTTCCTCATGAACAGGGGATGAGACCATGTCCCACAGGACAGAGTAGACAGAATCTTGACTCTTTTAGAGGGGCT
This sequence comes from Margaritifera margaritifera, assembly GCA_029931535.1. Classification (NCBI taxonomy): domain Eukaryota; kingdom Metazoa; phylum Mollusca; class Bivalvia; order Unionida; family Margaritiferidae; genus Margaritifera; species Margaritifera margaritifera. The sequence continues at coordinate 2,254,374 of JAQPZY010001369.1, read as the reverse complement.
GAGAGACAAGACTTCATTGTCAGCATGCCTATACATGTATCTATCCCTTCTGGTGACCTTGAATTCTTGATGGACCTGGTTCCCATTGGAAGTCTGCACTTGCGGCACAACTAATTCTGTCAACTTAAGTTTTTTCCTAGCATTGTGAAAATCATTGGTACATTAAGAAAAGAATTAACAGAAAATCTTACTAAACACTTGTCTTAAGCAGGCAAGTCATGTGGAGTATATCATTTAATTGGAGTGGGTAGTTCCTGCTTCATTGACAGCGACAAGCATACTGTATACTGTTACTGATTTTGTAAACGTTTGCAGCCTTATTAATTTCTCCTGATTTTATAAAATTTTGAAAATCTGAGTGGCTAATCACTCATAGGAAAAACATTCCATACCAACCCATCTCTGATGAATAATACAGAATTGTACATTAATATGGAAAACAAATATGGGGGCAACATTTTCAGAGACTCTAAATAGAAAGAAAGAAAAAAAATTTATCTGTCTCTGTTTTGGGGCATAATTTAGTGTGGCAGAGAATAACCATTGCTACTAGATGGATTGTGAGGACTGTTATTTAATTAGAAGTGTTTGGAAAGATTTGATGCAATCAAGTGATAGACTGATTTGCCATTGGGATACAAAAGGTTTAGTCCATATGACTGAATTTAGAAATGGCAATGCTCTCAAAATCGAAACCTTATACCAGTGGAATACTGCAACTGCTACTTGCAGCTGGAGGATTGCTCTCCCCTTTGGCCAGTGGTGTCAGAATAATTTTTAGCTCATCTCTAAACACAAATGAAATCATATACATATGAACAGCATCACTTAATTCAACCATTCTTTCTTGCCAGATCCTAGGCAACATTTTGAAGTGGGTTTCATAACATCTACACCCTGAAGAGGGGGCTAACTGTGTACATACTTGCTTAAGTTTTTGCATTAACTCAGGTTTTTGCACATTGTATACTGGAATCATGAAACCTGGCAAGGGGTACATCTTCATGAGTACTACACCCTTATCAAAAAATGTAGGTCACTCTGATCAATATCTTATGCTTAACCAAATTGGGTTAAATTTTGTGTTTTAAGTTTATTTCTCAAACTCTGTGTATGCTGTATTCATTAAACTAGAAGATTATATGTATCTCTGCTAATATCACACACATACAACAGAAGGTCACTCAGACCTATATTTCAAATTTTACTGGCTTTGGTTAAGTATTGGTGTTTAGCTCATGATCAAGTAGGTTTTTTGAATCAGTATGTACTGTTATACCTTAAATCATGAAACTTGGTGATGGGATATACTATACCCTCACACAAAAGTAGGTCACTATGACCCATATTTTATTCTTCACTGGCTTTGATTAAATTTTGTTTAATTTTATTTTCCAAACTCTGTTAATGCAGGAATTATCAACTAGATGCATCTTGGTTAGTATCACGCCTTTGCAACAACAGAAGGTCACAGTGATCTACATGTCACATTTTACCAGCTTGTGTTAAGATTCTGCATTTAGCACATTCATACCAAATAGGTTTTTGGCACCCTGTATACATACTGTTACAACTAGAATCATCAAACTAGGTGCAGGGATGCAGCTTGATGATTACTGCAACCTCATCACAGAAGTAGGCTACTGTGATCCATATTTAATGCTTGACTGACTTGGTTTCAATCACAAGCACTGTTAACACAAGAATCATCAAACTAGATGATTGTATGCATCTCTGTTAGTACAACACCATTACAAAAAAAGGTAATGGTGACTTACATTTCACAATTGACTGTCTTATGTTAAGTTTTTGCATTTAGCTCATGACCCCATACATTTTTATCTCCTATATAATACTGTTATATGTGGAATCATGGAACTTCATAAGAGGATACATCCTGATGAATAATACACCTGCATCTTGAAAGTTTGTCACTGTGACCCATATTTTATTCTTTACTGACTTGGGTTAAATTTTTTGTTTGTACTGTTCACGCTTGAATCATTAAAGTAGATGATTGTAAAAATCTCTGTTAGTACTACACCCATGTAAAAAGGTCACTGTAACTGAATTTTCACATTTTACTAGCTTAGGTGAAGTTTTTGAATTTAGCTCATGATCACATAGATTTTTTGCATGCTACGTACCTACTATTAGTCTATCCTATCTGGAATCATGAAACAAGGTGAAATAATGCATCTTGATGGCACTACTCCTTCTTTTCAGGCATTGGTCATTATGGCCCATAGTCTAGGCTTCACTGAATTGGCGCTTAAGTTTTGTGTTCGATGTTCATTTTCAGGCACTGTTCATGCTAGAATCTTGAAATTGATCATGGTATGCATCTCTGTTACTACAATGCACATACAACAAACCAATGACCTATATTTTGTTCATCTTTTACTGGCATTGGTTAAGTTTTTGCATTTAGCTCATGACACCTTGAGTTTTTGGCATGCTGTATACATACTGCTCTACCTATGAAACTAGGTGAGTGGATGCATCTTGATAAGTTCTGCAGTCTTATTGCAAATAGAGGTCTTTGTGACCTTTATTTCATGCTTTAGTGAACTTCTTGAATTTTTTATTTAAAGTTCAATTTTTGGGTGGTGTTTATGTTCCAATCATGAAACTTGATAATTCGATGTATCTTTGTTAGTTCTACACCCTTGCAACCATGCTTTACTATTGTGGGTAAAGTATTTGTGTCTCTGATCACATAGATTCTTCAATGCTATATACATCCTAGCCTACTAAGAACGTTCTTCATGACCAGTGCAGTTGGAAGTAGAAATGAATATATTTATTCAACAGTAGACTTTCCATATTAGTGACGAAACATTGCTTATAGTGATATGTTACCCAGAACAGATTAACTCTGTATTGTACATGAGAATGATCATAGGAATTAGACAAGTAGGCTGCAGCTGCATGTTTTTTTATGAGGGGGTGGGTTATCTATAGTGGCTAATCAAGGTAATTATTAGTGCACGAAGTAGCTTGTGCAACTGGCTGTCAGTTTAGGGATACTCAAAGCCTTTTAGTTTCACCCAGTAAAATTTGGCTTCTATGGGTGAATAATGATATAGTTTCTTAAGAAGATTTAAACAACAATAATTTGTACAAAAAATATTACACCAAATAAATTCTTCTTTGTTTGTCATCTCATTATAATACCTCTACTTTCATATGATAGAAAAGAATGTTCTTTTTTATTGTCTTTTTTCCATGTCACAGGAGGAAGGTAAATTGGTAAGTAGGTAGGTTGATTTATTAGTTTGTGTAATGGTATGTCAGCACTCTGCTGGCTATGTGGTGCAGATTAAAGGGTACACTTTTCAATTTTAACAAGATTACAAAGTAAAATATAAGAGAAGAAATTGCAAATAAATCTTTGATTGGAAAAGGGACCAACGTTGATGTCAAGATCACTTTAGTTTTAAATTATTTTCTGCATGATTACTAATGTTTACAGTGGCTACTTGCATAGAGGTAAGCAATGTGATCATTGATTACACTGTTTTAATAGTGTCAGAAAACAAATTCTCATTTTAAATAACATCATTTATTTCATAAATGCATGTACAATAATATTAAAACCTCAAATTTTATTTTAATTGAGAAGAAATACATATGTGTATTATAAGTCAAACTGGACTAGTGTTTTTTTAATTATATCTGTTCATGGCTATTTTTATATGTTATTCAATTCAGTCCAGGAGATCTGCATTGCCCACATATAAATAACTTTAAACAGTGTTAATGTTTGTTGTTGGTGTCACTGATTTTCTAAAAATGTAGGTAAAATAGTCGCAGTTTTAACAGGGTGAGTTGGAATATTCCAGCCTGTTTGATTCCATTTCACCTTTCACCTTTGGCTCAGGTTGAAATGGAATCAGACAGGTTAGTAATTCCATTCACCATGCAGAAGAAACAAAAATACAATGTAACTAATAATACCACATCTTTGGTCAATTTGTAGGGAGAAATAGCTCATCTAGACACCATGGCCAGAAAATGAATTCAGAAGGCAGCTCAAGACAAATTCCATCTGCCTCACAGTCCCAGAGGAGCAAGGAAATACCTACATTCAAACTTTCTAAAAATACTTCTGTCAAAGTTTATAAATGCTCAATACTTGAAGTGTCAGATGTCGATGCTATTGCTTGTGCTGTTAATCCAGACTTTTCAATTGAAAATAGACGAGTTGCAAAACTTATTAGACAACATGCTGGACAGGATTATGAGATGGAGTTCTTAAAAATGGTATCAAAGTAAGTACTAATAGTACTTTAATTAACACAAAAACATGTTCTTTCTTTATAACACCATCTTTGTTAGGTAGGGGTATATAGGATTTCTTGTGTCTGTAATTCTGACCATCCATTCATCCATAAAGCAATGTTGTGAATGCATCTCACAGATTTTGAAGGATTGCTATAGAACTTACATAGTACCTATCATTGCCATCATCTGAACATGTGTGTATTGACAAATGACTGTGTTAATGTTGTTATACTCCTGTCTCCATATATACAGGGGTATATTGTAATCCTTCCAACTGGCACTCGTTAGCACAACTAGTCCAATAGTTTTTGATGGATTGCTATGAAACTTGGAAAATATTATGGTCATCACCTGAAGGTGCATATATAGACAAATCACTTTGCTACTGCAATTTAAAAGTTATTGCCCTTTTTGTCTTGTAGATTGTATAATAAAATCTCATTAGCACAACTAGTCCTGCAGTTTTTGATGGATTGACACAAGACTTGGTAAACATTATGGTGATGATCCTATTTCAGTCAGACTTGGAATATATGCTTATATATTTAAGATCCCATAAAAGCTCAAATTTGAACCACATCCATGCATGCTAATGAGATGATCTTGCATTTGATTGTCTATGCTTGTTACACAATCCTATTTCAGTCAGACTTGGAATATATGCTTATATATTTAAGATCTCTGCAAAGTTCAAATTTGAACCACATCCATGCATGCTAATGAGATGATCTTGCATTTGATTGCCAATGCTTGTTACCACTCTGGAGGCCATATTTCTGATCAGATTTTGATCAGACTTGGAATATATGCTTATGTCATAAAGGTCTTGGATGAGTTAAATAATGAGCAAGATCCACACATATGAATAAAGTTGTATCTGATTGCCTTAGCTTGTAGCTGCTCTGGAAGCTTTATTTCTGATCAAGTTTATATCAAACTTGAAATATGGGCATATATCAAGATCAAGATCTTTGATGGCTTTGATAATGAGCAGGATTCATGTATATTAATGAGGTGATCTTGCATCTGATTGGCTGAGTTTGTTGCCACTCTAGAACCAATAATTTTGATCCGATTTTTGATCAAAATTGGTATATGGGCTTATATCATCAAGATCTTTGATAATTTGGAAAGTGAGTTGGATGCACACATATCAATCATGTTAAAGGGGTGATCTTGCATCAGATGGGCTGAGCTTGTTACCACTCTTGAAGCCATATTTTTGATCTGAATTTGATCAGACTTCAAATATAGGCATATTTGATCAAGATCTTGATAATTCAGTAATGTGCGGGATCCATATATATTAATGAGGTGATATTGCTTCTGATTGGCTTGGCTGGTTTCCACTCTAGAGACTATTCCAGATCCAATTTTGATCAGACTTGGTCAGTAGGCTTAAGTCATTAAGATCTTGGATGAGTACAATTATGAGCATGATCCATGCATTTTAATGAGGTAATTTTGCACCTGACTGGTTGAGCTTGTCAGCACTTTAGCAACTCTATTTGTGATCATATATTTGATCAAACTTGCTAAATACACTTATATCATTAAGATAGGTAATATTTTATATCATCAGCAAGATATATGCATATTAATGAGGTAATCTTGCATATAATTGGCTGAGCTTCTTATCACTTGAGAGGCTTTTTCTGACTTGATTGTAATCAGACTAGGTAAACAGGTTAATATCGTCAAGATGTTGGATGATTTTTATTATGAGCAAGACCTATGCATATTTAAGACGTGTTCTTGTATCTGATACCAAGATTTTGTTTATCATTCCAGAGACTATAATTTTGATAGGATTTTGATCAAACTAGGTAAATTGGCCCATCTCATCAAGCTCTTGGTTGAGTATGATTATGAGTGAAATTCATGCATATTAATGATGTGACCTTACATCAAATTGGCAGAGTTTGTCATCAATCTATCAACAATATTTCTTATCAGATTTTGATCAGACTTAATAAAAATGATATTAAGATGATGAATGAGTTTGATTATGAGAAAAATCTACTCATATTAATGAAGTAATCTTGTATCTGATTGACCGAGTTTGTTACCACTCTGGAGGCCGGATTCCAGTTGGATTTTGTCCACCTTAAGCTTATATTATCATTTTCAGAGACAGGTTCAGTAATAAACAAGATCAGTGCATATTAATGAGATACCTTGCATGGTATTGGCTTAGCTTGTTACCTCCATAGATCTTGAGACTATAGTTATCATCCAATTTCTATAAAACTTGGTAAATGGTTTTATATCAACAATATATTGTATGACATCGATTATGAGCAAGAGACTGTGCATATTATTTAATGCCTTTATCTTCAGAAAGAATTTTTTATCATGATATGGTAAAACAGGTCAAATCAACATGATGTAAAATTTGAGAGATAGTTTACATAGGCTGTGTTCTTACACTACTACATGAGCTTGCTCAGTGAAATGGTAAACTGTTGAAGAATATTAGGCCCACTTGAACCTCTTGTTGATGGATTGCCATAACACATGGTAAATATTATGGTCATAACCTGAAGATGCACATAACAACAAATAACTTTGCTCCTGCAATTTTTGTTAGTGTTATTGCCATTTTTGTCTTTTAGCTTAATACAGTGTATGACACAATCTTGTTAGCACTAGTCCCGCAGGTTTTGATGGATTGTCATAAAACTTGGTAATTGTTATGTTCATCACTTCAAGATGTGCATAAAAACAAGCCAGTTTGTTGCCATAATTCTTGTTAGAGTTATAGCGCTTTTGTGTTGTCACTTTAGTGTATGACATGATTTTGTCAGCACATAAAGACCCACAGCTTTTGATGGATTGTGACAGTCATACAACTTGGTAAATATTATGGTCATCACCTGAAGATGCAACCTGTTGGAAATAACTTCCACTTGGCTTCTAGGTAATTTGTCCTTATCTATTATAAGTGATATATAGGTGAAGGATTAAGATTGTATATGCAGATTAGGCATATTTCACTTGATGTAAGAGCAAATAACCTCTAAATTGAATGAATTTGGATTTTAAAAACATGCCCTTGCTTTACATGAATTTGTGTCCTCATATAAATACAAGTCATTGGTTTGATAGAATATATACATGTAAATGGTTATCTGTAAGTTCTGGCCTTATAAAAATATCATACACTTTCATTTAAATAACAATTTGTGAAATGATTCAAACACATTACAGATTTAACCTGGTGCTTTGAGTCACCACATTTGAAACAGGTTGTATAATATAACATTTTTAGCTGACATAAAATAAAACAGTGACAACCGTAAACATCATGTATTCTACAAGTAATAAATACAATTCTTCTTTCAAACATATGTCTCAGACAGAATCCATCATCATCATGTAGGCCACTACAACTGAATTTTAAAGCTGATTTCAAGTCATGGGTAGAAGTGTGGTCCGTAGTTGTCTTTCAGAATTTGATGGCTATTCTACTTTGGCTGGTAAATGAATGCTGTTCCAAATTCAGTCATGAGCATGTGAATCCTAGGATATTTGTGTATACCACATGATGCTTGAAAGCACAAAGAGAAAACAAAACAAAACTGCCATAAAGAACAAGTTGGCATAAAATGATTCGATATACGAAGACCGCCATTGTTTAAATACCAGAAACAGGAGAGGAAGCATGGTCATCTAAATAATGATAGTGATCGTCCCAGAAATCTTTTGGGCTCCAGACTTTTGCCATTGAAATATCTTCTCATTGTAAAATAATTTTTCAGCATCCAGCAATACATTAATTTTTTATGATTTCATTACAATATACACAGTTGAATTTTTAGTGCTGAATAATATTGTTTTAGGTCAAATCATAGAAAATAATTTATTGCTGGATGCTGAAATGTCCTTTTTTCAAGGTGTGATCACATTGTGTGGATGTACATCTTCACTTATGTCCCCATTTTGCAATTTATGAATACACACACATACACACACACACACTTGTTGCTTTATTCTAGTTTTGTCACTTCAAGTCCATCAATGTTGGAAGTTTTATTTCAGTGTTTTTTAAAAATCACATTTTCAATAAAACATGATGAAATTTAATTTTCTTTTTGTGTACAGCTCTCTCTGTAAGTAATAAATCTGATGGGAAGTTGTGAACTTTTGAAAATAAATGTGTAGCACCTTTTTTAAACTTGGATTGTATTTTGCTGTCAACTTTGCACTTGAGACTGTAGTTGCAGTAAACTGTTAGTCATAAAATGACAATGTCCATGAATTTACAGTTGACTTACACTCAACTGATAAAGGCTTATACCACCTATAGATGACTTATATGTCACTTATAAGTGAATGTAGGTGAAGGATGGAATAATATTTCTTTCACTCTTATTGTACTTATACAGACTGACATTTCACTTACTTCATTACATATGCAGATTAGAATTAACTTATAAGTGACCTCTAAGTGCCATACAAGTCAAGTATATATTATTTATAAGTCAGAATAAGTTATTTTCATAAGGGTATCAACAAATCACTTTGCTCCCACAACTAGTCTTGTAGGTATTCTTGCAGTATTTTTATGGATTGCTGTGAAACTCTGTTCATATTATAGTTATCATCTGAAGATGCACATATGAAGAATTTTTGTGCTGTCATGATTTTTGTAATAATTTTTGTCCTTTTTGACTTACAGATGTATGCAATGTATGACAGAATTTTGTGAATGCAACTACACAAGCAGTTTTTAGTGCAATGTTGTGAAACTTTGTAAATATTTTGGTCATCATCTTCAGATATGCATGTTGACAAATGATTGTACTCACACTATTTTCAGAAGAGTTGTTTGCTTTTTACCCAGATCCAACTCCATCATGGGGCAGAGCTGGGATGTGGGAGGGTCAGGAGTATATTCATGTGAGCAAATTGCTTACCATTCCACTAGCTAGCTCTACTTGTCCAGAAGAACTCAAAGGATGGCCTGTCCATTAGCACAAGTTTGTTATTGCTATATTTCCTAAAATACTTGAGGGATTGCAATGAAAATTTATGCACAGATTCATCCAATGGTTTAGTTGGTTCTAAATGAAAATGGTGCTGCCCAAGAGGCACTACCCATATTTTGTGGCCTACTGAAAACCTTTGAGCATTTTTAAAAAAATTGAAGTATATGGTTGGATAAAATAAGATTAGTCAGAATAGAATTATTAATTACCTCAGCCATGTTAATTCCGTCTTACTCTGCACATGCAATATGCTTTCTGCTGTCTGATACATGTATTGAAGTGAAAGAAAGGTAGACCTGCTAAATCAACAATGTTGGCAAAGAAAAAAATGGATGCATGAATTAAAAAATGAGGTAAATTCAGAGATAAGGCATAGGCAGTGAATTTGGTCATTATGAATCACTGTAACACAGGATTTGAACACAATTTGAGGGTGAAGTTGCAAGATAAATATACATGCTTGACCTATAAGTGTTGACATTTTTACACTACGTGTGCTTTTAGTTCTATATTAAAATACACTTTTCAAATGACTTTGTGAACACATAAATTGAGTTATGGGGTTTAAATAGAAGAAGGTAGCCAGCAATGTTTCGCTGTTTATTTGTACAGGAATCACCGCCTACAATTCCATAATTTTGAAAAAGTTCATTTTGAAAGTGTTTCTAATTCATCACCATATTCCATTGGAGATGATTCATCCAATTAAGATCAGCATATTCTTCCATTCAGTACAGATTGGTGTAAGCCATTAAAATGCTTGCTTTTTCTGATTTTGTCTCGTTGAAAGTGCTTGCCTGACACACGATTCAGTCTGTGTCAAGAAAATGGGATGTGTTTTCCCAAGGACACACCAAGGCTGGTCTGGGCTGTTATTAAACCTGCAACCCATGGATTGCAAGTATGGAGGGGATGGCATGATAGGCTAGCAGATACTTATTGATGCAATATATGAATGAGACCAGTGACGATCAACATGATGAACATTTTGCTTACTGTTTGACATAAATACAACAGGATAAAAGCACATGACAAACATAAAATACAACATGAATACAACATACATGTGACATATATTTAACATTTATCAAAAGTAATTCTACTTCCTTCCATTCTTGTAGAAAGGAATCTGTAATTTATTTTTAATATATAACATTTTCAGCACATATATATATATATATATATATATATATATATATATATATATATATATATATATATATATAGTATTATAAAGTAGGCCTACAGTGTTTTATTCTTGAGTTGATTATTTTTATTGTTGATTTTAGGTTGTACATTAATATAAGACATCAATTTTGCTTACTTACCTTACTATTCTGCTCTTTCACCTGTCAACTTGCATTTTCCAATGCTTCTTTTTAACACCTTTATATAGATTTTTTATCACTGAAATAATTATGAGATATTCATTTCATTCAAAAAACTGTGACTGTGAATATATTGCTGTGTTGAGTATCAATATCAGTGAGCCTGATGATTCTGCATGATAATTCCATCCTTATTAATTGGATGGAAACTATAAGATCATCATAAGGCAAGTTTTCACAGTTTATTTTCATCTTTATCTTCACAGGCTTGGTCCCCAGTCCAGGGTGGATGTTCTTATCTGTGGAGCTGGTAAATTAACAGAAACTCAGAAGATAAAATATGTCATCCATACTAAATTGGAGAAAATTGAAAAACTTGATGATATATCCAAAATAAGACATTTGTATATTCAGACCTTTGAGAGTGCGAGCAAGAAGAAAGTGTTAAAAATTGCCTTACCTTTAATTGGAGCAGGTAAAAGATTATTTCGGTTATATTTATGCCACCACAAGTTGAGTGGGGGATCTTGATTAGTTCCTGAATATCCATCCATCTGTCCATCTGTCCGGCTTGTTTAGCATGTTATACAGAATTACTTTACATACATAGTTGAAATTTAGTAAACATATTGTTATCCATATGTACATGATTTGTTGAGATTTTTATTGTTTTTAGGTCACCTGGCCTTAAGGTTAAGTGAGCTTGTGGTTTGTCCCAGCATCCATTGTGTGTCCTCTGTTGTCTGTCAACACTATCATTTGAGATCAACATCACATGGAAACCTTCATGCACCTAAATGAAGAATTTAAGAAAAGCTTCCAATACTCTAGTACAGTTTTGTGGAATAAGCTTCCATTGCATGTAAAATTGGCAGAGAATAGTACAATATTTAAGAAGATATATCTTGAGTATGTACATGTTACTAATAGATTATAAAAGAATTTAGTATTGATGATACTGAAGACATGCTAAAGTAAACAGTAATTACTACTAACTTTTGTATGCTGTACATTGTACAGTTGTACTTTCTTCTTAGGAGGGTGTCAAGGGAGAATAGTCCTTGACTAAATGAGTCACCCTCTGTAAATAAAGTTTTATTATTGTTATTATTACATTGAAACCCCACATTGTGCTATGTACTATATTGTGCTTATAACCAACCAAGTCAGTTTGCTGAAACAAATGGTGCATGCAAAAAAGAAGAAAAGGGGAGAGCGGGTAACAAAAGTGGTCACAAAACAATGAGCTTATTTGGCACAGTTAACACCTTAAATCAATGCATATTAAACAAGAAATACACATGCAGTGAAAACAGAGAAATTGCATATATAATATTTTACATTATTCAGAGAAGCATGTGTTGGTACATATATATACATGTCTAACGTATAGCATGTATAGTTAAAGTATCAAACACTAACCGATCTCATTGCATCTGTAAGAGTGAATCCATAATAATTCCATCAAAAATATGCACACAAAAGTATAATATTGAGTCATTTTGTCATAGATTATTATGTGTCTCAATTCAATGCAAACAAATAATTGAAAAATTACATAAGGAAAGATAAAGCTCATTTACAGTTCAGTATGTATGCATGTGTATGTCCCAGGGTCATTAAACGGTGTCTGTATAATTTCATACCACTAGAATTGTCTCTACTATAAATCAGAATACTTTATTGATTTTTGAAAAACATTGATTTTCAGCTGCTTCCTGCTACTGTCACCTTTGCTCAGATGGTTGCCTCATGAACACCTAAATCTCAACTTAATCCTGTTCAGGGTTTCAAACTTTTCTTTAACAGTAACAGCTTTCCTTTTCCATGTACCCTTATCCATTGTAAATACCCTCAAATTAACACTTTGACACCTATTTGTTGGAATGAATACAGCAAGAATAATTGTTAATTAGGTCATTTTTTTATAAGAAATGGATGACATTATTCACATTATTCATATTATTGCATGATGATTGTCTGACAACACCACCAAACCACGTGCACATGTTGGCAGCTTTAATTTTTAAAAATGTTTTTATAAGTCATTGCCCAATAATTTGTTGATTAGCAATTACGTAAATTAATTGATTTATAAATTCAGGTGAGAATCTTTTATGAACTACCACATTGTTTGATGCTTGGTTGTGTATGCCAGTTGAATGAGCAAACATCTGTTGGCTGTTGTTTGAGCAGTGATTGTACACAGAATGCATTGAAAACAAATACAAAGAAGATATAATAGCTTTATTGTTCATGGTTTAATTATAACAAGATTAACACCTGCCATCTTTTTAATGAGCTAACATCTTTCAAAAATAACTAAGATTGAAGTGCAGTGATTGAGTTTTGATACAGTTGAAATGAAAATTCACAAATAGAAACATTTAACATTTTTATTCATATAAAAAAAGTTGCAATGGTAAGTCACTTTTTGCTTCCAGAATACAACACATCTTGCCAAATTATTAATTCAGACTCTTGTTTAATTTGGAACAAAAATATGCAGTACTTCAAGTAATTGGTGAAATTATTGTTAAATTTCGTCTTATATCGAAATTCATGTGATAACAAAGCGTGTTATAGTGGGGTTTCACTGTTATTATTATTATTAACCAGTGCATTTGGAAGCAGGAATAAATATGTTCATTCAGTGGTAAACTTTCCATTTTAATGACTATACATTATATGTTGTGATAGGTTACCTTCAGCAGGTTAACTGTGTATGGTGCATGTGAATGAATATAGGAATTAGATGAGTGGACTGCTAGCTTTTCATGTGAGGCTTCAGCTATAGTGCATGATCAAAGTAATTACTGATGCACAAACAATACTAAGCATTCTAATACTGGCTTGTTTACTCCAAGATTGCTCAAAGCTGTTTATTTTCACCCAGTGAAATCTGGCATCTAGGGGTGGACACTGCTAATAGTTTCTGATGCAGATTTTTAAACAAATGACTAAAAAATAAATCTCAGGTTTTTATCAGTTCATTACATTACCTCTACTGTGATATCATATAAAAGAATGTTCTTTTTAGCTCAACTGGTCATAGACCAGAAGAGTTTATGGGATGGTTTTTATATGGCATTTGTCTGTCTGTCCTTTAGCACAAGTTTGTTATCACTACTCCTCCTAAACTACTTGGAGGATTGCCATGAAACTTTATACATGCATTCATTCCATGATCTACTTGGTCCTAAATAAAAATGGTGTTGCTCGAACATCTGATATGGCACCTATTTACCCTAATTGAATATATTGATATTGCTACTCCTCCTGAATGGATGGTCATATCAGCATGGGGTTTTCACTAAAAGACTTCATATGATGTAAAATTGTTCCGAAATGAAAATGGTGCTAATCTGACATCTGATATGGCCACAACAGCAGCAATTGCAAAAGTCTTGTTATTGCTACTCCTTCTGAACGGAAAGTCATATTGACATACGGTTTTCACCAGGAGTCTTCTTGTTATGTGTGGTTGGTCCTAAATGAAAATGGTATCAATCTGTTGTCTAATATGGCCACCATAGTAGCCATCTTGAAAATCTTGTTATCGCTACACCTCCTGAATGGATGATTATGTCAACATTAGGTTTTCACAAAAAGACTTATTATGATATCTAGTTGGTCCTAAATGAAAATGGTGTCATCTGATGTCTGATATGGCCGTCACAGCAACCAGCTTGAAAATGTTGTTTATTTCTACTTGTCCTGAACATAAAGTCAAATTGACATGGGGTTTTCACCTGAAAAATTCTTATGATCAAGTTGGTCCTAAATGAAAATGATTCCAATTTGATGTCTAATATGGCCACCATATTAGCCATCTTTAAACTCTTGTCATTACCACTCCTGAATGGATAGTCATATCAACATGGGGTTGTCACTGAAGGACTTCATATGATGTATAGTTGGTCCTAAATGAAAATGGTGCCACTCACACATACAGTGTTGGAAATATTGTCAATAAATATTTTCAAATTTTGTAAATCCTACCAGATATAAAGAACAATATAAAGTAACCAATTTATCAGGTTTTCCTTATTTTATTTTAAAAGTATTTGATATTAAGTCACAAGTTCATGCAGTTTATATTGACTTTTCCAAAGCATTTGATTCTGTGTCACACAAACTGCTGTTTAATAGCAATAATACATAACCTGTTACTATTGCCTAGCTTGTCTCTTCCAGGATGCAAGTCCCCTCATCCAAGCTCATGATTCCAACCTCCCATTTTATGGAAAGTTCTAGAACACTTAACGAAAAAAGAACACAGACCCAGTCTGACTCCCACATCATAGACCCATGCGGAGTACACCTTCCGTTTCTCTTCAACACTAGAACACTAGTTTCTCACGGAAACCTGTCTTCATTCCTGTTTTTTAAGACATTTTTAAAAAAATTATTCAAATTTTCCCCTCAGTCCTTGCAAAATTTGTTTGTGATATTAGCTGTCTTGTTAGTTAAGGGACCTTATTGTGTTAATATATTGGTACTCTTTTCCTTTCCCTTACCTGGTGTTACAGTAAGTAATTCCTCCTGTGTTGTAGTTCCAGAGTTTTATTTTTGTACTTGCTTTGACATTACTTTATTATATTTTTGCCTAGGGTTAGTATTACTACCCATTTGTGGTTCTGGAGTCTTAATTGTTCTGGTCATCAGTTGTGTAATTGAATAATAAATAAGTACTTGCTTAGGCAGTATGCTTAAATTGTGGCATTGAAATAATGTTATAGTACTGCTTTGTCAGGATAAGTAATTTTGTTTTGGCAGTATGAATTTAATTGTTGCATCAAATAATTTTATTACACTGTTTCATATAAGTACTCGCTTAAGCAGTACTGTTTTCCTGCTCTTCTTTGCATCTGCAAAAAGAAGGAGCGAGCTTCATGCATTGTTATGTAGAAAAAAGTTGTTTACAGTTGAACGGTAATTATGAATCTGTTTCTTTTCTTTGTGAACCTGGTTTTTTGGGCAGAAAACTAGCTTCCTTTGGTAGTTCCACTACCTATGAAGATCCCCAGCCTCAGTCGTTTCTGTGCCAGGAATGATCAAGATATAATTCTCTAAGGGAGAAGAAAGGACTGGAAGCATCTCTTCCTACCTATTAAGGGCTCAACTGATATTTTGGTATCCACCATTTCCAGGTGGATTGTCTTCACTATCAAGTGAGCTTATCAGTCTCTAGCTGAGAGAAACCTTTCATTCATGAGAATTAAAGCCCATAAAGTTAGGGCTATTGCTATTTCATGGGCCTGTTTTAATCATTCATCATTGGAGGATGCTATGAGGGCCACATTTTGGTGGCTGCACACTACTTTGGCACACCAGAGCGAAGGCATTTATTTTTCCTTGGGCCCAATAGGTACAGCACAGAAAGTGGCCCAATCTGCTGCTGACTTACAGTAGTGTGCACCTCTACTGTAAGAGTGAGTATATTATTTGTATATGCATTTTTTTAGGCCATCAGCATCTCCCCAAACTGGCAAATTCAGCAAGGCAATAGTGATAGATATTGTAATACTGCTGTTAAAATGTAGTTTATTACGGGGTAAAACTAATTTTACTAATGTAATACTTATCTGTCACAATTGCAAGATTTCCTCCACCCACCCCACTCTGATGGTAGAAGTGTTGTTCTGGGTCCAATTCAGAGAGGAAATGTAATCCACATGGGCTTATGACAGTGGTTCCCAAACTTTTTTTATCGCGACCCTAAATACCATCTTTTGTGACCCAAAATGCAGTACCAGTATAGGGTCGTGAGGGCCCATATGAGGGTCCTGACCTGGGGTTTGGGAACCACTGGCCTATGACATGGGAGTCAGACTGTGTCTGTATTCTTTTTGTTCTAAGTGTTCTAGAACATTTCATCTAATGGCAGGTTGGAATCATGAGTTTTGACAAGGGGACTTGTGTCCTGGAAGTGTTAAACAAGGCAATAGTGACATTAAGTATTACATTACTAAAATTACTTTACACCACAAAAAACTACATTTACATAAACTACAATTATGTGGTGTGACTGGTAATATTCTTAACTGACTTTCCTGATATTTGTGTGATTGAGATCAAAGAGTTGTTGTCAATGGTCATGGATGAGAATGGTGATAGCTGATTTTCTGGAGTGTCTTAGTGTTCTATTTTGGGGTCTAAATTTATTTATTGTATAAAAATAAACTTCCTATAATTTTAGAGCACTCAGTGTTTCTTATATTTGCATATGATGGAACATTTTATAAATCTATCAGACATTTAAGTGACAGAGAGATGTAGACAGAAATGAGAAATGGCAGTTGAAAGTGAATGTGAAGAAAAGTATTACTATATCAGTTTTACAAACAAGAAAAATCCTGTTTGCTTTAGTTATTTAATGGGAGATGTTTATAGTGAGAGTTGTGATTTGGGTGTATGGCTGACATGTACCCTCAGTTTTAATGTCCATGTTAAGGCAACTATATCAAAACAATTAACATGTTTCTTTTTAAAAGTGCAATTGCAAAAACTTTGTAAATATATGGTATACATACTTTGTGTCTATCTTTTGTAAGGTGTAGACTTGAATCATGTTGTGAAATTTGGTCCCCTTGCCAATTTGTTTTGGCCCAACAAATTGAAATGGTTCAACAAAAGTTTTAGAAATTCATGTGTTTTAAATCAGGTTTAGAGCAGATCTACTGACATTTTAATTTACCACCCTCAGAGTGTAGGAGAAGGATTATTGACTTAGTATTTCTTTTTAAATGTATGCACAGTCTTTTTGACTGTCCATATTTAGGAAGTCAGGTATCCTACAATGTTTCAAGAAGAAATCTTAAACACAAAATACTTCTTTATTGCAAAACAATTTGGTTAAACATAAAAAATGGTCTTTTAAATAGAGCACAAAGAAATTGTAACTTATAAACAAAAAAAACAGATATTATGACCAACAATATTGCAGTTTTTAAACTTTCTTTGAAATAAATACTGTATGATCCTTGAATTGACAAACACATGTTCTTATTGACTGTTTTTTGTATGTGTTTAGAGATACATGATGTAGAATGTAAATATACCCTACAATGTTTTGTTGTATGGTACTTTTATTGTTATCATTTCTGTCAGTGGGCCTTTGGGTCTGCAGAATTGAAAAATAAATAACTAAATAGTGCTGATTAAAAATTCAGATCTAAAAATGCTCATATTAAAATTGCCAAAAAAAATACTTTAATTAGATATAGGGCCAATAATTTGTTGTCAATATCACTTAGGTCTGAATTTATTTTGTGCATGATAATAGTTTACAATGGTTACTGGAGACTATTAAAGCTTTTCTTAAGCAAGCTGTGTAATCACTGATTATAGTTTTTTTTTTTTAACCAAACTTTGTACATGGAGTCACAGCTGGAAGGCACATCATATATATAATGATTTATGGGTTATGGTCCCAGTACAACTGTCAAGTGGTAGGGTGGGGAGAGGAGAGTTGGGGTTGGTGTGGGGTGTAGACATGGGAATTTTTTATGGTGAGCCATAGAAGTAACACTACTTTAAATTGTTTTCAGTCTGACTCAGACATTTTCAAAAAAGTATTTATTGAAAACAACATTCATCATTCCATTTACCCGTGTGGTAGCATAATATAGCACTTACAAAATGGTGGCTTCTACATGCAACACTGGTTCCAAGACTGTCCATACATTTATTCATCAGATTTGTGGCATACACATAATGATCTTTTCATAAAATTTTTGTAAAATAAATTCAAGTTTAGCCAAGATTATTTCACTCTAAACTTCCAAACATTTTATGCTAACTGATATTTTGTGATTTATAGTTTGTGTCCTATTTGTTGGTCATATACTGTAGTCTTAAACAAAGTTATTATAATTGTTTTCCATGATATTCTTATCATCCATCACTGAAATGAAGCTTCATGTACTACACCCAATGAGACTGAGTGTTCATCTAAACAAGTTGAAAAATATATGACCCTGAAATATTTGTTACTAAATTAGAAGCAACTTTTAGATTGTGTCTAACACACATTATCTTAGAGCAGGCCCAGGAATCGATCATATATACTGTACATCTCTCACAGAATGTTTTTGACAGACTAGAAAATACCCCAATTGGACAATCAGGTTTTCTGCTAACCATACAATGCTTTCTCTCTGCCTTCAGCAGTCACTAGCACATATCTACAGTGACCACTCAGTCTATACAAACTAACTTTTTGCATCATGAAGAAGGCATTGTTTAGATAATGGAATATCATGTGAATCGATGTGCAGACATTTCTTATCTTATAGCGATAATGATATTTGGTGCATGGTAATTTTCAAAGGTGAACCATGTGTACAGAGGTCACCTGTGTACAAAAGCCAGTTTTGCCTTTCCCATGGGTGACTGCTGTTGACAGGTTTGACTATATTCAAACCATAGGTTCCATGTCAAAGGTTTATAGGGAAGAATTTGTACTGGGTTTACAGTTATTGATGACGTCCAAGTTTTATTCCTAAGGTTTAAGATCATAGCTTAGTTGTGATTTCAGTATCGTCATTGTATGTACTATTAATATACTTATAGCTAATCTGCAGGGTGCCAGTGATGCTAAAATCCAACATTGCAGTCAGCTCTTTGTGAAAACTTTGAAAGAGGTTGTTGAGGGAAGAGGAACAAACCTGAGTATTCAGGAGGTCCATTTGGTGGATCTGGATGAAAAGATCATCACATATGTTGTAAAAGCATTCCACGAGCAAGGTACAGACAATCATGAGATGCCAGATCCAAAAGGAGGATCATTTATAAAGTCCATCTCAGATAAAACACCAGATGAAGGTACAAGCAATTATAAATCACAAATGCTTTCTTAATAATTTTACTCATTACAAGGTATGTAACAAATGCAGGATAGGTGAGACAAGAGAAGAAGTTGAAATGTTGGGTTTTTGGGGGTTGTCTGTTACATGAGCATTCTCAGTTCTTTGTTAATATTAAGGGTTTTTTGTTTAAAGGGCTTTATAAATTCTGTTGACATCCTTTGAATATGCATATAAGTAAGAGTTGCTGCAAAAAGAAATAGAATAACCTATGTGATTAGCCAACCCAAACATAAAAAATTACCATTTTGGGTTGATGAAACATGATTTTACATGTCAGTTATATGAGCAGCACTCCCTCAATATAACACTGTATTTATTTATCACATGCTTTCAAAAGTCTCAAAATTTGATTGGCTAATTACCCAGGGAGATCATTTGATACCAATCTGAGATAGGTAATATGAAATTTGGCAGGTAAAATGGAAAATAATATGGTACCCTCAATTTAGATACTTTTAATAAAATATGATTTTAATTAGTGCACTCAGAAATCAAAAACTTTCTCTGTTATTCATAATTGCACTTGAAACATTTTTAGCCATAAAATAGTTTAGAGTTAAATATGTTTAGATTAATAGTTGCTGGCTGATAGATGGTTGATTCTAAAAATGATTGTTATTTAACCAGGAGTTTTTGAAAAGATTCAGTGCAATGGATTGATAGAAGAAGGATTATATCTTTTTTATTGATACACAGGTCATCCAGTACAATTTAATTTAGCAATTGTGAGCCTCGAAAAATCTGAAATTTCTACATGTCAGACAGTCCAACAGTATTTTGCAACTGTACAGAAATGAAATATGGTTCCTCTCGGCAATGACTTACATTGTCAGAAAAAAAATAGCGGAGAAGAACTTTTGGTTGCAATCACACATATTACTTCATAAATGCACATGAAATAATATTTGAACCTTATGTATGATTTTATTTTAGAAATACTTGTAACTTTCTGCTTTGGTGAAACTGGACTGTTGTAAGTGCTCTTTATTACATCTGTGCATTTTAGATTCCAAATCAGTTAAATCCAGAGGCTAGTATCACTACACATAAATGACATTAAATCATGTTAATATTTGCTGTTTGTTTTGGAAATTTTTGAAACATTGGTGCACAATTGTGAGGTGGTGTTTTGACCAGGTGGATGGGAATATTTCAAACTGATTGATACTATTTTTCATTTTTCACCTTCAACCTTATGTGTAGGATGAAATGGAATCAGGTTGAAATATTCCCATCCACAGATCTACTTTCCATCTGCAGGACTTAAAAAAGTGATGAGTTTCAAGTATTGTATGCAGTTAGGGTTTACTGTTGTTATTCCTGTTGATTATCATTATATAGAAGAGCTCAAATGAATTACTGTGTAGGCTTGTAACAGATTTTCCATTAAAAAAACTGTTGATTATTTTATAATTAATACTGGTATGTTTAATTTGAACTTGTATTATTTCTAAACAATTTCAGGTATAAAATAATTAATTTGAAGACTTATGATTACGTTGGACTTTTAAATACCAGAATGTGAATCTCAGACCATATGATTGATGTAATAATTCTTTCATTACAATGAAATTTCAATAACAAATCACAGTGCAGTGAGGAAATAAATAAGTATTTTTATGGAGATTTCTAATTGATGTTTTCTCTTCTGACAAAGACTTGTGCAATCATTCATACACATGTACAAAAATCACACAAATGCACATACACATACATACAAGTAATACCAATACAAGAAAAAAGAGAATCATTGATCATTGATTGTTCCATTGCAAAAAACAGATGGTTTGTAAAAACTATCTCAGACAAAAAAGAGAGATTGATGTACTCAGGCCATGATGACATAACTGTCAAGATTGAAAAAGAGTATGAAAAACATCATGGAGACAGTATATACACTACCATAGTAGAAGTGTAACAGATATAATAAAAATATCATTGTACAGGAAGTGTACATGATTATGGTGTTTTATTTTATTTGTCCATGTTGTGATGCAAACCTGTATTTGGCTGAATGCTGTAGGTATCGAGTCCAATGCAGGTTTTTATCCCACTCCACCCTCTCTCTCTCTCATTGAGGTGTACCATGAGATTTTATGTTTTTTGGGAGTATTCAGTATTGACATCTTAAAGTTGAGGAAAGGGAATTACTGCTTGCCATTCATTTTCACTGGAAAATTTGGCAGAAACAATATTTAGGAAACTCAAGCAAATCAAACGAAAGGGACTAAGGGTATGTTTATCATATTTAGCTCTTCTGGCTAAAGAGCAAGTGATCTTATGGTATGGCCTTTTGTTCATTGTGTGTCATGCATCATTATTCCATCTGTCAATACTTGCTTGTGAACTCTAGAGGCTTCATTTCTGGTCACATTTTGATCAGATTTGGTATGTAAGCTTGTATCCTTAAGACATCAGATGAGTCTGATAATGAGTGACATCCACTCATATTTATAAGGTGATCTTGCATTTGATTAGCTGAGCTTATGAACACTCTAGAGGTCATACTTTTTATTATATTTTGATTAGATGTGGTATGTAAGCTTCTGTCATCAAGATCTCTGAGGAGTTCAGTTATGAGTGACATCTATGCAGATTAATAAGGTCATCTTGCATCTGATGCTCTGAGCTTGTTCCCACTCTAAAAGCCATATTTCTCATTAGATTTTGATAATATTAATTGGTATGTAAGCTTATATCATCAAGATCTCAGATTAGTTCGATTGTGAGTGAGATCCATGCATATATTTGCTGATCCAGGTAAATAGATGGCAGTAATTGAACCTGGAACCTTGTAGGCATGAGTCCAGTGACTTAACCAGTGAACCACAGCAGTTCCCATGGGTGGAAATCTCAGTGGTTCCAAGTTATGACTCCAGGGTTGGGATCCCAGGGGGTAAAGGCAGACTCAGTAATCCAAGCTGAACAGCACAGTATAGCTCCATATCTAATGCCAAGTAAGTGTACATACTTTATGGGTGTGGCTTTGAACAATTTCTAAATTATAAATTAGGTCCTAGAACCCAGGGACAGGGAGATCCAGGGGGAATGCTTGTTATATATATATATATATATATATATATATATATATATATATATATATATATATATATATATATGTGGTCTATGAAAAAAGATGACACCTACGAGACCATGTAGCAGCTATGTGCTCCAATCTTTTCTTTCCCCATTACAGTTTCAATACATGAATTTGCATTTACAAGCTGACCTATGTCAACTATCCAGGTGAGCAATATCAGAGCACTTGAGCCTCTTGTTATTTCTTACATTTCTGTGTTGTTGCTATGATTTAATGTAATCTTTTTAGCTCTACTGGTCATAGACAAGAAGAACCTATGAGATGGCCGGTTGCCCATCATCCTTAGCACACATTTGTTATTGCTACTCCTTCTAAACTACTTTGACCATTGCCATGAAACTTTACAGACACATTCATCCCAAAGTCTATTTGGTCTCAAATGAAAATGGTACTGCCTGGACATACATTATTGCTGCCATGGCAGCATTCTTGAAAATCTTGTTTTTGCTATTGGCATCAGGTTTTCATTTGAAGACTTATTATAATGTCTTCTTGTCCTGAATGAAAATGGTACTGCCTGGACAACCAGTATGGCCACCACAGCATCCATCTTGAAAATCTTGTTATCGCTACTCCATCTGAATGGAAAGTTATATGAGCATGGTGTTTTTACTAAAAGACTTCTTCTAGTTGGTCTTAAATGAAAAAGTTGTGCTGATCTGATATACAGTATGGCTACCACAATGGCCATTTTTTAAATCTTGTTATCACATCTCATCCTAGATGGAAAGATTTTTTTTTGTGATATCTAGTTGGTCCTAAATGAAAAGGTGTCTATCTGACATCCAGAATGGTTAACATGGCAGCCATCTTGAAAATCTTGTTATCACTACTCCTAAATGGAAAGTCATATCAGCATCAGGTTTTCAACAGACAATTAATTATGAAATCTAGTTGATCTTAAAGGAAAATGGTGCCAATATAACATGAATATGACCACCATGACAGCCATTTTTAAAATCTTGTCACTACTCTTAAGTGGTAAGTCATATTGACCAGTGGCTTTCACAGGAAGACTTCGAATGGTGTCTAGTTGGTTATGGATGAAATTTAGACATTTTTGGTAAAGTTAAGATGCTGAAATGAATGTTAGGAGGACAGTCATACAAGGGTCACAACAGCATTACTTGTCTAAATAATAATCCAATTACCTCAGTACTAAATAACCTACTTTTTTACTGCTGTGCCGTAAAACACCGAGCCAAACCAGACCTCTAATGAAGACATAGAAAAAAACTGGAAATCAAACTCTAGTGAGGTCTCTTGAGTATAAAGCTGCATAACAAATTCGTTTAAAATCAAGTGATTCCTAGTAAAGGTATCGTGCAGAAACCAAATGTTGATGGTCAGGCCAGCAGGCCAGCCAGCCAGCCAGATAATGTGATTACTATAGGGCTTCCCCAACTATGGTGAGCAGGGTCTTAACAAGAACAACTACCACCACACCCAGCAATGGTAGTGAAGATGCTACAGTAATGCAAGATAGGTCCTGGCTTACACACCCACCACTCTTTGCAATATTTGAACAACCACTACCACACCCAGCACTGGTAGTGAAGATGCCGCTGAAAGACAAGATAGGTCCTGGCTTAAAAACCCACCACTCATGGAAATATTTGAATATTTAGTAGAGTTCTGGTGCATTTTGTTGTGTTTTGCTTCAGAAACAGATGATATTATTCAAAAGATGCAATTCCATTGTAGCATATATGCAGCTTATCTATTATAACAAGTAAATCAACAACAGCAAGAACAACAGTAATAATAAAAATGTCAAAATGACAACAATAATAATAATAGGTTTTACACTAATGTTTTAAAAGTGATGTCACAACAGCAAGAGAGTGATGTAACCTTTCCTGGCTTTTGACTAGCTTTTGTACATTTTTACTATAATCTCAAAATTAGTTTAAGTCCCCTTTTTTCCATGATGAATCACATACTTGTTTAGCAGAGGATATTTGTAAAATTAAATCAACTTTAAATTAACATATTCATAAATTTGAAACTTTTGTAGTGTCAACAAATTAATCATGTATTCAAAATGAATATTTCTTTGTTATCATACATTTTTGGTTATTTTTGTTCAGGTTATGTCAGTAAATGTTGCTTTTCAATTTCATGGCATTATTTTTCTCATGAATGAAAACATTTGACACATTTATAGCTCATTAGTTTATGTAACTTTTGTAGATTTTGCTTTCATCACGAACATTACATGAGACGGATTACATTACACAATATCGTATTTTGATACTGAACAATAAATATTTACATTTAGGAACAGACAAGCAAAACTATCCAGAATAATGAAAAGGACTAAACATTTTGTGTCAGTATATATAACTCAGGAATGTGGTATGCACTCGTATCACTCTCCTATCAACTTAAATGTAAAATTTGTCATGCTGCAGAATCTTCTTTTTTTTCTTTTTCTGTGTATACAGTACTTGGTAACTTTTGTAAAGTACATAATCATGTCATATGAGAGAAAAAAAAACCCAATTATATTTGCTTATCACATATATCCTTAAGCATCATTAACACATTAATTTTAACACTGGAATGTTTCCAACAAAATGTTTTTAAAAAAAAAAAATTTGCACATATACCGCAGCTATTAAATATTGCATACAATATGCTTGAAAGCCATAATTTTTGACAGCCTAACTTTATATGATGTCACATCAGGTGCATCAGATGGTATATATACTACATGATACACTGTCAGATGAGGGATGTAGAGCATCATATGAACTTGTGATTGAGCATTCAAGATGAAAGAGTTTATTCTGCTGTGTGACATATATGTTGTTACCACTCTGTGATCTAAAAAAAATGTAACAGAAAGAAAGTGAAACCAACAAATCAAGTAAAAATCAACAAGCAATTTATTTCTAGATAATTAAGATGAAAAATCAAAAAGACACTTACAGTATTGTGTATTAAAATCCAAATAATCCAATAAAAATTAGTGTTCTAATCACAAGTCCTAATATAGAATGTTCCGAATGCATGGGTATCCTTGAATGTTGTGATATGACAATGGTCTTTAAAGTCCTGATGTGCTAGCAGTCTTTGATGTGCTGATGTCAAAATGAAGTACTCCAAAATATCTCTGAATAAGTTCACATAAATTCCAAAATCATTAATTAAAAATCCAAAATCCAAAAGTTTATGAGCACTGTTATAATCAAATGAATATTTTAAATAATTCCTCTCTTAGAATTTGGAATGACTTTCCACAACTGTAATGGCTCTTTACAAGACTGATAGTAATGTTGAAACTGAAAAAACTGTCCACTAAACATATATAAAGATTGGTCACATGACAGAATGTTCTAGAATATGTGTCATCTTATGGAATTTTATTTGTGTGGACATGACTTTTTACACATAACTCTAATGAAATTCCAGTTTTATATGTAACCAAAATCAACCTTGACCTCAAATTGAGAAAACATTGTGTTTATCAAAACTATGCTTGAACTCAAATCTGAAGTAAACGACCTAATTCAAGGACACTAGTTAAACATTTTTTTTCTTTCTGATAAACAACATTAAGATTTAATCAAATATTAAAGTCAAGAAACATTTATATTTTCCTAAAATATCTATAATATTATATAAACATCATACATAACAATATATATATATATATATATATATATATATATATATATATATATATATATATATATATATATATATATATATATATATATATATATATACAGAGGGTCAACCTAGATTTGAATTGAATGGAGAAGTGACATCTCCTTTTTGGACAGATTTACAGTGTATAATCAATCATACATCCATCTGGATGGAAGAGGGATGTATGATTGATTATATGCTGTAAAAGAAAGAAACTTTTATTACAGTCATAATCATAATATCATTACACTGAAAATTAACTGCATGTCGAGAATTATATGTTTTTTTCACTGGGCTTTTATGTCCTCTAGAATATGCATTATCTGCCCTAGCCTCTCAACAGACGTAACAATGACACTTTCCATTTCGTCAAGTTCATACTATGATAAAGCATTCTGATGCAGTTCCTTAATAAAGGTTTTCTTCTTGGGGGGGGGGGGGATTGGTGTTTTCATCCCCATCAGGAAGCTTGCGTTTATGTCCAGGTGACCCACCACTTAGCCAAATGTCCAGTGACATTGATTAAATCCAAAATGTCTAAAATACAGAATCACTCAGTTTGAATTCTGTTGATAGCTACAAGACATTCAATTTTCAACAATGCAAAGAAAATTATCATAGCTTTTACTTAACTTTACTTATATCCATTGATATGTACAACAGACTTTAAACCATGTTTGATTGGATGGTTTGTCATTGATGCTGTGTGTACAGAGTATTTGTGCAACTCAATTACTGACAAACAAATGGACAAAGATTCAGAAAAGATCTAATGAAGATAATTAGAAAACAGACCTTGATTACTGGTGAAGCCACCGCCAATTTTTACTCACTGTACATGAATTCATCGATGTGCTGCCAGTGACTAGCTTTTTGCAACGTGATTTTCAAGCTCTTGTGTTTAGCGGTCAATCAACTATTAAAACACATCTCTGTGAATGTGTAAGAGTTTGTTTTGTCAGCGCAATTGAAATCAACAAATGCTAAGGCTGCACGCAATACGTGTCACCAGGGGCTATAACACTGAAACTACTTGGCTGGGTCAAGGGAACATCTCAAAAGCCACAAACTGCTATCACTTAGTGAACATTGAAAAAGTGACGGGACAAAGTCATTTTTGCTTTCCTGATAGAAGAAGGTGAAATTTACTTTTTTGTGTGACTTAGTTGCCTACTTCGCCTGATAGGTTGACCCGTGATATAGATTTATATATATATATATATATATATATGACTTTCGTGAGTGAGTTCAAGAAAAAGTACTTAAATGAACACTAATTTTTTTTAACCTATTGCATGCCCATGAGAGTGAGACCCATTATGGGTTATAATAGTATAAAAGGAAAGTTGTTACTATCATATGCCATAATTATACTTTCATTATTTGCAGGAGAAATGAAAAATTAAGATATAATGATGAGTGTCAATGTTGCTGAATATTTAAATTTTGTAATTGTTAAACAAATAACTTTTTTTTTCATGGGGCAAAAAATTATAGGATACATTTATTTCTGTATTCTGCTAAATTGTTTTTTGCATGTAGCTAATTACATTCATACATTTCACTAGGCAAGGATAAAAATGGTTCACATGCACCCGTATCTGGTGATGGAGAAGTTTGGCTGACCAAAGTTAAGGAGATTGATCCTGAAAGAAGTGTAACAAATGGACAGACATCTCAAGCTTATGAAAAATGTACTTACCAGTGTGGCCGACCAGGAAGAAAGATAAATCCAGACTGTAGCCATGTTTTATGTGATTTGTGTTTTGCACCTTTTAAAGAATCTGGATGCCCAGTCTGTAAACCAGTCACAGATGAGAGAAAGAAGATGAAGAATGCAACTGAAAAAAAGGCTTGTAAAGGAGAAAGCAATACAGAGTTAGAGGAAACAGAAAATTGCCCCATCTGTGTGGATGTTTTAACTAATCCAAAGCGCCTTCCATGTGGACATGACTTTCATGCTGACTGCATAAAGCAGTCTCAGCAAAATCAGCCAGGATGTCCCATTTGTGAAGCAGAGATGAAGAAAACTAAAGAAAAGGCATCTAAAGGAGGGAGCAATACACAGTCAGAGGAAACAGAAAATTGCCCTATCTGTATGGATGTATTAACTAAATCATCTGAGTGCCTTCCATGTGGACATAACTTTCATGCTGACTGCATTAAACAGTCGTTGCAATACAAGCCAGCCTGTCCCATTTGTGGAACAGTGATGGGACAGATAATTGGGAATCAGCCAGAAGGGACAATGTCTGTCAGTGTACAAGACTATTCACTTGCAGGATATAAGGATTGTAACACAATTGAGATATTCTATGACTTTCCTGGTGGATTTCAACAGGTAAGAAATCAGAGTTTATTTATTTGACGCATCATAGCTGCATAATAATATATTTGCAAAATTAGTTTTCTCCTACACTATTTATGGCAAGGTTGTAGCAAATGGTTTTGACAAACTTCTGGAACAATTGAGGCATAGTTCTGACACACAAGTGGTAGGGTTGTGGCTACTTTCCAGCACATATTTCTGGTACATTTCTGGTTTACTTTGTAAAAAATATTTTCTTTTAAATGTCCTTTTTCTTATTGTAATAACTAAGCAAATTGACTAGACATAATTTTGTATTTAACATTAAAAGCAAGAGTGTGATCTTCAAGCTAGTTTAGATATTGTGAATTTCTATTTCATAGTTATTATTGTCACTCTCTGTTGAATACTAGAATATAAAGAAACAAATGACTCCAGGTCAGGGCTATGAACAGAATATGTTCTGAATATATTCACTTGCAGTTTGATACAAATAACTATGTCAGGTTATTCAACTGTGGGAGATACTACACTATCATTTGATGAAATATAGATGCACCTGTTTAACTACTAACACTTTAAGGAAGTACAATAAAGAATCCCAATGGGTTTACACATCTTGAATATTGCACACTTCTGTGAGGAAGACAATGAACAATCATGGCCAGTTTCTGAATTAGTTTTCAGAACTTTCTGGCTAGAAACTAAAGGAAACAAATAGTAATATCGCTTCAAAAATTACAGGTTTTGGTCTGAAAGTGGTTTGAGGTCACAGGACAGGCAGCAATTTCATACGCTGCATATGGCCAGTCAAATCCCAGTTTCCAGTAGATGAAAACTTTTAATTTACATGGGCCATCTCTGGTGATAAATTAAGCCCAAAAGTTCAAAGTCTGAGAAAAACTCACATATTTATCACCATATATTATCTTAAAATGTTTGAGTCTTAATTTAGTTCATGATAGAATTGGAAACTTTCACTAGTTTACATAAATTTAATTCCATTAGTCTTTCTTTTCAACATTTAGTAATGGGTTATTTTAATCATGTAAGGATATTATGTATGAAAGACCTGATTAATGATCAAGAATTATCACATTTGGATTTACAAAGAGAACTGTCTTTAAATTTGTCTGACTTTGTTCTCACTCCAGTTAGGATACTGATGAATGATAATTCTCCTATGAAGATTGTAAAAGGTATAGTTTTAATAATTACTTGTATAGTGCCTAATGAATAATAAGTCTCAGAAAGAGAGCACTGTAAATTATTCTGTTCACCGCTGTGCTGCTTTTGTACATATGATGTGTGTGTCATCAGCCTAAAGAGCAATAACTGAGGCTGCTAATGGCTTGTTTTTGACACAGTGGTTCACTGACTCAAATGACAATACAGGCTGCCTATTCTTGAGAGCTGACTGGCTGATAGTGTCATGTGACTATCCATGAATATGTAATTAGCCTTGCCCCTGTATAAATAATTAGCCAAAGTCTTCAATATGCTAATTAGGACTTAGAAAGACATGGCTGGACAGAAAATTATTTTTTCAGTGTAGTTCTGTATGTTGTATCCTTAAAAACTAGAGTCAAATGGACACAAAAAGGTCTTAGTAAACTACTCACAATGCTTTGAATATATTTTAAGGATTTTTTTTTTATTATTCTTTACATATTATTGTTTTTATACATTTTACAGGATATTAACACCTTTACCTTTTATCTATTATCTTAGAGTACTTATGTTTTCATTTATTTGGAAAGGTTTATCTTCCTAAAGTATTTGTGCAATTCTTCATTTTTAAATGTTTAGAACTTACATGTTGCAGAGAAACAAAAGATTTCCAAAGTGTGGTTGTGTGTTAGGTTGTCAAATTTAGGGTTCTTTTTGTCAAAACATTACTAATTCAATTGTTTACAAATTTAAACTATTTAAAAACATCATTGAGTTGGCAGAAGGCATTGGTATGCACACAAGGTCAGACAGAGACTATTAAGTTTATTTGGTTAGACCTTGAACAAAACAAACACACATCTGCCTAACTCGCCCCTTTCCCCCTCCCAAACTCCACTATGGTGATGATTGTAATCATGAAGGAGATAACCTGTACAGAGCTCAGTTGTGCATTCATAAGCAAATGCTGGCGCAAGATTCATATGATAAAAAAATTAGTGTCAGTACACCAATAAACACCTTTTTTGATTTCATCACCTTAATAGGGAAACCTGTTGAGGTAGTCAGAACAACTTACAATATGGTCAGATACATACTTATGCTAGATATATATAATACCATACATGTATGTATCTTCATTCATTCATCATTGCGCTCATCATTTTACTAAAATGGATCACTATAGCCTTCTATTCATGCATCAAGCAAATCTGGAAGACCAGGAACCTTTTAAAGTTGCTTGTCTTCAGACCATTTAGAAAAGCATAACATTTAGTAAAACCTTAGCCATTCTTATTACAGGTCATCCATCCCCACCCTGGGAGACAATACACAGGCACACGCAGAAGAGCATTTCTTCCAAATAACTCAGAGGGAAAGAAAGTGCTAAAGCTGTTGGAATTAGCATTTGAAAGAAAGCTTATTTTCACTATTGGAGAGTCACGTACAACTGGGAAAACAGACATTGTCACATGGAATGACATACACCACAAGACCAAGAGAGATGGAGGTCCTACAAAGTAAGTTCTCAGATTTACATAACCCACTTTAATCACAACTGCTATAAAGTCAAAAGGAGCTGATGGTACATGTATGGTCCTGCATCTCTGTATCATCACATTGTTCACACTTTCTTGAGCTAGTTACCAGAGACTGCCTCCATTTTTACAGCAGAAATTTCAGCTGCCATACTAAAATCATTAAACTTTATCAAAAGCTCTCTGAAAAATTAATTTCGTTATCTTTGTATATTCCCTTTCCACACAGAAAGCCTTGCAAAATCTGAGATTTTGGCAATCCATTAATATTCCAAGTCTTACAGAAACATGATTTTCTCATAAAAACTGGAAAAGGTACTACTGGCTGCCTAGTCACGTTGGTGTTCAGGGCTTGAATTTAACTTTTCTTAACTGCCTGTATATTTTTGCAAGTTTATAAAATATCAACTTGTAAAATCCTATTTCTATCAATTTTTTTTCCAGTCACTTTTATTAATGTATACTGTAAGCCAAGAGTTTTGGAATAAAAAGTAATTATGATACTTTTCTATCAGTTTCACTCGCAGTTTTATTATCGTCTAGAATTCGAAACTACGTGTACAGCTGAATTGTTTTTGAATTCTGAGTTTTAATGGGCATGAAAATAATGTATGCAATTCCAACCCCAAAAATGTAATATAATGCAAAAATATTTAAAAAATCCTCATAAATTATTATGTCATGTTCATTGAGAAGAACTTATGTAGAAAATCTCAGCCAAATAAAATACTCAGCCATCACAATTACTACTGATCTGAAATGGAACCTTCACATTCAGGAAATATACATGGAATCAATTTAGGAGGCCTATTAAAGATGTAACTTATCCTCTTGCCCACAGAATGTGAAAGAATTAGCTTTCAAAGGTTTTGTTAGCAGATCACTTTTAGAATATGACTGTTTGGGACCCCCACAAAAAATTCACAAGAGAGCAGCCATATTTGTTACATCCAGTTATGACCACACACCAGGAAGTATGAAGTTTTTTTGGAAGCCCTTAAATCATCGTAGATTGGAAAGCAGATTAATACAGCAAAAAATCCCTGCTACAATTTGACCAAATAAAAAACAAAATGAGTAAAAATCAGCATGAATATACCTACCAGATTCCTTTATGCGTAAATGGATAGGTACAATGTTCGTAACCCCCTCCCCCCAATTTTTTTAATCACAACTGCAGAATTTTAGTAAAACCAAATTGATACATTTTTAAAATACACTTCTACCATGGTTACTTGTGCACAACAGCGACCAATAACATAGACCACAGCATAAGCAAGGGCGTGAGTTACTGAGGGACGTCTGAAAAATAAAGCAAGTGATGGATATCGATAGTGAGAAGGTGGGGGGTAAATAGTTGAATACTTGTTTTGTAATCTTGTTTGTAATAATTGTCAGTAAATAGCTTTTTCAAATGAAGTTGTTCACTTTTCTGTACATGTTACCATTATTTTCAAGATAACCAATCTCTTAATGATCTCTAAAAACATTACTCCAAGAGGTTTCAAGACACATTGCAGGTGTACCAGCAAAAAACATTGTGTATTATGGCACTGCTTTTTTCATATGAATTAGGATACATTCTAGTGTTATAGTTGATTCAAAACAGAACAAGAATCTTTTTTTTTTCAAAATGGTGGACATTTATTTTGAGAAATAACCATGTTGAAACTCTGTTTTTTGTTGTTCTGTTAGTAAAATATCGATGCTATGATTTCATTGCAAGTAATAGCAAAATTTCTGCTCATTTTTAAGCAAACCTCTGAGTGCCAAATCTGGAATTTTAAGTTCATTACAAACTTTGGCACTCCTCCATAATGAACTGGATCTGTGAAGCTAAGCTTTTCATGCTTCAAATATGCCATTTGCTTGATTCCCTTACTATCCTTTATCACATTTGTGAATGAGTAGGGTAAACTACTGATTAATCTTTGATATGTGAATTATGTTACTGTAAGTTAACATAATAATATTTAACCCAGTATTTGATTGCTCATTTGAAATTAGTTGACTTGACAAACAACCGTGAACACTAGCTCTTGGCAGTACTAACATTTTAATTGATCAATATTTCATTGTATATATTGCTATTTACAGTTTACTGCGAATGAGAATTTGTTTAAAAAGAAATTGTTTAAAAAGAAAATGTAATAAAATATATCACATCTTAATAAAAGTTAAAAATTTTATGATCCTGATTAATATTTCCAGGCAATAACTGCCATTTTCAATGATAAAATGAAGGTAATATCAATGTTTAATTTACTAATTTTGATAACGATTTTATTCACTTTCAGCAAATAGGGGCCTAATTTGGGGTATTTTTTATCAGATAAAATGGGATCCACACCTTCCTCCACATTATAAGCAGGTTTGCAATTTATCTGGTCATGCTAAAGCGAGGTAGCGGTGTAGATACAATTTGTTTTCTGAAGCAGTTTTTGTGTGGATGCAGTATGGTGTATTAATGTCATTATGTTGTAGCACAAAACTAATCAAGATCACACACACCTAAGAGTTTTTGGGGGACTGTGAAAGGTTCATGAACATTTAGCTACAACATACTGAACAAGAACATATTAGAAACAATGGATTCATTTTTAGGGGGTTGTCAGGTTGGCACAAACATTTGCGATCAATCATCCTACAAAAAACTACTAGCAGAGTACATTGACAGAGGAGACACGGTAACATGTTTTACCTGAACATACATATGAACCTCCCAACTGGGAGGATTTTCCTCCCAAGATGAGTAGTATCTCCAGTACCCCCAGTTGCTCATTGAAATCTCCCACATACTCAAAATTATTATGAAAAAAATTAGTATATTTCCAGTAAAGACTTTTTGTAATCATGTGACTGTGAGCATGACATTTTAATTGCTAATTCAACAGAGAATAACCTAAAATTATCTGTGATCAGTAGTAATTCGGAAAGGTTTAAAAATGTTTATGGATTATTGTGGGATTAGACATTACTAAAGAGCTTGGGTGGCATAAAACAGGTCAGTTTGGTATCAATATCTATTGTTTGTCGATATCTAAAGCATACATGATATTCCAGTGCTAAAATGACAAAATCTAAACAACTGAAATATCATTCAAAATTCAACAATGGATGGAATCAGGGATTTCAGTGATTGGAATTAAGTTCAAAGGGACAAGAATATGCCCTCTGCCATTCCTATAAAGTCAATTTTAAGAGAAGCTTCCAAAAATTCGACCCAGATAGCAGCAATGTCGAGAAGTACTGGCAGGCAGGCAGCAATCTGAATCTACCCTGTACATACAAGAAACAATTAATCTTCTTGGTGGACTCAGTAGAGTTGTATTAACATTGCCACATTCCAGTGCACACTGAAAGGACATATTCCATTCTGAAGTAAATTCAGGCTGACTCCAGAGGAAACCTAGATCCAGTAATACTACTTCATCTCCTAAGTGTTTAGATCAACAATAATGTGGACTGTCACAAATATAATCCAGGCAATGATCTCCTAAGAGATGCTAAGAGTGCTTGTGGTACATATAAGGAGAGCATAAATAGAAACAAGTTAGTGTGAAAGGACTGATGTGATGAGATAATGTGCATATTTTAATATATAAAAAAATGGAAATTTCTTCAATATGTTTAATTTTGTCCATTTGCATGCTAAAAATTGGGTCATTAAAATTCCTCCCTCTTTTGAAGTCAAAACTCCTGACCACATTTTGCAAATCTCCTGATCTTTACTAAGCTGACCTCTCTGTTTTGTCACATGTATGCCTGAATGAAGATAATATTGGAGATATATCGCTGTATTTGCAAATAAAATGGTTGGGTTCAAAAGAAATTTCCTGCATCCACTTGAAACATAATGGTTGTGCCCTATTCACTGTTTATTATCAGCAGATACATGTATGTCCACAGTATTGGGCTATATGTACACTAAGCAGCTTATCTCATGGTAAAGAAATCAGTGTCAAAGGAAGCTTTGTTTTTCATTTCAGAACTATGCCAAAATGTATATTTTGCTGACTGTATGTACTTGGGTGAGTTTCTTAATGATCTGCTGTATGTCACAGGAAAATTAAGTGCTTGCAAAAAGATGCAATAGCTTTAAATCACAACTCTTTGTTTCCACAGTTAACTCCCATTTTGCAAGTATGTGAATGTTAAATTAAAGCTCTAGTATTGAGGACCTTGAAAAGTTTATTTATGGATATAACAAGGAGTTTTAGCTTAGATGGGCAACCCTCCGATACCACTGTTGGCACTGTGTGCTTTGTCTTACCCTTTTGAAATTAAGCTTTGCATGAGTGAAGATGTGGCCTTGGAAACTGTCTAAAGCTAGCATATTGCCCTGACACTTGGTGTGCTTATCCCTTATTTTCATTGATTAGAAATTCATACGAGATGTGTCCATGCATGCTTTTTTTCTGGAATATGATGAGCACATTTGAAGGTAGCTTTAGTTGCATAACTGTTTTCTCCTTCAATATAACATATGCTTTGAGGCAGGTACTATCAGCAGTGACACTCAGAGTTGCTGTAAGGTGTCTTCTTTCCGATCCTGTGCTGCACATGAGATGCTGCCCCTTTTGCCTCTACCGTTCTACCAGTGGGTAACTTCTGTGCCAGAGAAATGTTCATCTGAATTCCAAGTAATTACATAATATAAACTACTGCAACCTTCCTTTGGAAGCGCAGTAATCAATTGTGTGCATTTTGATGAGAATTTTTAAAGAAAATGGTCTCTTGGTCTCTCTGCTGCAGTACCCATTCTACAATGCAATCATTGTCCTTGGGAGGAAAGCTCAGCTTCTGTCCAACTTTTTCATAATTTCTTCACTTTTTCTTTATGGGTGTTGAATAATCTGTTCTTATCCATCTGTATATTCTTTTTTGCCACATGAAGCTGTTGGGCTGCTATATTTGTGCCATGGACTTTTCATAATCAGCTGTCTGCTGCTTTTTAGTGATTGTATAGTGATCACGCATCTCCGATTTGTCGCTGATTCATTGACATATGGTTCATTGTCATGTGGAACTCTTGCTTTCATCTGTATCTGGTGGAGGTGTGGAACTTTTAACTTTGGGTGACAACTTGAACAGCAAGAATAATTTTTTTTTTATTGAACATAAGTTTTCAGGATTTTGCATGTTCACGTACATCACCACCTGACTTGGTCTATGGGACATTACCTTAAATTGTTTTGCATCCTGATCTTTACAAATGTTCACTTACGAAAAACATACACTCATGCATACACACAGACACATACATTCAGAAATATTGTACACAAAGACACACTTGCATACAAAGCCCAAGGTGTTATTAAATTGCCTGTTTGTTGTTTTTTTTAAAAATGTAATATTGTTTTCTTTGCTCAAAAACTGAAAGTCATCAAACTGTAAAACAGCCTAAAGAAAAATTAATATTCCAAAAAATTGACCATAGGGTCCACTTTTTCTTAAATTAATCAATTCTGTGATTCATATTGGCTACATATTTTTCCTGCATTTTATATGATAAAATACAATTTTTATAATAGGTAAGATTTGGGATGTTTGATGCACAGTGTGACCTGTAAATAACATTTTGCAAACAAAATTTGGAAGTTAATAAGATCAGAGTTGTTATTTCCTATAAAGACATCTTTTCCTGTAATTCTAACATTTGGATCATAAGTTTGGATCCATTCCAAAAATAATTTCCAAAAGTGTTTAGTAACTGAAAAGTCATGAAAAAGTGCTCAATTTATTCTATTCCCTCCTTTCAAAAGGTGCATTTATCATTATCACTTAAACAAATCTTTTTCAAAAAATGTTTTGTGGCAATATTTCTAAGAAGAAATCTCAAATTAAAGCTAATCAGTTTTGTGTCTTTTGTACAAAGTTTAGCCAAAACAAAATAGTTAGTCCATTGATCTGCACCATACACTTTAGCTGCCTGGACCAAGTTTCATGTTTACCATTTGGCTTTTGTATCTTGGTTCTTATCAGGTCTTTATAAGTATATTTATTCTTTTCTCTTACTCTAAGGAGTGAAGTTTTGTTGAAAACTACATGAAAACTATTTTCACTTTCCAAAAACTTATAATTTTCTTTTTCCACTTCACTGATATCTTTGAGATAAGAGCAAAGTACTGTATGAAATTATTAGTTTGTTTTTTTGTTTTATTTCATCAAAGCTTAATAGAGATCCTTGTGATTCAGAAAGATGTTAAATAAATACAACATCGTTTGTTCTCCACCCTGTGTATGATTTGAAATTATCTATAGTAACTAAATTAAGAATATCTTGAGACAAGTGTTTGTGATCAGTAGATGGCTCATTTTTCCCAATTTGATAAAGCATAAATAACATCATGCCAAAAAATGGTTTTATTGGATTTAAAAATTTCGTTCAATTTCGTTTTTCCTAACCATCTTCGTTTAGTAAACAGGAAATTGTTATATAACACACGAAATAGTGCATGTGAATCATTTAATTCGCCATCCTTAAAAGAAGCTATAAGAGTGTCTCTTTTAACCCTCTAAGTTTTACTGTCCCAAATGAGCTGGAAACATAGGCAAAATCAAGGATTTTATCAAAGTAAATTTTCAAATAAGGGATCAATTTCTTCTGCTCCACCAGCCAAGCAGTTTCTTTACTTCCTTCAACTTCGTCGAATAATTAAGTTCTACCATATCTTCAAAGTTCAAAGAGAAATCTACCCCCCAGTTATCTAAAATTGAATGTTGACCAGTTAATATCAGTTTATGGACATATTTTCTCCTTAGAAGTCTTTTTTCTCTAATCCAAATAGCTTTTGATTTAAAACATTACAACATAGACCTGATGTCAAATCAAATTCATTCAAAATCTGCATGGTTGTCTTCAAGATCAAAGGAGAACCATCTAATAATAGAAAAGCATCATCAGCATACTGCCCTAATTTGAACTCCATTTCATTATAGGAAATGCTTGTAATATTTGTGTTCTTTTGTAGTTCTATGGCAAATTCAATTGCTGTTATAAATAAATAGGGTCCTAAAGGGTTTCCCTGTCGAAACCTCTCCCCAAATTAAAAAATGGGGATAAATGTCTGTTATTAATTACACAACTTTTTCATTTATTGCAAAACACTCTGGACCAGTGACAAATGCATTCTCCAAAAGTTAAAAGATTTCAGAGCATATTCAAAAAAAATCCCACTTAAATGGGTCAAAAGTTTTTTCAAAGTTGATCACTAGGAGATGACCAGATTCATTTTATTCCTCAAGATAGTGCATCAGATCATACAAAATTCTTATATTTTACCAATAAATCTCCCTTTCATAAAACTCTTTTGGCTGTCACTAATGATATAAGGGGGCACATTCTTGACCCTATCAGCAATTGATGCCCAAGCAGTCTTGTAATCTACATTAAGTAGTGAGATTGGTCTCCAATTCTTTTAATAAATTTCCTATCTTTATCTTCTTTAGGAATGCAAGTAATGATACTCTGAGACTGAAATTCTGAAAAATGTTGCATATCATATCCAGCATTTAGAGACCTAAAGAGAAAGCCATCTAGATCTTTTCAAAAGAATTTGTAGAATTCAACTGTAAATCCATTAGAAATGGGGCTAGTTTCATTTTTCATATTTTTCAGTGCTAAACCACATTTCTCAAATGTTAGCTTACCTTCACATGACCTTCTTTCAACATCTGAAAGTTTTTGTTTTATCATGGTCAAAAGTGTTTATGAGTTTGCAAATTACAATTGTTTTTGATATTGTATAATTTTTCTTTATAACCTTTCTGTTGATTTAATACATCTTTTGCACCTATTACCCTTGTTCCTTCTTCTGTAATTAATTCTTTTATCGTTTTGTTTGTGTAATTTCTCTTTTCAAGATTAAGGAAATATTTTGATTTTTTTATTTTACTGGACTCATAACACCTTTTTATCCTCATTTCTTCTAAATCTGCTTGTTTTTGTTCAGTTCTTCCATAATAGTGGTGTTAATATTTTGATTCACTAAAGTATGTAAGCTATGTGTTTCAGCTTCAATTTTCCTGAAATTTTGTTTCTTCTGTTTTGCCGTAGCTACCTAATTGATTCTGATATTATAATCATTTTAAGGACTTCAAAAAACAATTGATCATTACAAGTTAGCTTCACCTGAAGTGGGGTTTTCTTATCACCTGTACAGTTGTATTCTTATACTGTGTTGGCTGTACATTTTTTTACCAAATGAATATATTAATTTTCTTTAATAAGTTGGAATTTAATTTCCAGTACCCAGAACCTCAATGCAATGTGGATATAAACAATTTTTGTGTTATTACTGAATGATCTGTTTTATAGCCAGGAATAATCGACGAGTCCATGCAATTTAAAAACATGTCCTCAAGGGTTAAATACTAGTCCAGTCTACTCTGTTTCGCCTGTCACCAAGTAAATACTCTACCGTCATGGTTGACTGTTCTTGATGGATCTAGTAAGTCAAGTTGATTCTTGATGTCCCGGACCGCTGTTTGGACCATGGAATGTTTATCATGCGGGATATTATAAGAATCAAGCTTCATGTCCAGATCAACATTCTAGTCACCACAAATAATAACAGAGGAATTGTCATAATTTACAATATTCTCTTTCAAATTTCTAAAAAAAATCTCAGCATTATCATCAGTATGACCATAAAATTCACTAGTGTAAATCTCTGTCCATTAACTGATATAGCTAAGCAAATGTATCTACACTGGCAACCTGTTTCTGTGAATAAGAAATTCAAACTTATTTTTAAACAGGATAGCAAAACAAGTTCTATAATTTATGGTTAAAAATATACTTATAACCTCATTCAGCTGCCAAATACTTTTCAATCTCAACTGTACTATGTGTCTCCTGTAAACATATTATGGATGCATTCTTTTGTTTTACCCAGCAGAAAATATCTCTTCTTATGAGATTGGAACTGTGTAGACCCCTAACATTCATTGAAAAAAGTTTAATCTGGGTATCCATTGTTAAATTCTATTTTGCCAAACACTTTCACAGGGCTTATGCATTACACAACTGGTATCATGAAAAGCACTTACATAGACCTTGAGAATAATTTTGGGGAAACTGGTGGAGGAGAATTAGTAGGCTGTACAGGTGCAAAATTGGACCAGGATGAGCGACTTGCTGGAACTAACTTATTTTTTTTACCATTTTGGAAGCATTGGAAGCATATGATCACTCCCACAGTAGCTGCCTTAATTGATGTCATTATCATATGGTCAGAACAACATGTATTGAGTTTGGGTTCTGACTGCTGAAATTCTTTGAATGAATTGTTAATTCAGCAATGAAAAAGTGAATATCAGTCAATAAGATAAGCTTTTAATTGTTATATAACTTGCAAATAATTAGAATTTAAATTGTGCTTGGTTTATCATTTGGCATAACAATTTAAAGGGCAAAAGGAACAGCAAACAACATGCTTACTGCATCCACTGCTAGTCACCAATACATAACAGTAATTATCGTCGATGCCTTTGGGCTTGCATTCAGATTTGCTGGTTTAGAGGTTTATTGTCATCTCAGTGGGACTGAATTTTAAAATATTAGCTCATTTTGAATTGTAAGGACTTAAAAGAATAAGATAAATACATTTTTACATATGCGAAAAGAGATTGTAAAATTTTTGTCCCATGTCAATTTTACTGAACATTTTTATTTTTTACTCAAACTTTTCAAAATTTATACAAATAATTTACAGTTTTAGGAGGACATGTATAAGATACAAACGAACTACATTCGATTTGAAGGGCACTGACTTCAGAGCAGCACCTAATTTAGAATAATTACAGCAATGAGAGAGCTTAGGGCATTCCATAAAATTAAATGTAACAGGTAACATTTTTAAAAAAAGCTGATCTATACTTTATCTCATGGTAATATGGCAGATGCCAGATAGCTTGAAAAAAAGACATGGGCACTCATATTTTCTTCTTTGATACTTGATCATATGAAAAGTCAAAATTGATCATTATATATAAGAACTTGAATTTTTAATATTAGCCAAAGTGGACACCACAGAGAGGGCTTAGTAATCATATTCTCCCTCAGTGTAATCTTTCCCCCATTTAACTTAGTGCCTAAATGTATTATCAAAATACATTCTTTCATAATCATGTGTATGTAATGAGAGTTTTATGAAAATGTCACTTAACATTTAAAAGCTGTAGAGTGGACACAAGAAGTTTACATCTGGACTGCCAGGAGGATCCCTCAAATAACAACACAGCCAGTGACATTGTGAATTCCTGAAGTTTGTTGGCTGGGCCGTCACAAATTTGCGCTGAAAGAAATGGCGCTCCGGGCTAGCGTTGCCTTTGGTGCCCCCCACTTGGGAAAAAATACCGCAAGCTCCGCGAAATGGTCCCCCCCCCCAGGCTTGGTGCCCCGGGCGATGGCCCATTTCACCCGCCCCTTATGACGGCCCTGTTTGTTGGATACCATTTTGTATGGATATTGAGGTTCCTATAAACCACAAACTTTGAAGAAATAATGAATAGTGATGCATCTGTGAAGAGAATATAACTGTTTACCACATCTAGCACATTTCCAGGAATTTAAGTACTGAAGAAAATATCTTTGGAAAATCACAGATATTGATGCCCACGGAAATAAATGAATTCACAGTATTCCAAACTTTTCAGGAGGGGCAAATAAAAATCATGATTGTTTTAAAGAATCTAATGGTTTCATCCAGTAGAACACTATCCCCTTCAGTGGACTCTTGTTTAGAGAATCTAATGGTTTAGTCTCACCTGAATTTATTCAATAGGTAGCACAACATAAGTATCACTTTCCAGACCTGCATGATATTAACATTTTGGGTGAAGATTTTGTGTTTAAGATTTTGAAAGTCTTATACCCTGGCTTCATCAAAGTTTTGAACACCAACGCAATCAAAATTATCGATATTATTCGGGGACAAATAATTGCAAATAAAGTACTCAAACTTCTAACTTTGACTTCCTAATGAGTTTTCTGTAAGTCCTATTTATTCAGCTATTTGTAAACCAAAACATGCTGTATAGGAAGCTGTGTGAAAAAAAAGACACCACAATACATACATGCACACTCTATGAAACAGATAACAAGCCAATTTGTTCTTTGGAATCCAGATGTTCTGTTGCAATAATGCATTGGTGTATTGTCATGTTTTGACAGTTTTGGGTACCCAGATAAGACTTACCTCAGTAGGGTACAGGAAGAACTTGCAGCTAAAGGTGTGACAGAGAAAGACATCGAAAACAATCAAGGTAACTAGAAAACTTAGAGAGCACTAGTAACCATACCTCATAGTGATATAGATTGAATCATGTAATAATTCAAAGAATTGCTTCATCAGTAATCTTCTGATTTCAAGGTTTTTCCTTTCTTAGTTTGTATTTCATGTTTTTTGGTTTTATTTTTCTAATGTAAGACATTCTAAAATATGAAACTTTCAGTAAATGATAACTTTTTGTGAGGAAATTATTCATACCAAGAAGTGTACAGTTATAGCTGTAAACCAATGGAAACACATATTTACAGTGATATCTCATTATAAAGCTCCTCAGTATAACACAGTTCCTTAATATAATCGAGTTATTAGCATGTGCCGTATAAGTTAGCAGAAAATTATTTTTGTCAATGCCACTTGATTTTTTTCCCTGTTGTTAAGTCTTGGCTATTAATCACCAATTATAATGGTTGCACGTATAGCATACCTTCTCTTTGTGGTTATTATGTACAGCATACTCTGTTATAACACAGTCTTACTTGTAACATCAGTATAAAATGGCCTCACTTAAAAACATTGTATACTTTCATGGTTGGCATGAATGATGTTAAATAAATGGATCACTGTACCATGAAAAGAGTATATTAGATTTAGTTTTTCGTTGAAATTTGTAGTAAAATTTTTAATTAGTAGAATAGCAAAGTATGCAAATTCTGATTTTTATAGTACAATCTACTTACCATATTTTGTAGGTTGTAAGATGAGCTGAATCTGCAGACTACAGCATGTCAGTAAGTTTTAGCACAAATTCTTCAGAGATAACAATATGTTGGAAGAGTGGCATTAATGAGGATTCTACGGAATGCATATGATTTTTACAGTTACAGTTGTTGGATGAGACAGTCTACTTCATATCTTGGACATTTTAGGGGAAAAATTCATTCTTCTTGCGGTTTTATGACAGTTACTTTAAACATGAAACTATTAGGAAAACTCTTCAGTCTTCATGTGAGAAGAGAAAGCGCAATGTTAGTGTGTTGGTGTGTGTGTGTGTTTATGTGTGTGTGTGTGTGTGTGTAAACGTTTAGGCTCATAATTTCATTCTGAACAATGCTAACACTGCAAAGATTTATAACACTTTGAAATGATGATGTTACTTCTTTAATTTCAAGAACGTGCTTTGTAAAACAAAATATGGCACTGTCACCATGAATTTTTGGCTTACCAGGACAAAAGTTCTATAAGATTATAGCTGCAATCTACATTGATTTCACCTGTCATATTTCTTTAGATGAATGTGGACACTCAGTATTTTTTATTTATGGACAGACTTTTGAAAGACTTGCTGCATAGGTTTACATTAACAAGGTTTCAGACAGATTTATATATGAAAAAACATGTGCATATCTAACAGTTTATCTGGGATTTAGTACTCTTATCATGGAAATGCTGTACTATAAAGGCTTTATTTGTATGCAGACTTTGATAAAACTTGCTTTGTCCTTTAAAATGAACAAAGTCTATGACAAGTTTGATAACCAGATATATGTCCATATTATTGAATTCGTCTGGGCTGTGATTGGCTCATCTAATTGTTATCACTGGACATGCTTTATTTAATCCAGCTTGCTAATA
Organism: Margaritifera margaritifera; assembly: GCA_029931535.1. Taxonomy (NCBI): domain Eukaryota; kingdom Metazoa; phylum Mollusca; class Bivalvia; order Unionida; family Margaritiferidae; genus Margaritifera; species Margaritifera margaritifera. Next base: position 2,210,253 of record JAQPZY010001369.1, on the reverse strand, counting down.
GTCTGGGCTCGCATTGATGCTTTATTTAATCCTGCTTGCTAATAAGGTAGTCTGGGCTCAGATTGGCAGACATTGTATATACTTTAGAGGTATTATTTATGAATATATGCTCCTTGGGTTTAAAGTAACAATATTTTGAAAGAATTTTTAGATAACCTGCAGCAAAATACCTACAGTACAACTACTTAATTTAGCCCAAGTCCCTACATTATATCTTAGATGTCTCTAAGATATGGCTATTGAAACTTTCAAGTCCCTACATTATATCTTAGATGTCTCTAAGATATGGCTATTGAACTTTCAAGTCCCTACATGATATCTTAGATGTCTCTAAGATACGGCTATTGAAACTTTCAAGTCCCTACATGATATCTTATATGTCTCTAAGATACGGCTATTGAAACTTTTAAGATTTACAATGGCATTAGTCCTCCCTACTTACATAACCTTATTGTCAAAAGCGTTATTTATATTCCTTTAGATTCAGTAATCTCCTAGAAGTTCCCAAGACATGGCAGTACTAAAAGATGGCTAGTCCTCTTTTAGATACAGTGCTAAACAACTTAGGAATAATTTACCAGAAAACCTGTGTAACCTCTCTTAATGCTTTGAAACCTCATATTAGGACTTGGACAAGTAAATCCCGCAAATGTTCATTCTGTTCCACTTCGCAGTCTTTTTTTTTCTTTCTTATTTTTAAGTGTAATTCTTACTGTCTTTGAAACTAATAACAACACAGTTATACCCTACCTACTGGGTGCCACAGTAGCTTAGTTGGTATAGCGTCAGACTTGTAATCCATGGGTTGCTGGCTCGATACCCACCCAGGCAAGCCTGGGTCAGCTGTTTTGGTGTGTCCATTAAATAGTATTCCCTTCTGATTTATGAATTAGGAAATTATATACCTGCATGCCTTTTAAATTGCATCAGATTTCCTTTGTGTGCTACTATGTTTATGTTCATTGTAGTAGCTTTTATAATTATTAGTTTGTATATTTCTATTTAATTGCAGTGTATTTTTAATTATATAGTGTTGTATACCTTAGTTTTGGTGTTGAATTACTTAGTGTTGTATACCTTAGTTTTGGTGTTTAATTATTTAGTTTTGTATACTTTAGTTTGGGTGTTTAATTATTTAGTGTTCTATACTTTAGTTTTGGTGTTGAATTATTTGGTTTTGGTTCCAATGGTTATAGTTTCATTTGTCATAACTCCTTAGATGTTTCAAGTTGTTATGTGGTTGCATGTTTTTCATATTTTATTATCTGCATGCATTCTACAGAGGATTTCATTCTATCTTGTACATAACTTGCTTACTTTGAACATATCACATCGTTTTAATCATCTTGTCACTAAACTCTACTTAAGAGGTCATTAAGGTTAATGTTATTTGTTAACATTGTGTCGAGTATAAATAAATTTTAGTCTTAGTCTTAAATATGTAAATAATAATGTGGGTTTGTTTATACCAGCAGGGTCTTGGAGGAGTATCAATAACTAACAAAAAAATTCATTTATAAATGTAATGGTCTTGAAGCTAATTGGCTGATCTTGTTACCATCCTGAAGGCTGTATTTATCAGCAGAGTTTGATGAAATGAAATGTGCAGTGTTTGTGAATATATTAACGAGGTCTCAGAAGGATTTTGATAACCAGCAAGCATGAATATTTGAATAAGCTGATACAGGCATCACCTAGTTGAACTATCACACCTCTAAAGACCTGATTTATGAATTAATTTTGATGAAACATTTCTAATGAACTGAAAATAAAAAATTCTTTGACACATACGGTAATTGAAGTTATGATTTACTGACATTGTCATAACTTGTGAATATTTTTATTGAACATTCTACTTAGCTCAAAATAATATAAAACTTATGTGATTAGTGATGGTCATCAGTTTTCTTTTTTAGGTATCTGTATCATGACAATTATAGGTAAGGTGAGTTTTATTAGGTTCACATAAGCCTGTTTTTCAGAAACATTCATCTAAAGATGCCAGTTATGTACATAGGAATGCGGAAAATTATTTGACACATGGTAATTAAAGTTATGATTTCCTCACCTTGTCATAACTCAAGGGGGCTTTATAATATAAACATTTTTATTAAACATTCTACTTAATTTACAACTTCGGTAATTAGTGATGGTCATCAATTTTCTATTATAGGTAAGGCGAGCATTATTGGGCTTATATTGGCCTTTTTTTCAGAAACATTTGTCTAAACATGCCAGTGATGTACATAGCAATGCAGTGCTATTTTGAAATGCATCTGATACAATAAAAGTTTATATTTGTTCTGTTACTTTTTTAAAAATTAACAAGAATGTTTAAAATTTTGCAATAGTTTATCATACATATCTATTAGTATTTATTGTGACAATGGATACTTTCATTGATGAGAAATGTTTTTCATTATTTCTTATTACACTGGTAATGTCTGAAGTTATCTAAGATTGGAGATTTATAAATGAATATCATTCAGAGTGACTCCTTGTACAGTGAAACTTATTTATAAAGGACACTTGAGGAACCACACAATTTTGTATTTTGTATGCATTGGTCCTCTATATACAGATTAAATATTTCAGAAAACTGATAATGAAGAAAATGGGTTCATATATGTTGTCCTTTATAAGCAGGCTTCCGTTATATAGAGATATATGCTTAGACATATTTTAGTGTACAGAATATGCTTATCTTTGTTTCTTTCAAGAATTTATAATAATATATAATGAAAATTTGACTTGAACTTTATTTAGCAATAATGTATTTTGATCTATTACATAATGACACCTATATGAAGTCCATTTCATATTCTTGATATTATGTGTAAATAATCACATCATTATGTCACACTTAGTTTCAAAAGTGTAAGGTCCAAAGGTCCAACACAGAACTAGATACCTGTTGTGTTATGTGTCAGTGGAAAGAACGAGTTTAATATGGCATAGTGATACATCAAGGGTGTTAGACCAGGATGTGTCAATACACCATATCATGTGAGTTCTTTCTTCTGACTTGGAGTAAAACATGAATGCAGTTTTGTATTTATTACATGCCCTGCTTTTTATGTTCCTAGTGGGAAAGGAATTCAAAGTAAACTGGAATTTTTATAAGCTTGAATCAGTGCATTGAATGTCATTGGACATCAGTGAAAACACTTAAATTATTCTAGTCTGGGTGTGCAATATGGAATTATAGATTGAACACCTGGATTGAAAACCAGATCAACCATGTAAGGTTAAATGGATATTTAATAAAATGTTGATGTGCAAGTGTGATTACACTTTAAATAAGTTATCTCCCCAAACATCAGCATTGGATGAATAGATTCTTATATTTGTGCTAATTTTGAATGAATCTTAAGAAACTTGTTGAACAATTTTCATGTTTTTTGTGTGTAATTTTTATATAGAGTAAGTGCCCAAGTAATGTTTTGTAAATATACAGAGGATATCTATGTTTTTTGAGTAGATATAAGGAAATATTTCACAATGAAGTGGGAAACATTGTATTGTCACGAGTGTATTTTCTCATTATATGTATTTTCAGTACCTATTTCATTATAAATTTATTTTCTTGTGAATTTACATATTTACTTATTTATTGGATATGTAATTCTCACACTTAGTTTTATATGATGTGGTGTCATTTGGCAAAATTGCTATTCTGCATGGATCATGAGATTTAATGCCAGAAAAACACAAAAGTGTGCTTGCTTAAATGACCTACTCTGAAATGTGAGTCAAATGTGGTATGTCAGTATAACATGAGTAAAAGTATGATAAGCAGTCCATATTTACACATAACAACACTTCTATAAACACAATTAGAATTCAATTTAGGCTGACATAGCAGAATGATAGCTTGATACATTATTGTCTATATATATATATATATATATATATATATATATATATATATATATATATATATATATATATATATATATATGCATACATATATGTGTGTGTGTGTTTGGAAGTGTGATTTATATTTATATAAGAAATTGGAAGATAAATATTACTAAAAAGAGTAAACTTTGTATTGACCCTAAAATTATCAGGCTTGTACACATCATAAGTTTGATCTGTTCCTTAATGTACTGAAATTTACAAATATTTCAGCCCTTTATACTGAAATATGAAAAGGTAAGAATTACTCTTTAACCACAGTTACTGTAAGAAGTTTCATTGCAAATACCTGCTAATGAACAAAAGACAAAGGTATTTATGACAGTTGTACAGAACTGAACTAAGATGATAATTTTGGCACCCACAGGTATGCATCCGGTGTTTTATTAATCGAATAAACTTCTACATGCAGGGTAATCTTGCTGTATATATGCTTTCATTATAAAATGAACTCAGGTGAAGGACAGTCATGTCATTGCTTCCAGTGTTTTGTCTTAGATGTCCCTTATTCACTGGCACATTTTAAACTATCAGTCAAATTGACAAAGCAGTAGAAATAGTTAAGTTTTTAAAAACCTATAGCTTCCAAATCATAATTATTGTTCTTACACAGCACTATTTAATTTTCATAAAACCTGGAGCTATCTAAATCCCGATTGTCACATAAAGTGGCACGTGTTAAAATTGTTATTATACATTTGACTGTCTTTTCGTTTATTCCTCACCTGCATGTTCCCCTGACACTCAGACATGCATTCATCAAATTTTCAATCATTCTTGCTGTTCTGCAGTTTGGTATATATCATAGCTGACAGTTATGGATGTCATCGACACTAGTTTCCCTGTAGTAGACACTGTTTATTTTTATTTAATTGATTATTATGAGTGGATGCAAAAATAACAGTGAGTAATCAACATAGATTTTCATTGAAAATATTCTCCTTTTCATAAAGTTTTGAATTAGAGTTACACATGAAGGAATAAAAGTATATGTGCAATGACTCAACGTAAAGATACTGCAACCCTTTCTCTTTAAGTCGATAAATATGCAAATGGCAGTGATTCATTTGATAGACTAACCATGTGATTGATCAACCAAATGTTATTATATGTTGATGAAGAATGCAGCATAAATGAAGGAAAGAATGTGCATGAAAAAGATTCATAACAAATAAACTTGAGTGTGTGCCTGATATTTGGATCTTCGAAGCATTTTCTACATCAGGACAGAAAGCAATTGATTCAGCCAAGATATTTATGACTCGTGGTGTAGATATTTAATTACAGGACACAGAATTTTCTCACCAGTGATAATGGTGACCATGATCCAGATGACCTGCTAGATGGATAAATTGACACTAGAACTCCTGTAAAGCTTATCTATGGTTTTGTATTTCTGAGTGTGCAAAATAATCTGTCATATAGTTCAACATTATGGGTCCCATATCTAAATTTATGAGGAACCTTAAAACTAGAAAATGTTTGTTAAACATATATCTGTCCCATAGCTTTTAAGCTGTATCCTTAGGAAGGTAAGGATGGGCCCAGGGGCAAATGATACTTTCATATCTGAACTCATCTTTTGATGCTTTGCTTGTTTACATTTTAAGTTCCATACTATGTCTCATTGTAATTATGTATTGTTCTATTTTTGTATGTATTGCAAATAATGTTTATATAATGTTTTTTATGTTTTATGTAATGTAGGTAAATGGTGTTTTAATCTGATCTTATCTTTTCTTGTCCAGTGAGAATCTGATCTTATCTTTTCTTATCCAGTGTGACTATCTTGCCTGACACCCAGGTAAAATGAACCATTTCACTTTAGATTAAATGTTTATTTGTGCAAATTAAAATATCAACATTGGAAACTGAATTTTTCATAATAATGAGACTAATTATATGAGTATAAAATGGTTCCCAGTCTTTCTGTCAGATAAAAGTTATTGCTAGATAAACAAATGCCAGATAAAGGCAACTAATGTTATACTTTATGGTGAGAAGTACACAAAAGGGGTAATTTATTTCTGTTTTTGAACTGCTAGAAATAGACACTGCAAAAGTATGTACCAACAATAAATTTCAGATTTTGAAGACCTGAAAATATTTAAACATTGAAAAGAGGAGTCATGGAAATATAAAATAAATCTATTATATGCAAAAACTGAAAATTTACTCTCATTGCCAGTCTAAAATATATTTTATAGGTACTTTTGCAACCGCTGCAAGTAATATTTGTGTGCATAATCTTCCAACCAATTATATGCTGAATCAAAATATAATTAAAGCATTATCTGGATAGGCTTGTTGAATTGCTGCTAAAAGTATATTTTTTTCTTTTCTTTTATTGCAAGGTTGAATTTTGATTTTTGTAAATTGTTAATTATTATGACATTTTAGTTGGCACAAAAAAATCAGTCTGGTCTGATCTCTTTGTCAAGCAAATTCTGTGTTGAAATCTATATGTGATAGTGCTATATAATTCGTCCTTTATAAATATTCAAATTTTATAATACTGTAAAGAACATTTTAAAATAATTGTACATGTCATTGTTATATAATTCTTTTGTCAGTTTGATGTTTGGTTTGCATTACATGATAAATTGCAATGATTTTTAAATTTATTATTTCACCTATATAAAGTACCAGAGTGCTTACAATATATGTTATTGTCATTGTCAGCAGTCAGGTTAATCCCAGTGTGATGTTGTATTTTGCTATCACTGCTGCCAATATTAAACATTATATCTTCATGGAACATACTTAGGATGTTCCTTGAATCATTATGAACTGTCCCAGAGAAAGGTAGGCCACAATATACTACTTTCCTGAAAAAAACTTTGTTAACAAAGGTTAACCCCAGGGTTAAAGTTTTGTCTTCACAGCATATCTTCGTTTTAGTCAATGCATGTTCATGCATTCATAGAACTTGATCAGGTTGTTCCTTGCAGACTAGGGAAATGTTGGTTACAGTAACTAACTTTTATTACTTACTTTAAAAGTTTTATCTTTCCAGAAGATTCCCAGTTGTATGCATGGTATGTTCATCTCAGATCAAGGTATTTCTTGCATCATTGTGAAACATTCCTGGTGAAAACTGGCCACAGTGACCTGCTTTTGTTACACTAATGAAAATTAGCCAAATTGTGAACATTTTGTCTATAGCCAGCTGAAGACAAGATATGTACATGGAACCTTGTCAGGGCGTCTTTGCTTCTTGTGGAATTGTGCATGCTCCTTTTTTCAGAAGAAAGCAGGTCACAATAACTTAACTCTAGTTACATTAATTACTTTGTTGTATACAAGTTATAAGACAAACATTGGCATACAGGCAAATTTGGTATTTTCTCTAACAATTCTTGCTTATGTTTTTGTTTTTTGTTTTCCTTCAGTTTGCTGTGCATGTAAATTCATATTTGTAAATATGCAATGCAAAGTTGGATCATATTCAGCCAACTTTTATCTGAAATGTATATTTTTATTTCCTTTTATCACCATTGAAAAATATGTTATATGTGATTCTTGACTTCTGGCGAAGAGAGAGAGAGAGAAATATGAATATTTGCTGTTATTTTGATGTGATTCAAACATGGGTTTCTTACACTTTGACTTACTGTTATATAATTTTGGTTGTTTACATGAACTTTGTTTTAAAATGTTGTTTTCTTTTTTGGAGACCAGGGAAGTTCATGATTTGACCATGTACTATGTAGTGTGTGTGTGTGTGCAATCATTATCCAACATTGATCAGCACTTGATATATTCAAGACAGTTCTTCTAGAAGAGACAGTCAATTCAAGGAATATTTTTCATTATAATTTTTCTCAGTTTTTTATAATCCAGTGGCTTTTCTTGTAGCAATAGTTGTATTACTTCCCCAGCAACTTCTCGAGAACAATTGAATGAATTTTATTAGATTCCATGTAACTGGCTGGATAACATATTTATATTATTAGATACAGTACAGCTCACGTGATTTTTCGGAACCCCACGCATCGCGGTGGGGGTGGAGAGTGAGTGGAGAGGATTAAGAAAAACCCCTCCACCATCACTCCACGCGTCCTGACGGAGTTGTCGCGGAGAATAGCCCTGCACACCATGCTCCCTCGCGGAGTCGCATCCGATCACCACCGCGGAGTGGACGTGGTTTCGATAATATGGGCGTGGTGTACTGTTTATCACCCATGCAAGCAGAGGTTGAGACGGGAGGGGGGGGGGTTCACCGATTTATCTACATCGTTATCCCTCTGGGGAGCAATTTGCTAACTTTTTGATACTGAAAAAAACGTAGTAATTCAGTTAATTATAAATATTTCCTTGTTCTAACGAAGATAATGTATGATACATAGTGCCAAATCATATTTTAGATGATGATAATGTAATGGCAATGCCTCGCAAACTGTATTAATACTACATTTTGCGCAATGAATCTAATTTTTTTTTTCTTCAATACTATGTTATCGGAATCTAAACATGCATTCATATCCTTTTTTCTTTTTCAGTAAACGCAATACAAAATTGTAATGATCATATGAAAGTCAGTGATATTGTACTACCTGCAATGAAAAGAATGATAAACATCAAACAAATTAATAACAAAGCTGCAGTCATACCTGACTGAAGTGAAACAAAATCGCACAAGTTCCGATGGTTATTCCATGCATGAGTAATCATTCACATATTGTACGTTTTTTCCTGACATCCAATCGCTTAAATAAAGCATTATTAAGATTTCACATCGTTATTTTATTTTAAACTGTACTAATTTGCATTAATTACCAAAGTAGCGGTTTTTTAAAAAATTACAAATGTCCGCAAAAGGTCATCCTAGATACATGTAGTTGACACGTGCAAGTAACCTAGCACAAGAGAAGCCATCAGGACTGCTGATATTGACGTGTTAATTTCATGTGCTAACTGTTAACCTAAAGTACATTGATCTGACAAACTTGCGCATCAGATGAAATTAATGTTTAACTTTTTCTTTTCTTTTCGTTTTCCTATTGCATAATACAGAAAAATAAGATTAATAATTTTAGATCATTAACTCTTCTTAGTAAAGCCCCCCCCCCCCACCTCTCTCTCTCTCTCTCTCTCATAAAATATGGAATCCAAATCACTACTGCACAAGTTATCGTAAACTGAAATGTGGAAAAGTTTGCAAGTGGTAAGAAAAGTAATACTGTACTAGACATTATAGTGTAATAGAGGGGGAAAAAAAAGAAACAAATTTTCCCTTCGGTGGTTGCAAACTCACGACCTCGTGCTCCAATATCAAATATGTGTGTGTAACACACACTCTTATCCATTTGGCCAAAGTAACTGTAGCTGTAAAGCAATATACCATATACAGAAACATGCCAAACACCATTCAAAGAAATTAGTTTATTTCTTGTCTCAATAAGCAACCGCTCCAAAGTCACAAAGATAAAGCTGCATACATTAATATCTGCATACAAATAATTATAAAAAATAGATCAATATTACGATTGGGTTACTGACATATCATTTCCATAAGATTTACTATTTTTCTATGATGATAAAAAAAATTTTTTTTATACTTTCCTCTTACAAAAATGAGCAAATATTAGGAAACATGCTGAGCATCAGATGAAATTAATCTTTAACTTTTTCTTTTCTGTTCGTTTTCCTATTGCATAATACAGAAAAATAAGATGAATAAGTTTAGATCATTAACTCTTCTTAGTAAAGTCCCCCCCCCCCCTCTCTCTCTCTCATAAAATATGGAATCCAAATCACTACTGCACAAGTTATCGTAAACTGAAGTCTGGAAAAGTTTGCAAGTGGTAAGAAACAGAAACACGCTCAATAACCTAAGGCTCTAACAGTCACAAACAGGAAACTGCATTCTTTAATATCTGCGTAAAAATAATTAAACAAGTATATTTTATTTTTATATTTTCGCCGTAGGAAAATGAGCAAATAATAGGATACATGTGGAAATTACAATCTCTGAACATCTCTGATTTTAGAATTTTCCATATTATTTTTCATTTCGGTAATAAGCCGAGTTCAGATTAATTACTAACAATTATCAAACTTCCGTTCTTAATGGCGGGACCATAAATGCGGCTATAAAGTACAACGCGCTAAGTCAGATGGCTTCGTGTAATAAAAAAACACGGTTCCCAAGCTGAAACTTACATCATCCTTTGATGCAAACCCTTGTTAATATTTTACAACAGTGTTCACAATGGTCACTGCCTTGATTTCTGTAGAACATCCGCTGAAGTCAAGTCTTTATTAGGGAGAGACAATTGAATTTTCCAACCGTGGGGGGGGTAAAATGCATGAAAACAATTGTCTTTCTCCGATTTTTGTAGCAGACGTTAATCCGTTCCATATTTAACTTAAAATAAATAAATACTGTGATGAAAGAACAAAAAATATATAAATATCCCGGTCGAAAAAAAAACAACATATAAACCCCGTATATTAAATGGTCAGTCCCTTACAGCACACATGCAGTCATAATATTCAGCCTCGTGACTCTATTATTACTGCTTAAAGACTAAGCACGCGGTCTGCATTTCAGTGTAAATTCAGTGTTTTAGGTTTGTTGTTGTTGTGGGGGGGGGGATAAGCTGAAGCGGATGTCAATTTGGATTTTAATTGTCCTTATCTCAGAGAATTACTTTCCTTTGGAACAAAATGATAAATTTATTCTGTTTGAGAGGCTCAGCAATGTGTACTTCTCGTCAAGTCAGTGCATAAGTTTGTTCATATTTCTTTGAAATAAATTAAAATCATAAACTTATTGCAAAAGAAGTCGATCAACCTTTTATAAACAGTAATGTGTATTGAATATACAAGACTTTTGAAATTATTTTTTTATTGTCCAAATATATGATCGAAATAAAAACGACTGATTCTTCAGATGGTATCCAGTTGTAAATCACTCTTGACGTCTCAGTCTTTCCATAGGTGGTCTTCATTCATTGGCTGTTCAGATGTCAATCAGTAATGTCGACTAGCCCCTCCACGGTGGAGTTTATATCGGCATGCCTGCCGAAACGCGGTGGTGATTTGTATATATTTATGCCAATTTATGCCTCCACCGCGGAGTGCTATCGAGGAGCTAGAGTGGAGGGGATTAAGTACCCCACCGCGATGCGTGGGGTTCCGAAAAATCACGTGAGCTGTACTGTAGTGTCTTGAACTGAGTTATTCTTAAGATGAATGCTTCTATCTCTTGCTTAAACTAGTGCCAATTGCCCTATTTAAAGTAAATTTGATTTTGAAAATTTATATGGAATTCATTTAAATAATCTTCCAGGTTTAAAAGGATAGAGGAAAATATTGTTTCTCATGCTGCTACAATCCATCCACATTCACTCTGTCATTCTTGGCAGTAATAAGTGAAACATGTTTGTGAATATTTGTATATCTTTCGGGTCATTTGTATTCTGGGTGAAAACGTTTCTCAGCAAAATTAAAGTTTATGTTCTAACACCATATTAAACTAATCAGAGTACTTGGATGCATATATTGCTTGTTTGTAAGGGAGGGGTAGAGATGTTTTTGGCCATCACTGTTTATTGGTTTTCCTTTACAAAATACACAAGTTAGTATGTAAGATTTAGAGGACTGTATTTTGGTCACTTGAACTTTATCAGTCCCAAGTTTTCCTTTTTATTATGTTTCATTGTTCTGACATTTTCATTTTGGTGATACCTTCTCAAAACAGCATAGACATTGCCCAAGCTTTTGTGCAAATTGTCATCATACCCAAAACCATGTTGGAATGATCTCTATACCAGATTTTAATTATTAAATACTAGTTGTGAATTTGGAGAAAATTCTTACATGTTCAGTTGAATTGGTAATACTGTTGATGAGGACTATATGGTACACCATTGTTAACAAGAACATTGATCAAAGAATAATGTTAGGTCTTTTTAAAATAACTATTTGCATTTGATTTATTTCTCTTCAGTATGCGGAAGTGGAAAAGAGCTATTTTTCAGATTAGCATAGGTCATAAGGGGTTCTTAATCAAATAGTAAAAGGGAATATTTTTTGGTGTGTTTAGAAAGAATTGTAGAATTACATTTGGAATTTGAAATGTTTGATCTTGCTCTTTGTATGCAGTATGGAAGAGTGTTGATAAATGTGCTTAACACATCCGAAGAAATTTGCATGTAAGATGCATAGTTGTTCCATGATAGATATATCTACTGTCTTCAATAAGAAGCTTGACATATATGCATTTGATGTTAGTTTATTTCTTCAGCTTAGCAGCTCTACTCATGTTTATCTTTCTTTTATCCAACGATTCTTGTAATCTGACTTCATGAATGAAAACTTTTTATTTAAATTCATTCAATATTGATTAGTCTCATTTATTTGATTCTTGATTAAAAAATTTTAAATTGCAATGTTTGCATTGTATTTAAGAAACTTGGTTTCACATGGTTATCCTGATTTCCAAGCTAATATGTATGATGGAGTATAATGAAAAAAGAGTTTGAAATGAAATGTAATCAGATGCTTCGATATATTGTAAGTGCGAGCTTTAAAAAGTAAAATGAGGTGTTTATGGCTTTGATAGTAGTAGAATGTCAGATTTCTTTGGTGTAATGGTATATTTTGTCAGAAAACGTAACTTGGATGTTTGTTTTATCATTTCTGTCCCCAGTTGTCTTATACTTGGATGTTTTAGGCCATCAGAATTGCTACAAAACTATTGTAGATGGATTTTCTTCTCATTTCCGATATTTTCAAATCCGAAACTTCAGTGCTAAGCAAAGATTTCTTTTCAGTTGTGCCTTCAACTAAAAGAGTTCCCGTTTCAGTTGTAACCTGTAAATTCCTTTTCTTCAATTTCAGTGAGTATGAAATGTCATAGTTTTGCAACAACAACAAAGAAATCTTTCATTTCTGAATTGGTGAAGGAGATCATATTGTTTCCACTCAAGGGTCATTATTCGTTGGATGTTAATATTCTTGGCTTGTAGCAGCAATGGATCCCAGAACATTTTTAGCTCACAAATAGTAGTGAACACTCAGTATTTATGCTGTACTTTTTATTACATGAAATTATCTATAACATGATTGTTGCAATTTTGAAAATAAATATTTGTCACGAAATAATTAATTGATCTTTTTACCCCATATCTATTGTTGTCTTTATCCTATGTCATTCTCTGTCCATGCCTCCATTTGTATGTTTTTTCTAGCCTTAAATAGATTTGCATCATTGCAATAATATGTGATAAGTTATATCCATGTGCCCATTTTAGAGGCTAGGATCAGACTTCGAGGTTTGAGAGTGTCTGTAGTCTACCCTTCTTGCTTGTCTGTAACCTCATAACTTCAAGAGATAATACATACATTTATAGAAGTAGATAATAATGGCCCATATTCTTACATAGAGATCTATGCTAATATAGGTCAGAATTTCTTGTCAGAATGTGGTAGTGCAGCCATGTGTTATTTGAACAATTGGAGCTTCTGGTATGGCCTTGCATTTGTCTTGTGCTGTCAGTCATCCATCGGTTGCCACTTTGGAGTCCATATTTCTGATCCAATTTGGATCAAACTCAGAAATGGGCTTATATCATCAAAATCTATGACTAGTTTGATAATAAACGAGATCCACACATACTAATGAAGTGATGTTACATCTGATTGACTGACCTTGCTACCACATTGGAGGTCATATTTCGGATCTGATTTTGATCAAGCTTGGAATTTATGCTTATATCATCAAAATCGTAGGTGAGTTTGATAATGAGTGAGATCCATGCATATTATTGAGTTGACTTTGTTTATGATTCATGGAGTTTGTTACCACTCTGGAGTCTATTTTTATTATTTGACTTTCATCTAACTTGGAATATTTGGTTCAAAATATTACTAACAGAACCAGTGAACCGATCCAAAGTTGTGTGGTCCTGTATCAAAACCTAAAAAAGAATAATACCAAACTAAATTACATTCCAATACTTATAAATTCATAACAATATGTAAATGAGATGAAATAAGGATCTGTTTTTCATAGGTTATTTTTAAACGAAAATACATTATATTCCATTGAAAATAATTCCTGTATATGTTACACGGTGCAGATTTTAGTATATCAATAAAGGAGGTGTTAAAAAAATTTTTTTTAGATGAAGACTTTGACTTGAATGGTTTTCTTTTTAGCTCTACTGGTCATAGACCAGAAGAGCTTATGTGATGGTCTGTCATCCTTCATCTGTCATCAATCCATACGTTAGCACAAGTTTGTTATTGCTACTCCTCCTATACTACTTAAAGGATTGACATGAAACTTTATGCACACATTCACCCCATGGTCTAGTTGGTGCTAAATGAAAATGGTGCCACTCGGACATGCAATATGGCCACCATAGCAGCCATCTTGAAGATTTTTTGTATCATTACTCTTGAATGGATGGTCATATCAACATGGGGTTTTCATTAAAAGACTTCTTATAACGTCTAGTTGGTTCTAAATGAAAATGGTGCTAATCTGACTTTCAATATGGACAGCATGGCAGCTATCTTGAAAATCTTTTTTATTGCTACTTTTCCTGAACTGAAAGTTATATTGACATGGGAGTTTTCACGAGAATACTTATCATGATGTCTAGATGAAAATCGTGGCAACAGCTGGTGTCAGCTGGTGAAAATCTTATTGTTTCTCCTCCTGAATGAATGGTCATCAACATGGAGTTTTCACTGAAAGACTTCTTTTGATGTCTAGTTGGTCCTAAATGAAAACGTTGCCGATCTGAAGTCCACTTTGGGCGCCAAAATGGCCATCTTGCAATTCATGTTATTGCTACTCCTCCTGAATGAACAGTAATAGTGCCATGGGGTTTTCACTAGAAGATTTCTTATGCTGTCTAGTTGGTCCTAAATGAAAAGTGTGCTGCTTTCACATCCAATATGTCCGCAAGAGCGGCAATCTTGCTATCGCTATTCCTTCTCAATGGATGGTTGTATCGACATGGGGTTTTGACTAAAATACTTCTTATTGTGTCTAGTTGGTCCTAGATGAAAATGATGCTGCTCAGACATCCAATTTGACCGCCACAGTCGCCATCTTGAAAATGTTATCATTACTCCAGAATGAATTGTCTTTTCAGCACGGGGTTTTCACTGAAAGACTTCTTATAATGTCTAGTTTGCCCTAAATGGAATGGTGCCAATCTGATATCCAATATGTCCACGATTGAAGCCATCTTGAAAATCTCGTTATTGTTTCTTCTCTGAATAGAAAGTGTTACGACTCTAGGGGTAATGTAACAGAATAAAAGACACAAACAAGCTTTCAAGATTAAAATGCAAATCTTTAATTTCCTAAAATATTAAAAGAATTAAAATAATTCAACAAACAATCAAAGTGAAAGAATTAAAATAACTTACAGTATAGAATATCCTAAAAAGTCCTAAAATGTTTTAAAGTTCACTTCCTGATGTTAATCCGAGTAATTCGGATGAAGTATTCCGAATGAAAATAACCTGTACTTTGTTGAAGTTGATTAGTTCTTATTAAATCCAAAATAATCCTCGCAAGTTTGGAATCTCACAAGTTTTAGAATAATGTCCGATAATTCCACGGAGCTGTATACAAATTCAGATGAATTACTAATTAAATAAATTCCACACTGAACTGAATAATTTCAATAACCTCTCTTCATTCAAGCAATTGCAAAGAATGATAATTCCCAAGATTATTCCCTATATATCTTTACTAAGTGCGCAGAATTAAAAGGGAATACCCTTTCTCCGTCTTTAATAATATGGTATTTCAAAATAACACAACCCTCTAAGAACCAATCAGGAACTAGGTTACGCGTCATTTACCCAAAGGTCTAGCGTACTAAAAATCTTAAAGAGTAAACATAATGTTATTGTAGTATGGAATGTGACCTTTCAATGTTGATTTCCAAAAAGTACAAAGCCAGGTCGACTTCATTTCCCCCGCAATTGATCATGTGACCACTTATTGATCGAGCATTAGTCGTATCTATACTGATATGCTAACCACTATTCAGACTAAAAACAGAGATCATAAATTAGTAAATTAAATCATTATAAAAAGGTAAAAAGGTACGATTCTGTAACACCCTCCCCCATCAACGGAAAAAATAAGGATTTATGCAATAAAAACTTATTTTTTAATATGTACTTCCAACATACAAGTAATTAAATAAAAAAAAAATAAATGAATACGTGATACAGTCATGTATACAAAACAGTGTAACGGTGGTATTATACACGTGAAAATACATCATCGATTAAATTTTACTAACAAATAGCCGTAACCTTAGCTTCTATTGATTTTATTTGTCCATGTCTCACAACCATGCCCTAAGAAGGTAACACAGGCACGATAAAAGTCACTTTAATATTGATGGTCAGGTTCGCTTCGCTGAATCTCTTGAAGAATGGTTCTATTTTGCTACATGTCGTTGCAGATGATGACATCATCGATGTATGCATCGCAATTTCTATTCGGATGTTATTATCATCAGACGTTGGAAACTTGGGGGAACCTTCATCCCAAATGGTACGACTTTGTATTGGTAAAGTTCTGGAGTCGTGAATGCAAATTTTTCTTTCTCTCCGTAAGTGAATTTTGGTAGAACCTTTTCAATAGGTCAATATCTTGCGACGTATTAGTCATTTCCAATCCTGTCTAGAAACTGGAAATGAATATGTCCCGGTGACTCTATTTACTTTCTATACTTTACACATATACGGAAAGTGTTATTTTGTTTCCGCACTGAAACATGGTAAACTCCAGTCAATTTTATTTGATTCGTGTAGAATGTCTGTAAATAAATATTCATTTTCTTCTATCAACTATTTCAGTTCGTAAATCTCAGGCAGTATGTGCGAAGTGTAGTGACTTCAAATCATCTCTTCAGATTTCTCATCTTCATTCAAATCTTCAATGTGTGAGACAAGTACTACTAAAGTAATCGATAATTTATATGGCTATTTCTATCTACATATTGTTCTAACATTCTAACATTTTGACAAAGTTGTTTCTGCTTTCTCCTCCCAGAAGTATTAATAATTTAAATTCCCTAACCTTTTGTCAGTAGTATAAGGACCAAAATACTTAACCTGAAGAGGATTTTTGGGGTATAGGTAGCAAAACTAATACTCTATTATCCGACAAAAAAAACTCCTACACTGACCCATCGCAGCAAACAACAATAATTGGAAACCTTCAACCTACTCCCTTCCTGTTCCACAACAATTCCCAATTATATACCATCTCATAACAATATGTTACAATAATTCGTTCCAAAGTCTGATATAGTATCAGCTTCAGAAGACCAAACAGTGTGAAGAACCCGACCAAAACTCTCACTATGGTCTCAGTTTTAATATTCCACAAAGGAATAGCTTTTATAAAACTTGTAGACGCACACTTCGCCGACAAGTATTGGTTGCCTAACATCGTCTCATTTATTCCTAAACGACCAGACAACGACGTTTCATGGACTACACTAAGTAATTCCTGACGATAGTATCTAGGAACTACTATTTTACCAACTGACCACTCGTCACCAGCAATTACCCTAAGCAATCTCTGTTTCCGTTCAAGGACTTCACTCGTCAAGAAGTAACAAGTACCTTCTTGCGTGGCTTCAGTTTCAGTCATAGCCACCTGAAACAAACAGGAGATATCCGAATCTCCCTGTTGTTAGACATCTAGTGCTTGTCTTATTACACCCTGACTATTTTTATGAGACATAGTAGTTGAAAGAGTATCACTATCAATACTAGATTGAGGAGCAGAAGTGACCGCATGAAAAGCCTGACCCACAAAGGTATCCGCTAAAGGAAATACATCCTGTTCAACAACAATATTCTCAAGAGCATACTTTGCCATAGCTCTAGTAACTTCACAAGCTGGATTTAAACCAGGGATTTCTACTTCAATATGATCAACTCTTTGATCCATACCAAGCTTGTTAGTTACAAGTGGATTAACCACAACCTTATCTTTAGCTAGGTCATTACCTAGTAATAAATGAATGCCCTTAATAGGCAAAGAAGCCACTGCTCCTATGGTCACAGGTCCCGAAACTAAGTCTGATGACAAATTAACACAATGAAGAGGGACATTAACATATCCACAATCTACCCCCTGTAAAAATATACTTTCACTAGTAGAAGACTTCTCAGAAAACGGCAAAGTACTATCTAACAATAGACTCTGAGAAGCTCCTGTATCTCTTAATATCTTAATAGGAGTAGCCTTATCCAAGTCAACAACAAGTGACACAGAACCCTTCGACATGAATGGTTCGTAATTCTTCATTATAAAATCAGACTGAGGTAAGCTAGTCTCCAAACAAATATCCTCATTGATAAATGACCCTGACCTTGACTTCTTGATAACTAGAGCATTTGGAACTGCTCTATTATAATTCTGAGGCCTAAATTGCAACTTTAAGCAATCAGAAATAACGTGTCCCTTCATCTTACAATATGAACACGTGGGCAGAGATAAGGTTTTCTGATATTCCCTATCAGAATTTTGATTCTTTACAATCACATCACCCTGAGGTCTGAAATTACTAGAACGAGTTTGAAATAATTTCTTAACATAAGATTGTTGAGGAAAAGTTTTAGTTATCAATGGAACCTTGTTGTATTGAAGAATATTCATCAGCTGTGATGGCTGCCTTTTCTAAAGTCTCAACTCCTTTCTCATTAAGATACACCTTAATATCATCACTGACACAATTCTTGAAATCTTCAATCAATACCAGTTGTTCAAGATTATCATAATTGCCTTCAACCTTCTTAGATGTACACCATCTTGTAAACAAACGTTTCTTTTCCCAAGCAAATTCTACATGAGTTTGATGTGTTTCTTTTTTACATTCTCTAAAGTTTTGACGATGAGTTTCAGGTACCAACTCATAAGCTCTTAAAATGTATTCTTTGACCACTTCATAATCAGCAGATTGTTCAGATGATATTGCAGTATAAACATCACTAGCTTTGCCAGTTAACACACTCTGCAATAATGAGGTCCACTTCTCTTTTGGCCATTCCAGATTCTCGGCAATTTTCTCAAAACTGAGAAAATATTTGTCTATCTCCTTTTCTCTAAAAGGGGGAACCTGTCTCAAATGTTTGGCCAAATCAAAGTATGAACCCTGATTGCCATGAGAGTGCCATTTGCTGGTCAATTCTAATTCCCTTAATCTGAATTCTCTGTCAGAATTTTGATTCTGAAATTCTCTAACTTTGTCTCTCTCTCTTTCCTCATTATCTCTTAATTCCTTCTCTATTCCCCTTTGTTTATCCCTCTCTTGAATTTCTCCCTCTCTTAATTTATCTGCCCTTTCTCTTAATTCCTTCTGAATTTCTCTTTCATTATCTCTTAATTTATCTTCCCTTCTTTCTTCCCTTTCCTTAATCTTTTCCTTTTCCTCCCTTTCCCTAATCTTTTCCTTTTCCTCCCTTTGTATTTCCCTTTCCTTATCTTCCCTTCTTTCCTGCATCTGCATCTATTCCCATTGAAGTTTGATCTTTTCAATCTCTATGTCCTTAGCTATCTGTAATTTCTTTCCCAAACCAGACGGAGATTTTTTTTTTAACACTTGAAACCCCCTCTTCAAAAATACCTGATTGTACCAAATATTGAATCAAGATACTTCTAATATCCTGCTTCAACATGGAAACCTTCGCTTCAGTAAGACCATAATGTTGAGCAATTTCAAGTAATTCGTCCTTCTTTAAGGACTCAAATTTCTCCTGGGTAGGATCAGCTAAGAAACTCTCTACTCTGGATGTCATTATGAAAGCCTGTTAGTTTCTCTTTATTTCTTAATCTCAAATCAAAAAACCACTAAAATTTCAAACAATGAAATTAAAATCCCAAAAAGAAAACTTTCCGAAGTATCAAAATCTCTGAAATATTAAAACTTCGAAAATATTTAATTATATCTAAATTTCAAAATATTTAAATTCGGATTCCGAAATTATTCTAATTTCTAATCCCGTAATACGAGTCCCCAATTTATCCTGTTACGACTCTAGGGGTAATGTAACAGAATAAAAGACACAAACAAGCTTTCAAGATTAAAATGCAAATCTTTAATTTCCTAAAATATTAAAAGAATTAAAATAATTCAACAAACAATCAAAGTGAAAGAATTAAAATAACTTACAGTATAGAATATCCTAAAAAGTCCTAAAATGTTTTAAAGTTCACTTCCTGATGTTAATCCGAGTAATTCGGATGAAGTATTCCGAATGAAAATAACCTGTACTTTGTTGAAGTTGATTAGTTCTTATTAAATCCAAAATAATCCTTGCAAGTTTGGAATCTCACAAGTTTTAGAATAATGTCCGATAATTCCACGGAGCTGTATACAAATTCAGATGAATTACTAATTAAATAAATTCCACACTGAACTGAATAATTTAAATAACCTCTCTTCATTCAAGCAATTGCAAAGAATGATAATTCCCAAGATTATTCCCTATATATCTTTACTAAGTGCGCAGAATTAAAAGGGAATACCCTTTCTCCGTCTTTAATAATATGGTATTTCAAAATAACACAACCCTCTAAGAACCAATCAGGAACTAGGTTACGCGTCATTTACCCAAAGGTCTAGCGTACTAAAAATCTTAAAGAGTAAACATAATGTTATTGTAGTATGGAATGTGACCTTTCAATGTTGATTTCCAAAAAGTACAAAGCCAGGTCGACTTCATTTCCCCCGCAATTGATCATGTGACCACTTATTGATCGAGCATTAGTCGTATCTATACTGATATGCTAACCACTATTCAGACTAAAAACAGAGATCATAAATTAGTAAATTAAATCATTATAAAAAGGTAAAAAAAGGTACGATTCCGTAACAAAAGGTCATATCAACATGGGGTTTCCACCAGAATACTTCTGATGTCTTGTTTGTCCTAAATGATGTCTTGTTGGTTCCTAAATTAAAATGATGACAATCTGACATCCACAGCTGCTAATTTGAAAATCTTTTACTGCTGAAGAATATCAGACATGGTTTCAACACTCAGCACTTGAAAGGAATATATGGTCTTCTATTGAATTTCTGGAAGTTCTTTACAGCCATTAGAGCATAAGTCTCTTCGAGGGAGTCTTGTTTAATAAAAGGTGACATATTCTTCTAATGTTTTGACAAAACGTTAAGATTTTTACCTTTTATTATATTATTTTGTGGTATGTTTACGTCTACTTCGAAGGATTTATCTTCCTAAAATTCTTGTGGCAGTTATTTACAATTTACAGCTTTAGAACTTAACTTTTAATAGACACCATATAACCAGTATTGTGCTGACGTGCTGTTGAAGCATAATACGTACATACAATTTTCTCGGTGGATAGAGTCACTGGAATGGACCAGAACGGAGTTAGTCACCGGAACTAGCTTGGAATTTTGTATTTGCGCAAGTTGTTTGTGCTAATATTAATTTTTGTATTAGACTGTATAATCATAAATCTAACTATTTATAAGGAAATAAATTTGGGGTACTGTTTCGTATTAGTTATTATTATTCCCATGGGACAAATGTACTACTCGTAATTTCTGACCATTTTATTAGATCACTATAAAAAGGAATCTCTTTTTTGTCCAAGAAAGCCTTTACTTTTACTTAAATTTCGATAAGTTTCCATGTCTGCAAAACGTTTATTATTATTTGTGTATGATTCTTTACTAAGTTGTAGATTAAAATTAACTTAGGTTTTTAGATACATAACAGACAGACAGACAGACAAACATATAGGATATAATAATGACAGACAATAGGTCACTCATTTAGTTATCTATTTATATATCTATCAAGCAAACAGAGATTTGTATTACCTTTTTAATGCTCGTCCAGCATAATATACATCCCCATTAAAAGAACAAAGAAACTCCAAGTAATTATGAGACCATGATATCAAATCTTTTGCATTCATAGGAATACAATAACAGTGAACCCATTGTTTGCAATTTGTACATTGCAAAGCGCCAGTTTCACATTCACTTGAACAAATAACAATTGGATATTGATCCATCCTTGCTGCGTATGTATATGTATTTGATAATATCAGTATTTTATAAAACTTTTATATCAAAACTTTACCGCTTAATTAGGAAATGTTAGCGTAATCAAAGTCGCGCGTGGTTTCTTTATATTAGTAATTAAAGAATAATGACAACGACGAGCAAAAGAGTGCCGTTTTTTAAATGTGCGCGAGATTGGTTTCTCAGTTTGAATAAGAAATAGGATCAAAGGGAGGACAATAAAGCGTGTGAAGTCAATTAAAAAGAATTAAGCGACTTAAGAGATGAATTAAACCGACTTTTACTGTCCGTTACGCTAATTGTGTCCTGTCCACCTTCCCTCCACCCCCACCCCCAGCTATTAATATCAACCGTTACTCTTTGTACTCTTTGGAAAACTCTCTTTTGCTTTGGACAAATAGATGAGATGTGGTCCCACTCGTTACGTGTGTAACGCTCTTGAGAATGTCCTCTCTTGGCGCGTCATAATCTAACGCATCGCTCACGTGGAGACACGAACACATATCCAGCGTCTTACCCTCTGTAACACATTGAGATGGCGGAACAAATCATTGTTTCTCCATTTCTGGACTATTGAGTATTTTTCAGGTCTATGCAAATAGCTCTCAATATTATCTTTCTTTCGTCTATGTCTTTTTTTTCTTTTCTGCTTGCCACTATGTTTCTAACTTTTCCCTTTCGACCTCCCTCTTCTTTGATCTCTGTTCCTTCTTCCGAGCCTGCTCCTTCTGAATAAATTTTCTAAGGGGCTCCTCCTCGTCATGATTAAAGCCGCTGATAAGACCAATAATACCATTCTCACTATAATGTGAAACATAATTATTCAAACGACTCTCAAAGCTACCGTATCTTCGCAGAGAATAAATAAAAATGTGTATTGTGTCTCAAAATTAGACTTTTACTCCTTTTCTTCTATATCAATATTGATTTAGTTTCATGAAAGTTTATTGGCTGAACAATGATTTATTGTTGTCTAGTTGTCTTTTGGCTATGATGCTATTTTGCATGTAACCATCCAATAGAATTTAATATGCCTTTTAATCCTGATTATCTTCATGTCCAACAGAGTGTTAGCCTTTAATAATAACATTTTCAGTTCTGCAATTTAATAATGTTGATTTAGTCAGCAGGGTAGTTTAGTAAATTTCTTACGCGTCTTAGCAACAATTTGAATGTAAACTGTCCGGATGTTAATGGTTTTCTTTCTTTACCTCCTTTTTGTACAATATGTTGTTTTTTCTGTATTCTGATTTGAATTCCACTTCACATATATTCACCAAACTTTAAAAGATGATTACAAATATGCCTCTTGATGCTGTGGTGTAAAGGTCAATGTCATTGTGATTCTTCAAAGCAAACTGATTTCCATATGATAACGTTATTTCTGCGTCGATATCCTCAGCAAACCTTGGAAAGTACAATTACTAGCTTTACTTGATGTTTACTTGTGACTTAAGGGACCTGACCGAAGACCTCAGTGAATATTGTTTTAGTTAGATTGTAAAGTTGACTCCTTTTAAACAAATTCAAGCATGCATGTCTGCATGAATAGGGTTTAACAGCACATCAACACTAACCTCACTATATTGTACCGATGAAGTTTAGGTATTCCACAAAAGCATATAAAACACCGATAAAAGACAAAAAGGGCAGAATCCTTTAAAATTCAAACTCAGATATTTTAAATATATAAACTGCACTCTTTTAAAATATTAAAGACATGCTTAACATGAACGTGACTACGGTAAACATCCCTGCATGCCTGCATTAGCTATCTCTTACAACATGAAGGATGGTGCATCTGGCGGCGGAGTGGGGGGGGGGGGGAGTGGAGGGAAGACAAATTCAAGACTCAATAATGCATTTACTGTCTCGTCTGCCTTAACATTGGCATCTCGCCTGTGCTAAAATGGTCGTGGTATCACTCATGCCTGGGACATTGTCACCGTCAACATCAGTTAAGGTTTTGGATTAAGGATTTCTTTACCGAATTTGATGTAAAAAAATTCATGTTACATCACAAAGTTTCCCAAAACCTTCATTGTTAATATAGTGTGCCTGTGCTACTTAATTTTGAAGCTCATGATTATGGGCAGCTTGTCTCCATATGAATTAAAATAGTTCCTCAGATCAGAGGTATTATGGAAAAAAAAAAAAAAAAAAAAAAAACTTTATCGTACGATTTTAGTATTATCATCAAAGATATTGTTACGACCCTATGGTAAGAACAAACGTAACAAAAAGAAAGTGAAACCAACAATGTTTGTAAAAATCAACAAACAATTTATTTCTAAATAATTAACGTGAAAATCAAAATACACTTACAGTATCGTGTATCAAAATCCAAATAATCCAATAATTATTAGTGTTCTAATCACAAGTCCTGTATAACTATAAAATGTTCCAAATGAATGAATGTTCCGAGTTAATGAATGTTCCAAATGAATGAGTCTTCGTAATGAACGAATGTTCCGAAAAAAAAATTGTTCCGAATGAATGAGTCTGTAATGTTCCGATGTACCAACGATAATGTAATCCAGATCATTTTAAAGAATGTTCACAGGCATCCGAGAAAGTCCTAAATATAACTTTAAATGTTAGTGAGTACTCCAGGTAGCTCTGATGAATGGTCCAATAAATAATTCCTTTCGAATTATTTATACAGCATTACAGGGTTACAAGATTCCAGCACGGCTATTATTTCAAACATCTGATGATTCCAGCTGATCGAACAAACAGATCTTTTCAACTCAAGATTTAAAATGGAATATAATTCGTATATTCAGGTCTTTTATATATTTTGCAAATTGCACATCTCACAACAGGAAACGTGTCATATTACGACCCAGAATGCGATACTAAATGCGTTTATTTAGTGGAAATACACTGGAAGACGGTAAACAGCTCTGGCCTTGAACAAAAGGTCAGTAAATACCTTGTTGACATCTTTTTTCAAACTTAAATTGCGACTCACTATTTGACACAATTTTAAAGTACAGTCATAGACCAAAAGTTTAGGCACATTATAGATTCCATATACATAATTCCGTAACAATATACAACTGATTGTATGATAAATCGTATATAAAAACTGTAGTCATTAATTGGTTGCAGAGGTATCAGGAGGACACCATATTTGTTTTTTTAATTATCAGCTTGAATATTTAAGTTCACATACATTTTTTACATCCTTGTTTTGCAGTTTTATTGGGTATTATTATTCTTAATTTGGATAATTTAAATTTTCTTGTTGTTTTTATCCATGGCAAGGATTTTTCTTTCCCATTTGGTTATTGGAAGCATCCACTATCTCAGAACATTATCTCTTTAATACAATTCATGTAAGCTGGTTCATTTTTTAAAAACTATTTTATATTGTTCTTACATACAAATCTTTACCATTCACATGTATTTTGTAGAGGAAATATGAGGCCAAGCCCACCTACACTTATCACTCAGTTATATCGTACGGAATCATTTTGGTGTGAGCCATCAGATTTTGTTACGTGCAATGTATATGTACCCTTTTTTATGCATGTATTAGGGAAACAGTTAAAGAAAATTTGTATAAACTAACCACTGGAGGGAAAAAAATATTAGATTTAATGGTCAGTTAGCCAGAATACCCAGTAGATATTCCATGATAATGAGGTTTAACAAAACCGAATCTTTTGGCCACAATCACCAAGGATTAAAAAGACTCAAGTGCTAAATTATACAGGTTCGATTTTAATATGAATTTATGCAAAAAAAAAATACAATAAAAAGAAGTTTTATTTTCTGTTTAGTATCTGAGTATGCTTTACCACAAACACATTGTAATACAATTAACTTTTTTACCTTATTTTCCGATGTGACCTATGACACTATGCATATACTTGGCACATGCTACATCTCGGCAATTTAATATGAAATCAACAAGATGTTGCTACTTAAGTTGATTAAACGTGACCGTGAAATTTTAATTTTCTTGTACTAATTACTTTTATGACAGGATCTCAAAAACAATGGTTAAGAATCTAAACAATCTGACACAGACGTAATAGTGGACACAAAGCTAGGCACCGTTGGGGCACAAATTACATCTCTACTATATATTATGCCATCAACTGGATGTTTTTACTCGTATTGATTGCACGTAGTATCTCTCTTCCTTTTTCCTGAAAGAATTATGCACGTGTCATCGATCCAATATTTAAAAAAAATGTTATTTTCACTTGAAATCTAACAAGTACAAAACAATGGACATGAACCGAAACTGGTTATCCAATGTGAGCAGCGCTTGAAAAATCTTATGTTCTTGCATATACGTTAAGAAGTTTATGATCAAATAAAATAATAGCAATATTATCTCTGTCTTTTTAACTGTAAATGACATAAGCACATCTTCATGTTTCTGTCTATAGTGTCCTTAAATACTAACATTTTCTACAGACGTAACACCTATTTCATGACATCAAATAATTTTTGGTCCTAAACCAAGGGAGGAATAGCTGCCATGCCTGGACTTTAGAAGCGTGGAGCTCTGCTCTATTATATACATGCACCCTTACTCTCCCTGTGACCCTCGGGTAAGGTGAGTTTTATTTGAAAATTTTAGTAAAGTTTTCAGTTGAAGTTCCTTAGTATGGGCATAAGTCACATACTGAACGTGCAAAAGAAATAAACTAATGCTTCTGAGAAGAAAAAACAAAACAATGTAGCATCTCTAAGTTTTCAGATTTAAAATAAATGTTTCAGCAAACAATACATACCAGAAGGTGAAACATTTTTTTACATTAGAGTACTGCACGATGCATCAAACTGCCATCAACAGAGCAGTTCATAGATATATGCAGTATTTTAGCTCATCTTGCCGAAATGTCAAGTGAGGTTATGGTATGGCCTGGCGTACGTCGTGCGTTGTGTGTGGTGCATCGTCTGTCATCGTTATGTGTCGCCTGTCCGTCAGTAATTGCTTGTTACTACTTTGGAGCCCATATTTCTGATCCGATTTCAGTAAAACTTGGAATATGCATTAATATCATCAAAATCGCAGGCAAGTTCGATAATGAGAAAAATCAATGCATATTAATTTGACGATCTTGGCTCTGGTTGGCTAACCTTGTTACTATTCTGGAAGCCATATTTCTTAAACGATTTTGATCATACCTGGAATATATGCTTATATTATTAAACTCTCAGGAGAGTTCTATAATCAGCGAGATACACATATACTAATAAGGTGATCTTGTATCTGATTGGCTGAGCCTGTTACCATTCTGGAGGCCGTATTTCTGATTCGATCTGGATCAAACTTGAACTATGGGTTGGTATCATCAAGATCTTGGATGGATGCAGTAAAGAGCGAAATTTATGCATATTCATGAGGTCATCTTGCATATGATTGATTGAGGTTGTTAGCATTCTGGAGGCTATATTTCATCCAAATTTTGATAAAATTTGGAATGTATGCTTGTGTCATCAAATTCTCGGATAAGTTTGTTAATGAGCGAGATCCACACATATTAATTAGTTTATCTTGCGCTTGATTTACTGAGCTTATTACCACAATGGAGTCCGTATTTGATCAAACTTGGAATATACGCTTATATTATCATGATCTCGGAAAAAGTTCGATAATGAGCAGGACACGCTTATAAATAAGGTGATCTTGCATCTGTTTGGCTGAGCTTGTTACCATTCCAGTTTTAGTTTTTTCATATTTATTTATTATTTTTATTTTTTATTTTTTGGATTTAAACGACACTTTTAACTTATTACTGGCTTAATCATGCCAAGGAAATGAGAGCTGAGTGCCTTTTAACGGAGGCAGCTGACCCGGGCTGGCCAGGAAAATATCCATTCTTGAAGCCATAGTTCTGATCCGACTCTGACCAAACTAATATATGGGTTTCAAACATCATGAGTTCGATATACACATATAAATGAGGTCATGTTACCTCTGATTGTCTGAACTAGACAGCAATCATGAGTTGGCATATTTTATCTGATTTTGAGTAAACTTGCTCAATAGACTTAAATCATTAAGATCTCCGACGTGTTTTATTATGAGCATTATCTACTCATATTAATGAAAGCCTGCACAGTTAGGAATATATCTCAAATCGTATGTTATTTAAGCATTTATTTTCTACTTTTAAAATATATGTTATCTCTCTCTCTCTCTCTCTCTCACACACACACACACACACAGACACACACAGACACACACACACACACACACACACACAAACAGTTATAGTAAGGGAAGTAACTCATGATATTGATTCTTGGGAATCATAGGTTTTGGATCAAGAGTTCTTCCACATTCAAAAGTTATGAAGACCATATATAAAAATGATAAAACGCAAAAGATGCGTAAATATAAATAGAAGAGTTGATCATAGCCTTCAAAATAATACATCTTAGGGATTAAAATGAAAAAAAAAATTCATTTACAACCGAATAAAAGGCAGAAAATAGAAATAGTTAGAGAAATTGTACAATTACAGGCCAGAAACAAACTATGCGCAATGTTGTAATTAATGATCAGAATTTCTTCACGCTGCGATATATATTTCTTTGCAAATAATTGTGTTTTTTTCTAATATTGGTTTGGCTCCAAAAAGAACAATTTCTCTGGGTTATTTATCAATTACTCTCAGTTGTTTATTTATATGAAAATGTTATATCTCCATGCAAAGAAGCAATTAGTTTCATTACAATGATATTTGTTTGGGGCAGTTATGACCTTTCAATAGAGATGACACAGATTAATATAAAGTGCAAATTCTTTATTGTTAACTGCCTTTTCGACGAAATTGGGGGATATAGAGTATCCACGCTGCCATCCACCCGTCACATTTTCGTTTCCGCCCTATGATTTTTAAACCCGTTTGTAATTAAGGAATGAAACTTGATATACTTTTACGTCATCACTAGATGGTGTGTGTCGTGTGCAATATTGGGCATCCTATCTTCAAGGTGAAGGTAATGACTCAACATTATATGTTCTCCATCACACTTTTCCCTTCCACTCTATAACTTTAAAGTCATTTGAAATTGAGGGATGAAACTTGGTGTACTTATACATTATCAGTAGAAGGTGTGTCATATACAATAATGGGGGCCCTATCTTCAGTGTCAAGGTAACAAGTAAATATTTTATGTTTTCATCACATTATCTCTTCCACTCTATAATTTTAAAATAGTTTGAGATTAAGGTATGAAACATGGTATACTGATATATCATCGCTACAAGGTATGTTGCATAGCACATTGGGGTCCTGTCTTCTAAGTCAAGGTAACGGCTCAAAGGCATTAAGGAATAAAACTTTTTATACATATACATAATCACTATAGAATGTGTCATGCTACCTTCAAGGTCGCTGTTAAATATTTTACGTTTTTCATCACACTTTCGCTTCTGCTCTTTAACTTTAAAGCAATTATAGATTAAGGGATGACACTATACTTGTACATCATTACTAGAAGGTATGTCGTGTACCACATTGGCGATCCTATTTTCAAGGTCAAGTTCCCATCATACGTTATTTTCAACCTTATAATTTTAGAGCTGTTTGAGATTAAGGGATGCAACTTGTTATACATATATGGCATTGTTAGCAGGCGCTTTGTTTGCCACATTGGGGATCTTATCTTCAAGGTCAATGTCATGGTGTTACATGTTGAATTTTCTATGCAGATTTCTTTACCACTATAAATTTAGAGTCATTTGAGATGAAAGAATGGAGCTTGGTTTAACTATATATATATATATATATATATATATATATATATATATATATATATATATATATATATATATATATATATATATATATATATATATATAAAATTAGTAAACGTTGTGGGATCCTATCTGAAGGTTATGGTTCAATATTTTTCGTTTCCACTGCACATTCCCCATCTACTTTATAACTTGAAAGCCGCTTGAGAATAAGGGACGAAACTTGATATACCTATATATTGTCACTAAAAGACGTATTGCATTGTATATTTGAAGTCTTTATTATTAAGGTAAAAGTAACCTGTCAATATTTTAGATTTTCTTTTGTTTCTCATTTATATCATAAAAGTAGTAAGTACACAGATGAATCATGGTACACTAATGCTTCTCAGTTTCATGGCATCTCAGGTACCACTGTCAAGGATCAATATGCTTGCCCCTTTTCTGCACTTTTCCTGAAGTGTCGTTTAAGATAGGGCAGTGGAAACGTGGTTAGTTTCCATGTGTCTGTCCAGTAACGGTATAGTTCAGTCTTAATGGTTATAGATTTCATTATTGTAATTTTTTTGACCACACTATGGCAGGAAAGGAAAATTATTAAAAGAATTTGCTTGTCGATACTTTTTTTATCAATGTGTTACAAAGAATTATCAGTTTTACTTTATAATATGCAGTACTTATACATATTTGGCATATATGTTATCTCATTAATTTATTGTTATTAAAGTTAGCTGTAAATAGATTAAGACATGAAAAAGTATACTCATTCATATGGATCATATTTTGGGAAAAGATTTATTTTCAGTTAGATGTTGTGTAGATGACTGAGTTGTATATGCTCAGACAGATGTAATATATTTAATCATGAATAGCTTTATTTTCATTTACAAGCCCACATTAGTGTCAAAGATTTTGCAACAAGAGCAAACAGTAAAAAAAATATAATATTTCTGTGACACACTAGATCACACCTTTTGACCTTAGAGTAAAGTCACATGCGTTATATAAGTGCTATCTTTTCCTAATACTGAAAATGTACAATAATCCTGCAGTAGAATCTGTGATTCCAAGTTAATTAGCCAGTTTACGGTTTTCTACTGCGTATACTCAATGTTTTACTGAACTACGAGTAAACAAACCATATGGCATATGGCATATGGCATTGTTTATAAATAAGATAATAATGACTAAGAATCACTTCATCATCCTGGTGTGAATATGTCAGATTCTACTGCAGGATTATTGTATATTTTATTGTATGTATTGTATTCCAAGACTGAGTGGCATGCTTTAATGAATGTATCAATGTTCAAATAATCTGCACCTCACATCCTAATTCGTTTAACATTGTATGACCTTGTTTTGTAATGTAGAATACCTTTAAAGCATTTCATTATTTAACATCATGTGACTTTTTATCTGAAATCACTTGATGTGAAAGCATATTTTGCCTGATGTATTACCTCTTGTGTCGATGTCATCAGACAATGGAAACCTGCTATTGAAGAACGCTTAAATTTAAAACCAAGCCATATTTGAGGAAAACAATAAATACAAAGAATAAACATTAGAGCTTAAACGAAGCAAACTGATACTCAGATTACGTTTCCTAATTGACACAGTTATATTCTTATTGTATTGTCAGCCTTAAATCAGGGTTACAACAAGTCTGGATAAAGTCTGAAAAGGGGTAGGTACTATAAGGCCTCTTTTTGGTAAAAAAATTTTAAAACTTTTCAAAAAAGTAGCTGATGTGATAATACCATAGCAAAAATATATCAACATTTTTAAAAAAACTCAAAATTGCAATTTATGTTAAAACAATTATTTAGAGATGACATCATAGGCACGTGCTCATGACGTCACATTTGGCTATAAACTAGCCATTTTGGGCAACAATTGGAGCTATTTTGGACAATGTGAAAAACGAGAAAATTTAAGTCCGTCAGCATTCATTGGTACCTTGCATCTCTATAACGGTCAAGTATTAACTACATCTAAATTGACGTTTCTGCTATAATTAATACATAAAATGATTTTGACATAAAACAG
This sequence comes from Margaritifera margaritifera, assembly GCA_029931535.1. Classification (NCBI taxonomy): domain Eukaryota; kingdom Metazoa; phylum Mollusca; class Bivalvia; order Unionida; family Margaritiferidae; genus Margaritifera; species Margaritifera margaritifera. Next base: position 2,178,480 of record JAQPZY010001369.1, on the reverse strand, counting down.
AGACATTCTTATGAAATAACCATTGTTATAAATGAAGAATTTGTTACAGACAAGAATTTTTCCTATGTTTAAGGACTGCATAGAGACAACAGTTATTACATTATTTACGACTATATCATCAAAGTTTAAAGGACAAGGTTGGATATATAAGGGCCAATTTCGGCCCACAAATTAGCGATCAATTTAAGTGATTGCAAAAGCACATTTATAGTTATACCATAATGACTATCTGTCCATTGTACAATATATACATATGGTATAGTGAAACACTATGAAATAAACATTTAATTGTGTTCCTAAATGGGCGTATGTTTCAGTTTATGACAGAAGACACTTTTTAAAACCATCTAACACATATGCAAATTTCATACCTGTTCTCGTTTGTGATTCTCCTTAACAAAAAGAAAAATGAAGACAAACCGTGTTCTTAGCTCACTCCTTATGTCTCTCACCATATGCGCCAAACAATTTAACTACGAAGCTTTTCTTTAAAAAATAACCGACATTCAAATGTCGACTGTCATTTGTATTCTTTTTGTCTTTTTTCTTATCGTGTTTTGGGACATTCTGAATATTGGGATGAGGGTAGTTAAACGTAGACGAGGTGCATGAAGGAAGTCGTCCCACAACAACAACAATAACAAGCAGCTTAAGGTTTCTTCTTTTTTTTTTACTAACGGGGTCTGAAAGATAAGGAATAACAATAGAAAGAACGATTACAGTGTATCTTTTCCTTACCATGATCATTTTAAATAGCATTTGTTGCTTTAATTAGTTTGTAGACTATATTCTACCTTGTATGAATTCACAATCTTGAACTCTGACAAACATCTTCAGAATATGAAATAATACTATGAATCATACACATACAAGCTATGAAAGTACTGAAACCAGCATTGAACAAATTTAAAATGCAATATGTCTTAGCATTATTATTCATTTGTTTCCCATTTGATGAATTTCTTCAGTACACAATTTCACAGTATCCTCTGCTGAAGACTAGATTTCGGTCTCCAGCTGACAATTATTAACATGGAAAAATAAAATTGAATACAGTAGTTATCGAAGAAGTATTTATTGAAGAAAGGGATTATATTGTACACTTATGAATTTTACTATACTTGTAACACGAAGACATATATAAAATATTTTTTTTAAGGGAGAACATAATTTTTGGGACATAATTGATATTACCCAAAGGAACCTCACACGGCAACATGCTATCTGTATATACTAATTTGATTGTAATTGGCCTGAGTGGTGTTGAGGTAAAGTGCTTGCCTGCAAATCACCACTAAATATTAAATCAACAGTTCGAGCCTTCCAAGGAAAGTAAACGTTTGTTTTTAATTTATATAATTATGTTCTCTTTTATTTTTTCCTACAGTGATTTTTGCTTGTTCCTCTTGCACTATTTCTTTATTTCTGTCTTCCTTTTTCGTATCACAGATTTTTGATGAATAACTGAAACCGTTATCATTCCAAAGATTTGAAGTAGCTTAAAATAACCCTGAAAGCAATTTATTTTTAAATATTGCTATTTCAACTGGTTGTTTACATTTGTCATTATCTAGGTCATTATTGTTTATCATTCCACTGTTTCCTGAAGCTGATTATTACAAATCTTTTGCTCATGACCTTTCGTGTGTATGCGTGTGTGTGAGTGTGTGTGTGTGGGGGGGGGGGGGGGTGAGAGAGAGAGAGAAGCAATAAGAATGGCCATATTGAGAAAAAAAAGCTGGAGGTGATGGTTTCAACTGGTTGTTTACATTTGTCATTATCTAGGTCATTATTGTTTATCATTTCACTGTTTCCTGAAGCTGATTATTACAAATCTTTTGCTCATGACCATTCATGTGTGTGTGTGTGTGTGTGGGGGGGGAGAGAGAGAGAGAGAGAGAGAGAGAGAGAGAGAGAGAGAGAGAGAGAGAGAGAGAGAGAGAGAGAGAGAAGCAATACGAATGGCTATATTGAGAAAAAAAAGCTGGAGGTGATGGTGCCTTTTGGACTGACGTTTTGAATATTTTTCATTCTTCCACAACGGCGAAGAAAATCATTGGCTATTTAATTGTTAATTTCCTTTATTAAAAGCGGTTCTGGATAAAGTTCAAATACATATTTAAGGAAGAGAGAGAGAGAGGGGCATATTTTATCTATATAAGTTTCATCTGGATCTGATTAGGGGCCGAAATTGACTCTTACAGTACCTACCCCTTTGTTAGTTTTCAAGAAAATCTGGAAAAGTCAGAAGTATTACTGCACGATAATCTGAACGGTTGTCCTACAACCTTGCATATTTACTGGGACCACATTGACAAGTTTCTAAGAATCTGGAAGTTTTTAAATTTAAAAAAATACGTGAAATATGCGCGATAGATGTTATTTGATTGAACTTACAATCCTTTTAAGTAGCAAGGGATGCAATAAATCCACACCACACGCCTTAGATTGATTAAAGCTAATAAGACTTTGTAAACATAGCCTTCACTAATATGAATGGAAGGGGGGGGGTATAGCGAATGCCATTATGGATCAGTTTGGTTTGGTTTGGTGCTTTAAGGAACAGCAACGCAAGTAGGTTATTTAGTGCCGAAGCAATTGGAATAAAGTGCTTTGCCCAAGGACGTATCACGGTAGCTGACCAGGGCTGATCAGATTGTGAAATTTCGAAAACTCACAACTCACCATTTGTTCGCGAATCCGCTACGCTAACCATTGAGGCAGCGCGAACGCGAAATCCTCCCCCCCCAAAAAAAAAAAAAAAAAAAAAATTAAAAACAATACATAACGGTTACCTCAGGTTGATAAGTATCTGAACAATTTGACTACCATTATCTAAATCACCCAATCAGAGTTGTAATTATTATCATTATTATAATGAGGGGACGACCACCACCACCACCCTCACAAAAAAAAAAAAAAAAAAAAAAAAAAAAAATAGGAAACACCAGCTAACGTCTAGGTCGTGTGCGTGGTAATTAGAGAAGCCCCAATCCTACACTAGCTTCTTTCAAGTTTGATAGCTCCATGCCTCATCAATAGCTTCGTTCAACATAGGGTTCTTGTTGAGGAACTCGATTACCCATACAAGTGTGCATGTATTTGTGGAGCTGAATAATTGTAAGTAAAACTTTTAAATAGGCGGAATAGTCTTTTCTCAGAGAGTCACGTTGCATTTGTTGAAAATGTATTTTCATCGTTTACATTTGCCATTAGCTGTTGCAATGATGTGCCCATAAACCTATAACTGTCTTCAACCTGATTGTCATTTTACAGTTATTTCATCTCTATTTTTCGTGAACCTATCTGATATAAAATCTTTAACTGAATGAAAAATATTTCTCGTAGTTTGGTACGATTGTCACCCAATTATCAGGATATAGTATAGCTAAATCGTTGATAAATAGGTGACTGACATAACCGGACAAGTTATGACTGAATAATGGTATGAAGTTTGAATATTTGAAAATTAGATTGGTCGCGTTATGAGTGGGACATCAATATTTTCCTTTTAAGTGATCCTAACCCCAAATCTTATAATTTTCAGTGTATTTAACGCAGATGTAACAACTGTTATTTGGGTTCAAATATTTTATCTTCCTCGGTGATGATCACTGGCCTCAAATGTTTAGGTTTTAATTCTTGATATCCAAGTTTCGCGATTTTACCAACATTGTAGTAAAATACGTTTATGCAATATGTTCCTCTATAAATAGATGGCTTGTATCTATTTGGAAATAGTTTGAGATACATACAAAATGAAGTTTTAATTGTCCAACGTTGTACACGATTATGTTTGATCTTCATTAGTTTTTTTTAATTTTATTACACTCTCAAAGTCGCAGTAAATGACAAAATTATCAATAAACTGATGTTTAAACTATTTCAATGCAACGAACGAGCCTTCTTTAAGCGTGATATTTAGAGTTTGCCTAGATTATAACATAGTCTTTTGTGTTTGCTTCTTTTTTTAGGTCTATTGCAAAACATTGCGCATTTTTTTTATATATGTACATTTCTACGTTTCGTTTCTTAATTTGCGATGCATGCTTGATAGATAGTTAATGCCTACGTAATGTTTCTTTTCGTTTAGTACTAGACATTAAAGATTATTATCAGATCGACGTGGTTTTTTCTTTCTTTTTGTTGTTATCTTTTTACACAAGGTCTCAAGTATTTTATCTTCTACTGTTTCATATATATTAACAGAGATATCAATTTCATTTTTGAACTCGTCTATATCCTCTGTTTTTACCGGACATTTAACAAACCACTGAGTGTTTCTCCTTAAGTTGTATTTTGACGGTCTCTAATTCTGATAACTTTGTGGTGTGTTTAAAATTGATTGTGCAACATAAACGAAGCCTTTATTGTCATTGTTTTGCACATTTATGCAAGCTTTTCTGTTTTCGACCCAATCTGATAATTCTTTGTATGAGCTGCCTCTTTGCTGTTCGAAATTTTCGACGTTCATAGTTAGTATAAATTCTGTCACGTACCTACTATGTACTATCCGTGATTGTATGTTTAATAGACTGCTGAGTTAATTGAAAAGAGCATTTAATATTGTATCCATTTCAATTTTGTTGAATACTGACATGCACTTAGTTCGAAAACTAGGTTTTACTTTCTCTTTTCTATCAGTGTATCAGTTTCTAAACCTAACCTTGGGTAAAGGTTAAATGGGTACCATATTACATTTTTAGTTTCCTGGTGATATTATTTTGACTGTGTAATTTATCCTGACTAAAAAGCGTATAGAGGTTCTGCTCGTTAAATATAGAGAAATTGCATGTGCTAATAACTACAATCAAAGATTATGTCTCTTTCATTTTGACTTATTGCTTCTTCTGCCTAATTCGTGTAAGCCTTTTCCTTTCTGCTCTTTGCTTATTTTACTGTTATAAGATCGTTTCATTAAGCATCACAAACTTTCGATTCAAGCTCCAGCTTCCTCAACCTGCCTTCGTACATGAAACTCCTCCTGTCTCCTTTAGCTTTGATGCTGTAATCAGCTCTTGCTTCAATTCATTTCACGTATCCGTCGGGCACTTTCACGCATCCTTCTGTCACAATATATCACATTATGTTTGTCAGAATGTTTCGATTGTTTGGTGACTCGTATCCATTAAAAGTAAATAAAAAGCTTCCTATTTATTTAAATTAAAATCTGTCAGGAGTTGTCACTATAATTTTTCTATTTGTCAATCACATTTTTCCAGTATATCTATTTTTAATATTTGTTTATTTCAATATTTGTTTCTTAGAGTATTTCGACTGGTGATATTTTCTATATCTTAATGCTTGTATTTAAATGACAGCAATATTTACCTGCTACATTTTTGAGATTTCTGATGTACATTTTTCATCAGTAAAAAACAGAGTCATCTGATATATCTCCAAATATACTTAACCCAACACATTTTTTCATTCAACAATCTATGCATTATTTACTTTTGGTGCAGATTCATTGAACGGATTTGCACATGCCTTCCACATTCGTATATTGTAATTTTTATAATGTTTGGCGCTCAAAGTTCCATCGTCCATACAGTATTTACTTTACTCGCATATTTATTTTACAACGCATCCGTCCGTCATTCCTTTTTCTCAAAATTCATGTCCTAATATGTGTTCATGGCACTTTCTATGCGTAAATTTGATAATTTGACAAAATGGCTTTCTTGAATATATGCCATACTCTGCTCGTTGGCAACTGCCATTGATTTGGAAGGAATTTCTTTGATATTGGTCAATCTAGTAAATACAAGTTAAATTCAGTTTGTTTCATTTAGTGTCTTTTGGTTGAATCTATTTGTACCATTTAGCAATAACATTAGCATTTACTTAGAATTAGACTTTTCCTTTAAGTCCCTGTATGGCATTTTATTCATTAAATTGTTCTCATGCCTAAGTATTGAGCATATTGTCCACACTATGCAAGGAATACGCGGAAGCTAAGGAGTCCTGTACCCCCCCCCCCCCCCAAAAAAAAGGCAAAACAAAACAGTACAAAAACACACCAAAAAAATAAAAATAAAAAAAAAATCCCACAAGAGACAAGGATTCTAACGAGTTGGATGAAATTACCTAACACAGACCTTTAAAGCCTGTAACTACATACGCAGAGGAAAGACACAAAGTTAGCACACAACAGTGTTGAAATATTTTGTTCAGGAACGTTTAGCTAAATCAGATAAATGAATAGCAACAGAAGAAACGTTCAATCGTTCATAAAATGAATTAAAACTTCAAACAGAAAAACTTAAGAGAGAAAAAATAGACACATTGTTTATTAGGCTAGCAAAAATAGAGGAAACGAATTCAACAAATTAGGTACGTTGCAAAAACAGATGATGTAATTATGGAGAAAAATCTCGAGGAAATAAAAGGATTTAACATATATACATATTGGTATCTGTATGGAATTAATAGTGGAGCTTTCCATGCATGATTATTTATCAATTCAATGTGTTGAAATCATTCCAGATTACACTGTTGGTGGTTCAGTTCTGTCTGATGTAGGAGTCTGATTCATCAAGTATGCCATTCCTGCTAAATATACTGAATCCCCACCCACCACTGCTTAGATTGCCGTCTATATTATCTGTGGAGATCTGTTCTGTGTCTATGTAATAAATACTCGCATTATAACTTCTTCTGGTCCTTATGTATTCCATTATGGTATGGTATGAATCAAGGAGTTCATCATACAATGTATTCCATAATGGTATGATATGAATCAGGAGTTCATCATACAATGTATTCCATTATGGTATGATATGAATCAAGGAATTCATCATACAATGTATTCCATTATGGTATGATATGAATCAAGGAATTCATCATACAGTGTATTCCATAATAGTATGATATGAATCAAGGAATTCATCATACAATGTATTCCATTATGGTATGATATGAATCAAGGAATTCATCATACAACATAAATTTCACCAGACCTTACAGGTCAGCAACAAATGGAAAGAAGTTCGCATGTTTGGAAGTTACCGCGCCTTATACCTTTCCAAGCTGTGCCATGTGTGCATCGTGTCAGAGTTTCTTACGTTTAATTTACGAAATAAATTATCTTTCCATTCAGAAATATAATGTGCCAAAGCCAGAATTATGTTAGTAGTGCATAATTTAGCAATTTTGGCCATCCAGTGTTTATTTTGTTACAAAAGCTTCTTCCACATGGATTGTAAAGGAATCAATGTGCCCAGTTGAATAATTACATTTGGTCGGTTTTGTGCTCAAACACTAAATTGGAACTGATGTTACTGTTCATTATTGAAAGTTCTTTACTTTGCAGAACTTGTTATTTTAATTCCTGTGCGAAGTAGTGTAGATTTGATGAGGACTATTTTGAATTGCAAAAAAAATATTTTTTTTATTAATATACTTTCGCTTTATTCACATCCAAAGTCATGTGTCCGTTTTGTTATTTCCAATTTAATCACATGTATAAATGTACAAATAATATTAAATGTAATACGAATACTACGGACAATGTAAGGACAACTTAATTCTGTCTTAATTCTCTATTCTAAGTCATTTTTCTGTGTGGTTTAAACAATTGACTTGGTTAACACCATAACTAGCCCTGAGACTGACAATCTTTGATTGGCTAGCTTATGCCATTGATATAACAGGGATGCAGGCAGTACAATTGTAGATAGCGGTCAAAGCGGAAAAGTATGAACATTGTTCTAAGTAGAACACAATTTCAATCCCAAATTCAAAATTCAATCAGACGTATACATTGTTAATACATACTCAAGATTTTAATATTGGTCTACACATGAAAATTTAAAAACAATCAAATTAATTATTCTCAAGTAATTTTTAAAAATTGACTATTATGTATGACAATGCACTCCACTACTTTTCCATCGTTATGTAATAATGATTTATAAATCTGCTGCTATCTCCCACCATACTTGCCCTAGCAAATTAGTAATAGAATAAACTTTACATTGGGAGATCACGCTTCCATAAAAGAATGTGTTCAGAATCAATTTAATCAATGAAGGTGATATTGTACATATAAATAATCTTATCCAATTGAATACAGAATTGCATATGATAATGTCGACTTCTGGCATTTGATAAACAATTGGAGCTTCATTATTATCGGAAGTTTGTATTGTTTGTGGATGCAAACTCGCCAAGTTATATTCAAACACATGCTCTGTCTCACCTTTATTTGTTTATAAAAAAGTTAAAACTTCAACTGATTTTTGTGATTTACCCCAGTGGATATTACAATATAAACTTGAAGCGTATCTAAAAGAACAAAGTATTCAACACGTTGTACCCAGCGACACATCACAAAGCGCAAAAAAAAAAAAAAGAAATTAAACCAACTGTTCAACATAATAACAACTATTATTTACCCGAAAAATCGCAACAACTATCCTCGTGCTTTTTCACTGCTTTTTGTTTCTGAATCCTTTTCCACAATAAGTACAAGGTTTGATATAAATGATATAAAGCAAAATGTAGATAATGTATTGCTTTTCCGTGTTTATATTTGCTAAAATGGGAATTGAATTCTTTAACAGATTTAATTAAGCAGTATGTTGTAATGATACCTGCAGTCACAATTGCACATTTCTCCAGATTGCTACAAATTGCATAAGCTTAGTGTAGGCTTTACAAAAAGGCATTTATTTGATTTAAAAAAAAAAAAAAAAAAAAATGACTAACAATAGCCTATTTGCGGAACGGGTCATGCACGGCCTTTCCATTACAATGTACTATTGTTGGTACGCTCTTGTCGATTTTCGTAACATTATGTGACTGTATATTGTTAATAGTCAACAAAGAGTAATAGGAATAAATAGTGTAACGATCAACCAGATGATTGTTCAGACATTATTTTATTCTGATTTTGTGACTTAAAATGTCTACTTTTGAAAAAGAAATACAAGATTTCCACCATATTTGCATAATAACTTTTTTATTCTGTACTTTTCTGTCTCTCTGTCTTAAAAGAGTGTATAAACATTTTTTGCAGTTGAGCACTCCATCTATTAGTTGATCAAAATGTGTTTGATATTTTCATCCATGGCAAATCAAACATTCGCTTTTTTTTCATTTCATTTCTTCAAAGTACATATTATACATTGTTTTCATGTCCATTCGATTGATAAATTTATTATACGAAAAATAGTTTATATTTTCCAAGTGTAGTATAGAGAATAATAGTTTCTGTACCAGTTTTTTTGCGTGAGTTAAAGAAAAATCGGTTTCATTTTTAACGGCTGTGGAGATGCAAGTAGCAACCTCCCAAGCGGTGGAACAGCGAATGGCGAACGGGCGGAGCAGATGTGATAAAAATCGAAAATAACAGAGATAATAGTTTAATAAGCGACCTAAGAACGTTTATTCCATAATGATGATATAAGCTTATTTACCAAGTTAGAGCAAAGTCCGATCGAATTCATTCTCCACACTGGTAACATGCTCAGTCAATTAGATACAAGATTACCTTTTAAACAGACATAGAACTTGCTCATAATCAAACTCATCCCACATCTTGATACAATAGGACTAACAAGTTTGATTAAAATCTAATTAGAAATACAACTACTAAGGCATTGACAGGCTCAAATCAGATGCAACATCAGGCTCAAATCAGATGCAACATCACGTAATTATTATTTGTGCACCATTACCAAATTTAATCAAAACCCTATCAAAAATACAGTCGCGTGAGTTGTAACAAAACTCAGCAAATCAAATGCAAGATTGCCTCACAAGCACCAGTTAGAACATCGCTTGGCCATACATTTGATGGGTTTGTTGATTCGCCTTTGGTGGAGTGCATCTCATTTGTTGCAACAGAATAGGCTGTTTCGAATGTGACTTTGTCTTCCATTCGTAATTTCGAGGTCAATCCTACGGATGATACCTCGAATAGCTATCATTCGGACCACCTCCGCTATTTACGAAACAAGGATTGACCGCGAATTTGTGAACGCACTGAACTATTTTTTTTCATTTGTAACTTCTCGGACAATCCGACAATCAATCCAATCATAGAAATAGCCAATGTGGTCCTAATACATACCTGCCAACCCCCTGAGAGGCAAAAGTATAATCCAAGTGGACAAAAAGAGTAATCCGAGCAAAAAAAAGAGTAATCTACATATAATATGCTATAAATTTAATGAAATTTAAGAAAAATGAACATTATTTATTTTCTACTAACCGGAATCAGCAGCTAGTTCCAGTCCTTGCAAAAAAATGGACACAATATAAATGGATCAGTACGTATTAAACAAATGTTAAACATATTTACAAGTGTTTATTTAATCCTCTGGTCTTGTTCTTTTCTCAAAATTTACTACTTCAAGTTTTCATATGTAGCACTTTTAGCTTTAGAAAGCAACAAACTGTCATGCTACAATTCAAAACACTTCTTACCAGCTGCTGCCATGAATGTTTTGCACACCAGTAGAGCACTAAGCACTGGGTTACTGAGACTGGATCTAAATTCAGTTTTAATTTTCTTGACAATACTGAACAATCAGTCAAAAGCTTGGTCGATGAAATAATTTCTGGTTTAATAAACCTCATAAGCAAATCTGACAACTGGTCTGATAAAATTGTATGCATAATATGAATGCATGGTTCATCTTGCTGCAAGACAATATTTGCTGCATCAAAGAATGGAATAGCACTCTTCAAAAACAAGCAATATAGCCTTTGTAACTGGATCATTGAGTTTTTTAAAAACCATCTCACATTTTGATTTTCTGAACAATTAACAGATTCTGATTGCTTCTGTGACTTCCTTGTATCCACTGCGCTAGATTTTCCTTTAGAAGAATGAGAAGATCCAGTATGCTTCTTACCAACTACATTTGTACTACACTTATCCTTTGAAGAACTAGATCCAGTTGTCTGCTTTAGTTTACTAACAATGGATTGGAATTTTCTGTCACAACATTTATCTTTCACAATGTCAGACTGAGCTTGGAGGCCCTCAGGCTGGATAGATCATGGCTTCTCAAATAAGAATTCCATAGATTTAAATTTCTTTCTTTCTGATGACCCATCCTCTTCATTACTTCTACCTTTACATTCATCTCCTTTTCTCTTCTGACTTCTAACAGATTTTGCTTTAGTGTTACTCTTCTTCACTCTTTTTTCCCTGTTTTTCTCTGCAGACTCACTTTCCTTTTGAAAGAAATCTAGTAGAGCTGTCCAAAGCTGAAGTAAACGGCCAATACATTTGCCAAGAGATAACCATCTTGTACAACTTTATAATCTTCAAGGTCAAACTCATCTTGCCACAGCTTTCTCCAAATAATAGTATATGTCCATTAACAGACTACCAATATCTACTTCTAATTTATATGCAACCTTTCTCGCAGCAAGGCGCATCAAATGACAGGGACAACCTGTTACATAAACTGATGAATATGTTTTCAAAATATCGGATGCAACTCCTTTATGAATTCCATTATCATTATCAGCAGAAAACCCCATACAGTTCTGCCAACATATGTTAGGTTTTTTCAACACATTGTCAAGCAAATCAAAAATGTTTTCTCCAGTGGAAGCTACCGTCAATTCTGGTAAGGAAAGAAGAACACTCATGATTTTGCCTTTTTCATTATCAAAGTATCTAACACAGATATGGTACAACTTTTTGTCGTCGTAATCACTACTCCCGTCTGTAGCAACACTATATGGTCCAGTTTTCATGGCCTCTGCCATTTTCAGTGAAGTATATTTCGATAATCACTGAACAATATTAGATGTTTTTGTTCTTGCACATGCATATGTTTCTGCAATTTTGGAATCTGGTAACATTCGTTTAAATAAAGGAACATGCTGGTCTGCTACTGCTAGGAGAAATCCATGTTCTATTATGAACTCGGTAAATAACACCTCTGCATTTATTACACTCGTGTCTGCACTGGAATTTTGCTGTAAAAAGGCAGTTACTTTAGTATTCGAATTAGTGATATTGGCTAATTCGATGTGCTTCTTTTATTAGTAATATATTGCGTGTTTTCTGCGGATAATTTTTGGCGAACAAAATGTATGATTTGTCTGCAAATTGATACGCCAACACTGAGCCAATTTATATTTTAGTCTTGCATAAATAGCGAAGGTGGTCTGAATATCTTCCGCCGACATATTGTGTCATCAATCGGAACGTCCTCAGACTTTCCATAGCTTGCTAGAGAAAAACCTCAGATATAAATAATGGCCATTTTGAACCGCCCTCAAGACCATGATTGGTATTACATCAGATTAACACCATTAACGTCAAAATGACTACGAATCAGTTTCAGGCTATTGAAATCAAAAGATTTCTTCAATTTTGCAATTAAAACGTTGCATGACTAACATACAAATTTAGAGGTGCAGGTATTTCATTGATTGCTGAAATGTCGTCGAGTGTTTATTCAACAGCTATCAATTTATAACAATCTCTTCTTGCAGATCTTGTCGGATGTTCGTCCGCCAAAACTTACCAAATTAGGAAGCATCACTATTACAACTGTTCTATAGAGTTGACGTGTTATGTATATTTAATATCTGATGTGTGTTTAAATCTTGTTCATGATGGTAAGTTGCACTTTAGATTCTCGTCATTAGTAAATAGAATATTTACTTAGCATTTTAGTTCAAGGTCAGTCTTGTTGACAGTTAGACTGTTTATCTTTTCCATTTGATTGCTTCAAATCCTGTTGATATAGGTCAAGTGAACATGTGTATACAAAGGGATTTGGTAAACAAATAATTCATTCCTGATTTAAATCAGTTTGTGGCAATCCATTTGTGATCAGATTTTAAGTTGTACCGTCAAAATCAGATATAATTCGAGAGGAATTATTTATTTAATATATAATCATTGGAATTACTAAAGTGCTCATGGAGTTTTGAATTAATACATTACTTTGGACTTTTTTGAACTCATTTAAAGACATTCTAGATTGTATCATTGTGTTATATCAGGACATTCAAGACCTTTGGAACTCATTTGGAATATTCTATATTTTTGGACTTCTGATTAGGACATTTAGGATAATTTGGAATTTTATTCACACTATTGTAAGCATCTTTTGAATTTAACTTTGTATTATAGTGAAAAAAATTGCTTGTTATTGTTACTTATATTGTTGGTTTCACTTTCTTTCTGTTACATATTTTGAAAAGACCTAGAGTTGTAAGAGACGTTATTCGGTTCGCATCGGAAAGAGTAGATATGTTGCGAATTATTGTGTCACGTGAACGACAATTGGAACACCTTTGGCTATTTCTGCGAGGCAAAATTATGCCTTGGCTCAATGTCGGCTCAGTAATTTACAGAAAAATCATACATGATATTCGCTGAGCATTTCTCCCCAAAAAAAGAAACCGCAGTCTATTCAAATATTTTCGGCTATTTCTACAATTTAATTAATTGTAACGGAGAGGTTACGAATTAATGAATAATCTGATGCATTCGCAACTTCTCGGTCAAATTTTTTTTCGTAAATAGCCGAGGTTGTCCAAATGCAGCTACCAACACACATTCAAGGGATCTTAACGGTGTAAAGGTATATTTATCCTCGCGCTTTTGATGACGTCAGACATTAGATTCCTTGCATTTAGCAGGTGCCGTTGCAATTGGAGACCTCTGCTTTCATAACACCCTCGTCTCTTTCCCATGAGAGTCGAATAGCTTCAACTCTTTGGAAGAGACTCGGTGGTAATTGTGGTAATACTTCTCAAATTGGTATATTTTGGCGGACGAACATCCGGCTAGATGTGCGCAGACCAGAGTCTTAATAGGTCATAAAAACAACACCCAACAATCGATGAAAAACTTGCATATTTAATTTCTAATGATATTCCTGCAACTTTGTAATGAAAAAAACCAAAAAAAAACAAACGAAGCAATCATTCGGTTTAAGTTGTGTGCAACTTTTGCTTGTGTTGCTGTTAGTAGCGATGATACGTCATCTAGTCATTGTGAAGTTATAATGCAGTAACAACCACAGGCTTGATGGCAGTTCAAAATGGCTATTTTTACCACTCTGCACCATCGCCGCTAAATAAAATTCTTAGTAAAAAAAAAAGTTCAACGTGTTTTTGCAAACGTAAAATTGCCCTTGCTTTTGTGAGCACTTCAGTTGTCAAATGTTTAGTCTCGGAGACAGTGCTGGATTACCCAATAGGCAGACTAAGCACGTGCATAGGGCACCAGCAAAGCAGGGGCACCAAGATATAAAAAAAAAAGAAAAAAAAAAGAAGAGAAATTACGTTTTTTTTTGTTTTTGTTTTTACATAGGGGGGGGGGGGGACCATAATCTTTTCAGTGTTTAGGGTCTCTAAAGGTCTTAAACCGGCCCTGCTCGGAGGTGTGTATAGATTTGTGTGATTTGTGTGTTTTGATTTGTGTGTATAGATTTGTGTGTATAGATTTGTGTGATTTGTGTGTTTTGATTTGTGTGTATAGATTTGTGTGATTTGTGTGTTTTGATTTGTGTGTATAGATTTGTTTGATTTGTGTGTTTTGATTTGTGTGTATAGATTTGTGTGATTTGCTCGGAGGTGTGTATAGATTTGTGTGATTTGTGTGTTTTGATTTGTGTGTATAGATTTGTGTGATTTGTGTGTTTTGATTTGTGTGTATAGATTTGTGTGATTTACTCGGAGGTGTGTATATATTTGTGTGATTTGCTCGGAGGTGTGTATAGATTTGTGTGATTTGCTCGGCGGTGTGTATAGATTTGTGTGTTGTCAGGCTCTTCAGTTTCAGAGGTAATTAAATATCGCATGTAATCTGCAGTCCCATAATGCCTAGATTGAAGTGATCGGTTTTTAAAAAACACAGTAACTTCTGAAGTTGTATTAATTACATCAGAGTTTTTTTTTTTTTTTTTTAGTATGCGAATGAAAAGCCCAAGGACGTCCGATTGGAGACTTCATGGTGTTACTCGATTCTCCGTGCAGAATATCAAATACATTCGGAACATGAATAAAATAACTAGTAACTGTGTTCCGGACTTGCTCCTACTGTGCCGGCTGAATAGTTTGTGCAGACAGCACAGTTTACTATAATATGGGACCGATCCATTCTGAATCGTACACCACCTTCGGTCTTTGAAAGTATTTACCTGGGTCAGTTACTATCTAGCTGAGGATTATTTAATCCCTTTATACCTTAAAAAATTTCAATTCAAGTCTTGTTCCGTTGTGCAAACTTTTTTTAATTTGGAAAAATAAAGTTGTTAACCGCGAGAACAATGTTAAAAAAAAATGCTATTTATAGTACAAGCACAGCCTAATACACGTTGAAAGGTGCATGGTTGCGACGCGGATCCTCGCGAAGGTAAAACTAAAAAGCGGTACATTTATACTGTATAAAACGTGCACAATACCATTCGCTAAAATAAAAAAGGCTACGAAACTAGAGTGAAAAAAATTATCTGAATTATAAAAATGTAATGTAAGTAAAATAGAGTCTTTATCATTTATAGTAAAGATGACTTCTATCATGCACACACACAGCGGTTGCAAAGCGTATTATTATCACTATAAAGACATGCAAAGGGGGGTAAACAACATTTATTAATATTTGGTAGGTAATGTTGGGAAAGCACTGTTGATGCTTAAATAAGTTCGGTTGAAATGGATTCACCATGCAGCAGCGTAATAAATGTACTTTGACATAGTTCATTTTAAAGTGGTTTGATTGTTGTTTGCTTAAATTAATTGAACAAAATAGTAGGTCCAGCATTTTGGCTTTAAAATCTACATTCGCCCTATGTAGTTAGTTCAATACCAGTATGCAATGTAAAATAGTATAATATTACCATTATTAACAGCCTGATTAAAATGTTGATTCTCCCATATCAGTCTGTACCACCTTTCATCCGTACTTTCGAGCTGCCGCACGTCTGTCTTGGTTAGCTTAATTAATATGTACAAATACTACAATTGGTGGCAATAAACGATGCACTGTTTAAAAACTCTCTTATAGGCTTTGGTAATAACTGATATTCTCCCTGTGACAAAAATGTTGGTAAAATAACATTTATTCTTATGTTGTAGGAAATTGAAAGTATGTTATGAAAATAAATGTTGCTAGGATATTAATATGGTGATTTTTAGAAAGTTGACATCTGCACAAGAGTATCAATAACAAGGTCAGTGTCATCATTTTCATCACTTTCATTTTCAATGATCGCTAAAGAAGCTGCTAGGTCTGCCATACTTAAGTCTGTTCCAAAACGTTCGATTCACCGATGTGACGGCACAGTTTTCCAACCTGTTCAGGACAATCAATCGAGCATGCCTACTATCATAAAACATGGGCTCCAACTTTCGCTTTTGATGCGATTGTGTTGATTCGGTAGATCATAGAGAATCTAAAACAGTCATTGAATATGAACATTCCTATAAGACAAAAAAAAAAAAAAAAAAAAAAAAGGATTTGACGATTCTTGCTCGCATACAACTATTACTTTGAAGGTAATTTTACATGACTGCTGCACGCACCGATACAATGAGCAGACCATATCTCGACCAAATATCCGTTGTCGTGATAATCCTTCAATCGTGCGGCATGTTTCTAGCGACCTAACGCGCTTGTTTCGTGATAATGATGTCATCAACTGTGTCAACAGCTTTCTTTAAGAGTGACCGGAATGAATTAAATAGTAAAATCAGACAAAATGAGATTTAAACAGGTCATTTCATGTAATTTAAAAAAAATCATAATTTATTTTCACCAATGCCTTATTTGTGTCAGATATTTTGGCCTTGAATTTTCTTTTGTTTGCTAAAGATAGCGCCGCCTATCACATGATGTCTTTGTTTACATATTTTGAACAGGGAAACACACTTGGGGAATTTATACAACTGGATCGCCAATGGAAATATTTGGTTTTAATCATATGGAGTTTTTATACAACGTAAGAAAATTTACACTCGAAATGTATATTCACTACGGACTTTTTCGTTTCAGTATTATTTCATAACAAACATATATTCTATATCAAAAGACATTGAATCTGTTATAATAAAATGTGCATCCATTCACCAGTGTCTATTTTTAAATTTCTGTCTGTCTGTCTGTCCCTCTCTTAGTCTATTGAGTCATGGATTTATATGGTAAAGAACAAGGAAGCAGTAATGTGTGCACAAACTGCATATAGAATTAACGGGATAAAAAATCATTTATAAATGTTATTTTTTGTTTTGAAACATGGAGACACTATAAACTAATAATATCCATACCTTGACCTAACTGGGAAATTCCGGTCATATGCCACGTGACTTTTTAGTCAGTTCACGAATCATGGACGACACTGCCGGAAATAAGAAAACTTACACTCGCTCGGAAAAACGGTAATTCTGAACTAATGTACATGAATGCCAAATTTGTTTTGAGGATGATTAAATGAAGTAGATATAGTTGAACACTTTCTATGGTTATTTGAATAGATTCTCACAATATTATAAAACGAACGCGTTAAGTGAACGAAAATTGTTTGTTTGAGGATACTAGATCACACCAGTTGGTTGATGTCGTCCAAAAATGTCCACGTACTTCAACATTGACTTTTTCCGTATGTGTTTCTCGGGGCGTGTAAATAATAGTCATCGAAAGGAATATAGATGTATGTGGATCCAAATAAAGTAAATAATCGCCATTTAAAGGTATGTGTAATCAAATTATAAAGAACGACACACATTACTGACATAGTCGGTACTGATCGCATACATGACCTGTATGACTTTTGCTATAGCTGTTGAATGAAAGCTTTCGGGTCAAGAATTGTGTATACGTGGAGTTCACAGTGATGATATATAACAAGACAGGTTACATTCATCATAAATATGCTTTGGTTTTCGCTGAATAATATTTTTTTTTTGGTCATATATACCTACCATTCGCACATGGCATTCATGGGAATTATCCCTCCCCAAGGGCACTTGTCTTCACTTTACCAAATTTTAAGACCTTTTTGGAGTTTATATTTGTCTTTAAAAGGAGTTTTCCTTAACAAGCGATGTTACTGTGTCAGTGCATATGTTCCATTAGAAAGAGTCCCTGATTTAGTGAACACAAGAATTTGACAACAAATCTACAAATTTCACAAAAAATGCATAAATATCCACAAATTAAATTCTTAAACAATGTTGTGTACATTAAGTTCTGATATGTTAATATTTAGGAGCATGTAATTAATATGATTTATTATGACATTCATCTTACATGAAACCAAATATCATACATGTATACATGCAATTAATAATTAAAGTCATACATTGTAAATTGTTTCAGGATACAAAATTGTTTATTTATTTATAGAAATTGCATAGAAATATCCTTCAATTTGACAAATTTGAAAAATGATCGAGAAGCTGTTACATTACCCAATTGTGCTGCAAAATCTGCAATCTCTTTGAAAATTCAACAGTTTGCAAAAAAATCCACAGGTATGGT
This sequence comes from Margaritifera margaritifera, assembly GCA_029931535.1. Lineage (NCBI taxonomy): Eukaryota > Metazoa > Mollusca > Bivalvia > Unionida > Margaritiferidae > Margaritifera > Margaritifera margaritifera. The sequence goes on along the minus strand of JAQPZY010001369.1, from coordinate 2,160,011 downwards.
CTTTTGCAAAAAAATCCACAGGTATGGTAACTGCAAACATCAACAGGTAAGGTCACTCTGGTCTGATGCTGCTGATCATTTTGTTTATAACTACATATTGTTTTTATTGGATCAGTTTTACTTGCATTACCACAATTAAGTTATTTTGACATGAAAAATGTTGATATATGTTTGTATATTTGATTCAAAATTATTTGATTAATTAACCGATGAATCTCTTTTCCTAGACAACAGATATGAATTGACATGACGTTTTAAGAGAAGACCTATATAACCATGGCAGAAAAGAAAACAGGTTAGAGCTTCTGTTTCCTATTAACAGTAAGAATTGTTAATAATAATAATAATAACAATAATAAATAGTATTGACATTTTATAACTTGAAGTTATTTTTGACACAAATACAAATTACTACATAAATACAATAGTGTTCATACAGGCAACATCTAATAATAGATCATTTTTAGCTTGCCTACGTTAAGTAGAAAGCTAATTTTGTGCATACCCCCACCTTCTTGACTGACATAAATACAAATTGCTAATTGTTAAATTCAACACAAATACAAGCTAAGTTTGTACTTTTGCCACATCAACATTGTCATTAGTGTTAGCATCAGCACATCTTTTAATTTGCATCATGTAGCCATTATTGTGCTGATGTGATATTATTCACTAATACATACATACATCAGCACATGTAAATATATAGAGTATATGTTGGCACAGCCTGATTTCACAACCATTATTACTTCTTAGACCCTAACACCATTTTGGAGTAGGGTATAGCATTTACAACCAGGAAAGATGTTAAGGGAGCACATCTTGCAATATATGAATCTACTCTTGGCAATGACCATTTAGTTTTTTTTTCTTCTTGTTAAAGTACTGCTCTACAGTTTTACTGTACTATGTAACACAGTGCAGTGTCTTCCCAAAAGGTCAATGACACAGCTAGGGAAGATGATATTATGAGTTTATTATAAACTACCCACTGATATAGGATCACTAAAAAAATGGTGCTAATTGCATTCAGTTATTGTATGATGTCAGTTTTCTCTTCAGATCTTTCCCATGTTCGGAATTCTGGTTGCCCACTGCTAGGCTGTGGGCTACCAGTAAGCGGTATCCTATGGATAGGTGTTATCAAGTGTGATATTGATTAATGACATAAATGGTGCATGGCAGATCAAGTGTGATATTGATTAATGACATCAATGGTGCATGGCAGATCAAGTGTGATATTGATTAATGACATCAATGGTGCATGGCAGATCAAGTGTGATATTGATTAATGACATCAATGGTGCATGGCAGATCAAGTAGCAGAGTGTGCCTCTTGGTTTTGAAAAGACAAAATGAATCAATGGGAGAAAATAAACCTCACAGCGATTATGGTGTGTGTGGGTGTGAGAGAGAGAGAGCACATAACTAGGTCAGTAATTTAAAAAATTATTTTTTAAATAAACAGTTCAAGAAAATATCACACTGCAAATGATATTTCAGACTAGACCAAATGAATCAAATCAAGTAAAAAAGAACAAACTAATATTGTTATGAATCACTCCAAAGAACATAATTAAAAAATAATTATTGTTTGACATTCTGCAACACTTAGCTCATTTTAACTTTAAATATGACAATTTGAAATAGTATCAGGAGAAAAAAAATAATTACCAGCATCTGTCATGTAGATTTATAATAGATTGTTCAAGTTTCACATTTTTAAGGCAGTTGTCCTTTAGTGGCACCAAATAATCCAGCAGGTTAGATTTCTCTTAGGCCTTAAATGGGTTGAAATTTTCCTGAGTGATCTTGGCTGGGTTGTTAAGGTTGGAAATATCCAGTGGCATTTTATCTGAGACAGTATAATTTTGTTTTTGTTCTATGACTTTCCTTCAAAAAATTCTAAAACTTGAGACAAAATGAGGTTGTCTTTTTCTGAGAAAACATCTGTTTTGACCAGTATACATGTACAAAAATGTTGATGATATCAGTGTCCGATGATTAAAATCATGTAATTTTGACTGATTGGCTACTTTCAGGTAATTATTTTGGATGATGCAACAATTTGAAACTGAAACAATAATAGGGTACAAGAGACACTCTAGCGTGATATGTATGACAAGTGGAGAAACGAAAGCTAATCATATCAAAATCAGAAAGCCGCACTACTACAATAAATGATTTAGACAACATTCTCTTGTGTAATACCAGGTATAATATAGAATGGGTGACTCAAAGGGTAGATAGAGAAAATCTCTTATACTACAGTGCCCTCGACTTCTCTACCAACACCATTTTCATTGCCCCTCTCTCTGATATATCAGGTGTCTCACTCATGCATATCATCTAATACTTATTAGCTAAAATGTCAAATTGACAGCAGCTTGTGAACTACTTGAAATTCTTAGACATTCACTCCCATATTCACTAAGCAGTATTTGCAGCTAATTTGTTAAACTTTTACCATTTGCCCTTATATCACAGAGGACTGTGTCATATAATACATATGAGGTTACAGGTTGTAAGGTCAAGGCTATTTGATGATGAACTTTAATCTTTTAGCAATGTTTGCATGTGTTATTTATTTAATATTTTACATACCATAAGAGACATTAACATATCACAAGACCATGCATTATGTATCTTGTCCAAGTGCCATGATGAAAGGACAAGGCCACTAGCAGCTAAAATGTTTGTTTTTTGTCCTTGTCTGATGTCACAAGAACACTAACAATGTGTATAGAATAACTTCTGGTAACTAGCTTTCCCCACTTGGAGTTGCTAAGGTCAAAGGTCAAGGTCATAGCATACTGCTGGATCACATTTAACTGAAAATTTGGCATTAAGATGGACTATGACAGCATGGACTGTTCTTATCTATGTATTTGTATTTTACTGTTTATTTGACTAGAAACAATGATAATACATGTACCATTCATATTCATACAATGTGTTTGCTTCCAATCAGGCTGAAAATGTGCAGTCAGAAAGTTTTGTTACAGATTGTTGGTTGGTTGGTTGTTATGGATTTAATGCCATTTTGCAGCACATGATAGGCTATACATGGCAGCCAGTATATTTTGGTGGAGGAAGAACCCGAGAAAACCCCGGGAAGAACCACCGACCCATGGCAAGCTACTGGCAAGATTTGTCACATACCCACGTTGGCTGAGCCCGAGACTTGAACCCACGTGCACAGAGGTGAGATGTCAGTGATCTGTAAAGGCGAGCGTCTTAGACCACTCGGCCACCCGGGGCCCCTGTTACAGCTTGTATATTGCTGAATGTATGCTACCAAGCCCCACATTCTGTTACAGCTTGTATATTGCTAAATGTATGCTACCAAGCCCCACATTCTGTTACAGATTGTATATTGCTAAATGTGTTCTATCAAGCCCCACATTCTGTTACAGTTTGTACATTGCTAAATGTATGCTACCATGCCCCACATTCTGTTACAAATTGTATATTGCTAAATGTATGCTACCAAGCACCACATTCTGAAAATTTTATAAGCAAGAAGCTCTGACAGGCTCAAACTCAAAGTTAGAAGATTTTGACATTGGTAACTTTAATAAGAATATAAAGGTAAAAATTATGTAACTTTTTTGGGTATTGAATACTATTCTTAAAGATGATTGGTGATGAAATACAGGAGTTTTTAAGTTCTTTAAAAATTAATATTTGTAAATAGCTAAGAGTCCAAACAATCCAAACTGACACAAAAAATTATAGGTAGGTATGCATTTTCTTGCACTTCTTTTGATTGACTAACTGTTCTGAAGTAGGGTAAATATAAAGAAGAGTATGAGAAAAAAATACACAGTCACTGATTGTTCATAAAATAATAGCTGAATGAGTTTTCTTTTTTTAAATATTTATCAATTGGACGTTATAGACTCTTGTTATTAAATACACAAAGAAAAGTTGGTCACTGAATTTTGCAACAGAGTGCCTGTGCAGCTGATTTACAGCAGGCTGTAATTGCCACAGGTTCCCAAGATCTCAAATACTTTCTATTTTGCAGAACATTTATTTGATTTATTAAAATTGTACAGGAATTTTTCTTTTCCATTATTTAATAAGAGACAGAATTCACATGCACATGATTTTACATCCAATCTCATTTGGAGATCATTGTGCTAGGAAAAACCTTGGTAAAAAGTGACATATTGATGACATAAGAATGCAACAGTCATGTCATTTTGAGCCGTACAGTAAGCATTGATTTGACAAAAGTGGACTACTTTTACTTTGGCTTTAACAGAAGGGGACATCTTTAACTTTGGCTCTTCTACTGTAATGCTAAATGTTAATAGGTATTTTATCTAACTTTGGACTTTGAGTTTGAGCTTGAATTTTGTGTGTAAAAAGTTTCAAGCATAAGAGGCCGAGCTTCAGAAGTTGAATATTCAACTGGTCATGCTCATAGCCCACCCACCCACTCACCCTCAGTGCAAGGTATATATGATGTAATTGACACATTTAAGTTCCTGAATGACGCACATGATGAAAAGCCAGATTAAATGAAGAAGAACACTCAGGATTTTGAAGAGGAGAAACAAGATGAGAAATAATACAAAAGGTACTTATTGTTTCCTGTGTTTTTAAGCTCAAATTATCAATTATTGTAAGCTGTAAATTTCAACTATGGAACAATTGCAGAAGATGCATCAATGGACAGATCAGTGAAAGAGGCTTCAAGCAGTGACCATGAACTGGGTAGTGACTTTGTTGAAGGACCAGAATGGAAAGGAAATGATGGTATGAAACTACTAAATCATACTTGCCATAACACGACGTGTCACACGAAAAACACGATTTTGGACTTCCAAACCCCCCGAAACAATCGTGTTTCGAAAAACACGATTTTCAGCAATTTTGCAACAAAATATTTTCCACTCCAAAAAAAGAAAAGAAAAAAAAAAACGAAAAAAAAACGAATATTTCTTGATCACTATTACATATGCCTGTAATATGTGGTATGTATAAACAGTAAACAGCACTGCTCAAAGCTCATGTAAAACTATCCTCGGGGCAGGTTTATACACATGTTTTAGAGGGAGTTAAAAGGTAAGGCGGTCAGAGATAAACAGCCACCTTTCAGAGATTTATTTAATTGGCTCACAATAGCAGTAGCAGATCATTTTACAGACCTATGTAACGAAATCTTCCTTCAGAAAAGCCAAGATTTGATATTGTGACTCAAGTGGCTATTGCATGGTTGACACTCCCTCACAGCAATGCCGAAGCTGAGAGATCATTTTCAATGCTTAGAAAAATTCAACAAGATCTTCAGGGAAGGCTGAACAACACCACCATTCAATCTCTAATGAGTGCTAAGATTAACACAAATGACACTTGCATTACCTTCAAACCAACTTCTGAACTATTGAAAACAGCAAAGACTGCATGTAATTAAAAGTGGATTTTAAAGACAGTAACTTGGTGTATTTTTTTATTTAATGTATGTGAGCTTGTGACCATGTGTGCATATGTGTGGTGATATTATTTGACAATGCTTAGTCTACCATTTTTTGTTTGTAAGTATATTAAATGCTTCAGAGAAAACAAATGGTATTTTCTTTTATTCAGATTTGAATTTCCAGTCATTTGCTATAGGCTGATTTGAAAAGATAGCTTATTCTCATTTGGATGTCGTCTTTGGGGGGTCATGCGCACTGACCCCCATTGGTCATATGCAGTGACCCCCCCTCGGGACCCCAAAATACACATTTTGAGTCTCAAAACCCCCCCAACACTGTCTGGGAATATGGCATGTATGCTAAATCGATTAGCTTAGTATAATGGTTTAAGCTATATTTCTTTTCACCCTGTTTTTTGAGAATATGGTATTTATTTGTACTTGTCATTTCACTTGGAAGGTTGGATACATAATATTATAATCAGTCCATTGTGAATCCTGACTTTTTTATGGTTAGTTACTGCTGTTCTTCATTTTGAACAGTCATTAAATTTGAAGAGATTATTGCATAGCTGAATCACAAACCCAAACTGGAAATTAAGTACATGTATACTAAGGGTTCCTGCTCTCTACAAAAAGATAAATTATTGTTCCTTGTCTTCTTTTAATTTTTTTTTTGGTGTCTATAAAATTGTTACAATATTTTATGAGATTATTTACTTCGTATGAATAATTGCAAGTATTGTTCATTAACATGGTTTGTAGTTAGCTAGCATCTTGATAAAGCAAAGTCATCATAAAATAAAGTCAGTCTGCCATTAGTATAATAAAATTAAATAGAAGTTTGTGCCAAAACCTTGCTACTTTCCAATTTAAATAGTATTAAAACTGATTTCATCAAGTATAATTTAATTGAAGCTGGAATAGTTGAACATAATCACAGCTTATAATGTAAATTTAAAAAAATTTTTTTTTTACCATGTACATCAATGTTCTCAATAAAATTTGTCACACACTATGTGGTTCTGTTATAACTAAATCTACTGTGTAGGCTGATTGCAAGCACTTACGGTGATACACTATTACTAAAGTGATACACTATTACTACAGTGATACACTATTACTACAGTGATATACTATTACTACAGTGATGCACTATTACTACAGTGATACACTATTACTACAGTGATGCACTATTACTACAGTGATATACTATTACTACAGTGATGCACTATTACTACGGTGATACACTATTACTACAGTGATACACTATTACTACGGTGATACACTGTTACTGGTGAAATTACTGGTAAAATGCAACCACAACCTGATGGCAAGGTCAAAGATTAAGCAGAAGATGTGCATTAAGGTGTGCATCAGCTTTAGGTCTTAATACTGACATATAAAACACAGACTGAAACACATAACTACTTGACTTAATTAGTACTTTCATTTTTTGTTGTTGTCATGTGAGTATGCAAAGTGAGCAAACTATGGCTTTGATCATGAAAAGCTTATAAAATATACAGAGACATAAATTTACAAAACAAGCTCCCCTGCATGATCTTTGATCTTGACATCAAATCATTATCTAATGGTATAGACAGGAAGTTTGCTGTGCTTCACCAACTTCTCAAAAGGTCCCATCATAATATATCATAACCAAAAATCGCTAATATAAATTTATTGACATTTTGACAATTTTGCTATAAAAAGCTTAGTCTGTAAATTATGCCCAATACTACATAGTTTTAAATAAATTAACATAAATAAAACATACTTCACCTTGCAATCTGTTTGTATGCAACATTATCGAGGTTACATAGGGATCTTATTCAGTTTTACAAATATCATTATCTAGGTTACACACTTATTCAGTTTTACAAATATCATTATCTAGGTTACACACTTATTCAGTTTTACAAATATCATTATCTAGGTTACACACTTATTCAGTTTTACAAATATCATTATCTAGGTAACACACTTATTCAGTTTTACAAATATCAATATCTAGGTTACTATATTTGTATTATATCTGAGATATTCATTTTAATCTGTGACTTACTCTTGTATTCTTTTCTTCTTTTATACTGTTATTTATATTGAAAAGACCTATAATTGGTTGGATTTGAAGTAAGAGTTAAAACGTGTGTAATCACAGTATATCTGAGAGGGACAAAGGTCAAAACCTGTTGTAAATGTGATAGACTTTTGAGTCAACAGATTTCTTTTATTGTCAGTCAGAGTTCAGTCTGAGATAGAGAGAATTGCCTTGTAACATTTCTTAAAGAGCTAGGTCAGATTTTGATGGGCCAATATCTCTTGTCATTTGTATCTTTTTAAAATTATTGTGAAGTTATTTATTTTTGTGGGTATCAATTTTCATGTCTTTGGGGAAAATGACATTTTTGTTGCTTTTTAAATTCATGGATTGAGGAGGGAGTCCTATTGTATCCACAGAAAAATAATTATTTGTTGGGTCTGTAAATTTGTGTTGTTTTATATCAGCGATGAAATCCATGAACATTCATAATAAATATACAGTACATGTATATCTGCATGATTTTTGTGATGAATATACAGTACATGTATATCTGCATGATTTTTGTGATGAATATACAGTACATGTATATCTGCATGATTTTTGCGTTTTGGTAATTTTACATTCTGGAGTGTATAATATTAAATTTAAAATAAATTAGCTTTTTTTCTTCATTTGAATCAAGCGTCTGCATTCTTTCCATATTGAATGAAGGGAACTATTTACCATTTAAAAGACAGCTAATCTGATGCTTTGGATGGATTGCCAGTTAGGGTGCAACTTTACACATGTAAACGGCTTAGTTTCGTTTACTACCTGTAAATGTTTTCAAAATCGGTAAACGTGTAAACAAACATGCATGTTGCTGTCATTGAAACAGGAACAAACATTTTTAAAATTAAATTATACATTACCACATCTTTGGTTAGGAGGATTGCTTAGTATAATTCTTATGTTAATTCTTTTTTTAAAGTATGTGTCTATGATTTTCACATTGAATGTCCCATCGCTAGGAAAAGAGCATATGTTAATGAGAATTAGTTACAACACACATTACACAACATTACACATCAGGTTCATTTACCACACCAAGCAGTGGTGGTTTTAGATGCTACAGAGAGGCAATATATGTCCTGGCTTACACACTCACCACTCTTGGAAATATTTGAATATTTAGTTAGTGTTTGGAGACTTCTGGTGCATTTTTGTTGCGTTTTGGTCCAAAAAGAGAAGATATTATGGAAAAGATCAATAAAATTAATGATAAAAGGTATGTAAGCAGTTGCATTGTTGCAAATATGCAGTTGTATATATTACAACAACTAAATCAGCAACAATAATAATAAAAATGTCAAAATGACAACAATATTAATAATAGGTTTTACACACGTGTGTAAATAGTGATGTCACAACAGCAAAAGAGCATTGTCACCTTTCCTGGCTTTTTGCAGCTTTTATACATTTTTCAATAATCTCATAATTGCTGGAAGTTCCCTTTTCCATGATGAATCAAATACATGTTTAGCAGAAGATATTTATAAAATTAAATCTACTTTAAATTAACATGTTCATGAATATGAAACTTTAGTAGTGTCAACAGATAATCATGTATTCAAAATGAATATTTATTTGTTATCATACAGTTTTGGTTATTTTTGTCCAGGTTATGTCAGTAAAATTTGCTTTCAATTTTATGACATTATCTCTCATGGATGAAATATTTGACATTTATAGCTTGTTAGTAGATTTTACTTTCATCATGAACGTTATATGACACAGGGATTACATTACACAATGTCACATTTTGATGATAAACATCTAGAATTGTTTATTGTTTCAAACAGGTTTAAAACCCAGAATTTAAAAATTGGGATATATATGATGAAATAAAAATCCTCATTTTATTTAAAATATTTCTTTACCACATGAGCATAAAATCCGAAAGTCTTAAAAAGCTAACAAAGACACCACCATAGCTGATGACTGAGGCATTGATAAGTACTGGATTTCCAAGAAGTTAGAAATAAACAAAATAGGAATGCAAAAAGAGAGCACAAATATTATATACTGACAAAAAAGTTAGGTGTGGGGAAAATAAGTTTCCCTACATTTTGACCTAAAACAATATCTTCCTCCAAGTAACAATAAAGAACATATATAAAGACAAACAATCACACACACACAAATTAAGAGTGACATGCATTAAACAATAAATATTGACTTTTTGGAACTGACAAGCAAAACTATCCGGAATAATGAAAAGGTCTAAACATGTTGTATCAGTAAAAATAACCCAAGCATGTGATATGCACCTGTATCACTCTCCTCTTAACCTACATGTATATGACAAATATGCCATGCTACGTAATCTTTTTTTTTACCTGTATGAGTATACAGTGCTTGGTTACTTCTGTAAAGTACATAATCATATCATGTGAGACAAAAAAACAATAATTATATCTGCTTATCACTTGTGTCCTGAAACATCATCAACACATTAATTTTAACACTGGAATATTTCCAAAATTAAAAATAATACAAAAGTATGAAGTAAAAAAATTACTTTGCACACATGCCTTAGCTATTAAATGTATATGCTTTATTGACATGATTTTTGAGTTTCAGATCAAGGTACATCAAATGGTATATACTACATTATACACTCTCAGACAAGGGATGTACAACTCTGCTGTGTGATATAATATATATATATATATATATATATATATATATATATATATATATATATATATATATATATATATATATATATATATGATTTTCATGAAATAGTTCAAGACAAAGTACCAAAATGCTCACCTTTTTTTTTAAACCTATTGCATCCCATGACAGTTAAATTTGTTAGTGTCATAGTACCATAATTATACCATAATTATTTGCAATAAAAATTATTAAAAAATGAAATATTAAGATGTGATGATGGCTACCAGATGGGTGTCATTGTAGCTGAATATAGACATTTTTAAACTGTTAAAAAAATAACTTGTTCTCATGGAAAATTTATTAGAAGATACATTTATTTATATGTTCTGCTAACCTGTTATTTGCATGTTGCTAATGACATTCATACATTTCACTAGGTAAGCTTACAAAGGGATCACATGCACCCCAATCTGGCGATGGAGAAACTTGGCTAGCTACACTTAAGGTTGAAAAAAGTGCAAGAAATGGACAGAAATCTCATGCTGATGAAAAATGTAGTTACAAGTGTGGCCAACCAGGAACCAAGAAAAACTATCCAGACTGTAGCCATGTTTTATGTAATAAATGTTTTACACCTTCTTGTGAATATGGATGCCCATTATGTAAACTAATTGCAGATGAGAGCAAGAAGAAGATGAAGAAAGCAACTGAAGAAAAGACATCTGAAGTAGGGAACAGTACACAGTCAGAGGAAACAGAAAATTGCCCCATCTGTATGGATGTATTAACTAAACCTAAGCGCCTTTCCTGTGGACATAACTTTCATGCAGACTGCATTAAACAGTCTCTCAAATACAAGCCAGCCTGTCCCATTTGTGGAACAGTGATGGGACAATTAATTGGGAATCAACCTGAGGGGACAATGTCTGACAATGTACAAGACTATTCACTTCCAGGATATGAGGATTGTAAAACAATTGAGATATTTTATAACTTTCCTGATGGACTTCAGAAGGTAAGAAATCAAAATTTATTATCTGAGGTAAATTGATCATGGTCATGTTTGTAGATATATTGTGTAAATTCCACACTGATGGGGCATCTTGATAAATCTAGTTTGAGTGATCTCCAAAAGTTGCACTTTAAATGCAACATATCAAACGTGTTATTTAATAGCATTTAATTCAATAATATAATTTGTGTTATTTAATAGCATTTAATTCAATAATTTAATTTGTGTTATTTAATAGTATTTAATTCAATAATTTAATTTGTGTTATTTAATAGCATTTAATTCAATAATTTAATGTGTTATTTAAAAGCATTTGATTCAATAATTTAATATGGGTTATTTAATAGCATTTAATTCAGTAATTTAGTTTGTGTTATTTAATAGCGTTTAATTCAGTAATTTAATTTGTGTTATTTAATAGCATTTAATTCAATAATTTAATTTGTGTTATTTAATAGCGTTTAATTCAGTAATTTAATTTGTGTTATTTAATAGCATTTAATTCAATAATTTAATATGTTATTTAATAGCATTTAATTCAATAATTTAATATGTTATTTAATAGCATTTAATTCAGTAATTTAATTTGTGTTATTTAATAGCATTTAATTCAATAATTTAATTTTGTGTTGTTTAATAGCGTTTAATTCAATCATTTAATTTGTGTTATTTAATAGCATTTAAATCAATAATTTAATTTGTGTTATTTGATAGCATTTAATTCAATAATTTAATTTGTGTTATTTAATAGCGTTTAATTCAATAATTTAATTTTTGTTATTTAATAGTGTTTATTTCAATAATTAATTTGTATTATTTAATAGCATTTAATTCAATAATTTAATTTAATAATGGGCAATGTAACATCACCAGATGTGCATATTTGTATTTGTTGATTATTGTATACAGGCATGCTTACATATGTTCTGTACTGTAACTCCAACTTCGTTTAAGATAAAAACTTTAAATATAGTGATATCATAAGGGGTAGGAGTAGGTAGTTAAAAAAAACCTGTGGGACATTCTCATTTAAAAATGGCAGTTTTCTAGGGTTTTATCCTTGTGCTTTTAGAAGCAAAATGGCAGAGATTATGTCATCCTGCCTGTTTCAACATTTGTCTGACTATGTCTCTCTCTGTTAGTAATGTAGTGTCTCTTCTTCTATACCACTGAAGATACAGATTTAAACTTTTGGATATGATTGCGGGCGGTCTGTAGATTTGCAAAACAGTTTTAAAATGGTGATAAGACCTCTTGGATTGGGATTGGGAAGGGTTAAGAAGTTCTTAGTGAAATCTTAAACAAATCTTTAGGTATTCTAGGAACCTTACCAAAAAATGAAATCTCCAGCAGATTATAAGTTGGGGCAAGTGTGTGGTTTTATTTCCTGCTGCATTGCTGCATAATTATATTTGCCACAACCTCATGGCAATATCATTTTTCATATGCAAAATTATTTTTCTGGTACACTGTTTATGGCAAGGTTGTAACAACAGTTCTGGTAAACTTCTGGAACATTTGTGGCACAGTTCTGGCACATGAGTGGTAGGGTTGTGACTACTTTCCAGAACACAGCTCTGGCACACTTCTGGTTTATTTTTGTAAAATAATAATTTATTATAAATGTCCTTTTTCATATTGTAATAACTAAGCAAATTGACTAGACATAATTTTGTATTTAACATTTAAAACAAGAGTGTGATCTTCAAGCTAGTGTAGATATTGTGAATTTCTGTTTCATGCTTTCTGTTGTCACTCTCCCTCTTAAATACTATTACACCTCTCCCTCAATAACTTAAACACAATGGGGTCCAAAAACACAAACCGCAGTATAAGCGATGGCGCGAGTTACCGAGGGACCTCAGAAAAATTAAGAAGGGGATGCCAATCCAGCTGGACAGTGACAATAAGAAGATGAGGGAGGGGGAATGTTCAATGGTTTAATACTCATTTTATAATTATGCTTGAAATAATTGTCAATAAGATGCTTTATCCAATGAAGTTGTATGTTTTTCTGTATAAATTACCTTTATTTTCACAATAACCAATGTCCTAAAGTTCGTTAAAAACATTACTCCAAGACACATCACATGTGTACCTGCAAAAACATTGTGTATTACATCACTGCTTTTGAATGGGAATATATTTGATTGTTATTGTTGATTCATAACAAAACAAGATTTCCTTTTTTCAAAAACTAAAGACATTTCATTCATGAAACAACAACCATCAATGTCGAAACTCGATTTGTTTTTAATTATTCTATTAATAAAATATTGATGCCATGATTTCATTGCAAGTAATAGTGAAAATTCTGCTCATCCTTGAGCAAACCTCTGAGTGCCAATTTGGGAAAGTTAGGTTCCACTATAAGCTTGGGAACTTACTTCTCCATTACAAACTGTATCTGTGAAACAAAGCTTTCCATGCACTGAGTACTCCTTTCACTTGCTTCCCTTGCTATCATTGATCACATTTGCAAATTAGTAGGATAAACCAGCGATTATGTTAGATATTTTAATTATGTTACCTACATAATATGTATAACAGTGTTCGATTGGTCAGTTTAAATGAATTGACCTGACACACTACCATGACTGCTAACTCTTATGTGGGTAGGATTTGCATGCTTTTTAAACTTTTTTTAATACCACCCCCTTTATTTTGATACAGTTGGCACTTAATCAGCATCTCACATTTGATTAGATACAAAAGACGTAATTAACGTGATAATACAAAGCAGGTCTACTTCTAATTTATTGTAACAATACAACAAACACTTCCACAAATCAAAGGTCAAAACACAGTCGGCACTTAATCAGCATCTCACATAAATGATCGTGGACATAGCTATGACAGTAGATTGATACTTTTCATATTGGAATGCAAGAGATCATATAGGTCTATAGTGCTTAATGATCATACTTTCAAATGAAGAAATGCATTTATTGTCAGTCTGATGTCTGAATTTCCCTAAAGTTTTGTGTAGTTACAATGAATGAGAAGAAGAAAATGCAAAGAGGTGAACAGAAGTATGAATACATTTACTAACATTTTAGATATGAAAAATTTAAGTATGGATATGTCTTTAGAAAGTATGTGCAAAGGATATGATAGGATAGTGTGTCTAATCAGATTCTAATTTTTCACCTTTCACAAAAGTTGAAACAAGCCAAAATATTGGTCTATTTAGTGTACTTAGATAGGATTTAAAGTATGAGCATGTCTGTGTCACATTACAAAACTGCTACATATGAGCTATAGATCACATAATATTTATCATTTCTGTAAAATATCTTTGTGTTACACACAGGACCCACTCATATCTAGATCTTGCAAAGGGTACACTGTAAATGATCCTATCCACTGTGGTGCTGTTTTTGCACATATGATGTGTGTGTCTACAATGTCATCAGTAGGAACAATAACTGAGGCTGCCAATGGCTTGTTTTCAGCACAGAGCTTCACTTACTCAGTATGTCAGCAAAGGATGCCTATTCTTTAGAGCTGATAATGTCATGTGACTGTCCATGAATATGTAATTAGCCTTGCCCCTGCATAAAAAATACCAAGTCTTTAAAGTGATAATTAGGACTTTAATATCAGTAATACCATACCTATTCCTACTACATACTTTTCTGGGAGGAAAATACCCCGACCGTATGCCGAAAATTAATCCTCCCAGTAAAACAGGGTTGATTGATTCAAATCAGATGATTTAAATTACTCCAGAAATATCATAAAAAAATTATTCACTCCAAAAATATCATCCTAAAATTTATCCAAATGATTTTTAATTTTGTTTCACATATGATGATAAACTACACAGATTTTGTGACCTAAATCACTTGTAAATAGCATTAGACTGTCTTACATTCAAAATGTGAGCCTAAATAAACACTTGTTGGATCTGCTGAACTAATTCTAATTGTGTGTTTGAACATTAAATTTTCAAAATAGTCAAAATGTAAGTCTAATTTCTAAATAAACACATGTAGCATGATATGATCTACTCATCTAATTGTTATTGTCAATTGTGTGTTTGAAGTTCGAATAAATCTTTTGGTGGAGAGCGGCTTGTTCTTCCACAAGATGTAAGCTGGAACACTGTTGCTGATTACCTCCAGTCCTACTGTACCAGGAGAATTGGTAGATTCTTCTCAAAGTGTGTGAGGAGCATAAGGGCTCTATTAATGGAAGTGCTGACAAGGTGAAGAACTTTGGTATGAAAAGGAATGCTGAAGAGTATCTTGAATTTCATTAAGCCAATTACAGTGGCTCTTGATAAGGTGCAGAGTAACAGTTGCATAATCATTGAGGCTGTTGACATATGGCACAAGCTTAAAATGGATATTGCAGCTTTACAACAACTCATTGTGATCAACAAATTAAAGACTTTTGTCAAGGAGGCCTCACTCCTGTTTACTTCCTTGCCAATATTCTTGATCCCAGGTACTTGGGCAGGAACCTTACCAGTGAGCAAACAGACTGTGTTATGGAATACTGCAGTCAGCATCATTTGACCTGCTTGTCAACGGAGGTAAAACTGAGATATCAAGCCAAACCATTTAAGCCTTACATGTTCGAGCCTGCACTTTCAGAAGATGTGTCTCCCATTGCCTGGTGGAAATCTCAAAAGACTTGGTCAATAATATCATGGAACTGAGCAACCAATTGTTGGGGGCAGTTGCCACTAGTGCTAGTGTTGAACACGTTTTCTACATTTGGATTTGTTCATTCCAAGGTCAGGAACAGACTTGGCACTGAGAAAGCTGGAATACTTGTATTTGTTTACAAACTGTTAAACACAAAGCACCTATCCAAAATCAGAAATATGCATTGAAAATGTAGTATTTAGATGTAGCGATTTCAAATATGTTTAAACACAATTGTAGTGATTGTCTTAATCTTGCTTTTTAAGAACTTTAAAATATAACATTATAGACTATGTATATATTCTGCGAATAAATAGAAAACCTAAATCTACTATTGTATTCACTATATAATCATACACTATGGTCTGATAAATTTCAGTAAAATAAAAAAAATCTGATTTACATTTTAAAAATCCTATTCAAATACCGCCTCTTGCCAGTGAGCTGAGTCCCAAAACCTTCGGTTCTGGTGACTAAAATTCTTTCTAGTTTGGAGAAACTTTCTGGGGCAAACTCGCTTGTTACTTCCTCACTAGATTATGATAAAGGAGCTCTCAAAGGTTGATCAAGGGACAAGACTTTACTAGACAATGTAAGGGGTGGTCTCCGCCCCTCTGCATTGCGACCATTGATAGCTGCGTCTAGCTATAAGTTTCATACCCCTTCCTGTCCCACTAAACTGCCCACTTTGGATGCTGGGTATTTCTACGGGGACCTGGGCTCGCCTTCCAGTGAAAACACTGAAATTCTTAGAGCAATAGGCTAGGTTACTAGTAACCGTAGCCTCGCATGCTGACCTCTTTTCAGCAGCCTTGTTCAGCCTGCTGAAAGAGGAATCTCTGTCGCCTATGACTCTCCATCATTTGTTGGAAACGGTGGCAAAAACATCTAGGCATGTGTTGTCCATGTCCATGTCCTTGACAGTTGAACTTCTCCACCTCCAGAGGTATGTTGCTCTGGACACTTCCAAGATCTTACTAGAGCACAGTAAGAACCAACCCCTTCTGAGGGCTGCCCTCATGGAGGCAGAGACTCTTTTCGGAGGGCTCATCACCTCCATTGCTACTCAGTATTTGAGAGACCAACAACACTGATCCTTTGCATCCGCCCCTAGCTCTTCGAAACTGGCCAAGAAGTGAAATCATCCTACCTGCATTCAGGGTCCATCGGCTAAATTATTTAAAGCAGCGCAATCCCAGTCAAAGCAACAACCCCATGTCATAGCTACCCTTTGGCAGGCGTGCCCTAGAAGGGCCTGCCACAAAGGCCCAGGGAGGAAGTTCGCAGGCCTTTCCTCCTTTCCTAAGGACAAGGGTGGGCAGTTTTAGGGACCCGCTCCCTCTCCTGCAGAACATACATCTTCCTTTGGT
Source organism: Margaritifera margaritifera (assembly GCA_029931535.1). Taxonomy (NCBI): domain Eukaryota; kingdom Metazoa; phylum Mollusca; class Bivalvia; order Unionida; family Margaritiferidae; genus Margaritifera; species Margaritifera margaritifera. Next base: position 2,142,838 of record JAQPZY010001369.1, on the reverse strand, counting down.
TCCCATTGGCATCAGACTAAACCTCTTTTCAGAGGCTTGGTATGGCGTAACGGTTGATGGCTGAGTCCTTTCAAGATGGCTACCGACTTCGGTTCCGGAATCATTCTCCTCTAAAAAGGTCCCTCATTTTCGTCCACCAGTTAAATCTGGTGCACTTAAAGGAAGGGGTTCTCTCCCTGCTTTGGAAGGGTGCAGTAGAGAGCGTGTTAAAAGACAAATCTCCGGCCTTCTACTCACGGATTTTCCTGGTTCCCAAGAAAGGGGAAAGTTCCGTCTAATTATCGACCTTTCCTCCCTAAACCGATTTCTGCTGGAGGAACCATTCAAGATGAAAACCACAGCCTCAGTCAGGAATGCCATAAGACTCGATCGATCTTTAGGGTTGGTACCTTCACACCCCTATCTTTCCTTCACACAGGAAGCACCTACAGTTTTGCTTGGATGGGGAAAAATTCTAATTTCGAGCTATGCCGTTCGGCCTACCTCCGCACCCAGAGCTTTTACCAGGGTTATGGGAGTAGATGCAGCCCATTTAAGGTCTCTACGTAACTCAATCCTCCAATATTTCGACAATTGGTTGATCCATAATGGTCGACTAGAGTCCCTCAGACTAGATCTGTCTTGCTGTTGTTATATAGTGACCAGGCTGGATCTTCTACCAAACTTAGAGATATCAGAGGCTCATTCGATCTCAAGATTTTGTATACGTGGGTTTGAATGTCCTCACAAAAAGAGGATTAGTCCGTATCCCACAGGTCAGAGTTGACAAGATCCTGTCCCTGTTGGAAGCACTAAGAGTAAAGACCACATTATCAGCGCGTCTTCTTCTCTCTTTGCTGGGGACCTTGAACTCTGTAGCGGACCTGGTTCACCTAGGCAGACTGCACTTGCATCCTTTCCAGTTTCTCTTTTTAGAGGCGTAGAAACCGCACAGGGACCCCTTGAATGCTTCGATTTCTCAGTATCCGGATTTACACCATGGACAAATCAGGACTAATTTCTGACCGAAGTCCCCTGCACCCCCCCCCCCCCAACTCCACTTTTACCTGTTTGCACATGCATCAGATTCAGGACGGGGCTCTCATCTAGAGCTGGAAGGACTGATTCTTAAGGGTTCATTGTCCTGGGAAGAATCTACCCTCCAGAACAATTTTAAATGAGGGCAGTGTTCTTAGGCCTTCAGGGATGCGTCCATCAAATAAAAGGTCGCTGTGTGATAGTCTCCTCCTCGGTGGTAGCATACCGCAGGAGACAAGAAGGCACACATACACTTTCTCTCTGCGTGGAGGTTTGTAACCTCCTTCACTGGGCAACTTAAGAAGGAATTACCCTCTGAGTTCGCCACATCCCCGGCAGGATAAATATTTTGGTGGACCGTCTGTCAAGGAAAGGGTAGATAGTCCTCATGGAATGGTTATGCCACCAATCTGTAGCAGACTCCCTGTTGCAACTTTGGAGAACTCCTTTGGTGGACTTGTTTGCCACCAAGCTAAACAAGAAGCTGCACTTTAACGTTTCCCTAGTCCCAGAGAGAGTATGGGCAGTGGACGCCTTCGGCCTGAAGTGGGATCGTCTGTTCGCTTTGGCCTTCCCACCTTTCCGGATGATCCCACAGGTCCTATACAACGTCAGGCACTCCATAGTTCAGCTCATTTTGATTGCCTCTCTGTGGCCCCAGGCATCGTGGTTCAGTGAGCTTCTCGATCTGCTGGTGGACCATTCCAGGACCTTACCTTAGAGGAGGGACCTCCTCTCGCAGGACGGGCTCTGTTCCACACAACAGCCCACAGATTCTCCACCTTCAAGATTGGCTCATCTCAAATGATCTCTACGCAAAGAAAAGTTTTTGATCAAAGTTCCCAATTGCATCATTTAGTCCAGAAAAATCTTTTGTGATTTTTGTAGTAGACAACGTGTCAGTCCAAGCTGTCCCTCTATGAGCGCAGTGACTAATTTTCTTCTCTGCCTTTTCAAAGAGAACCAATGCTCGGTTTCTACTATTAAGGGCTAATGAGCAGCCCTTTCCAACACTCTCAAACTTTGAAGAGGCCCGGCCATCTGGACAGATTCTCGCTTAGCAGACCTGATCAGGTATTTCGAACTGCAAAGAATAATGTCTCGATCTCTAATGCCTAAATTGAATCTTTCTTGTGTCTTGTGATCTATTAATAATCCTCCCCCCCATGAACCTTTGGATGAAGCTTCCTTCGAGAACCTTAACCTCAAGACGGTTTTCTTGCTCATCTTAGCATCTGCTAGATGAAGGAGTGAGTTTCATACCCTATCCATAGAGCAGGGTTGTAGCAGGTTCAGTGGGAATTATGAGTCAGTCTCTCTCCTTTGGCAACCAGGTGTTGTTTTTTTTTTGTTGGTAAAAAACTAACTTCCATCGGTTGCTCGACTCCGGATTGAGATCCCCAGTCTCCACCATTTCTGTGCTGGGGATGATCAAGATAGACTTTTATGTCCAGTTTGAGCTCTACGTTTTTACTTGGCAGCATCTAAAGGGAGAAAGAAGGGTAGAAAGCGTCTTTTCCTCCAATTAAATGTTCAACCGATGTTTCAGCTTCCACCTTGTCTAGGTGGATTGCATTAACTATCAAGAGAGCTTACCAGTCCCTTACTGATAGGGACCCGTCTTTCATGAAAATTAAAGCCCATGAGGTTGGAGCCTTTGCTGCCTCATGGGCCTATCTAACTCATTCATCTTTGGAGGATGTCACGAAAGCTGCGTTTCGACACTCACATTACTTTCTTCTCCTTTTACCTTCGCTCATTAGCCCACCAAAGCGAATGCATTTTTTCACTGGGCTCAATCTTTGTGGCTCAGAAAGTGTCCCATGCAGATTCCATCCCGCAGTAGTCTCCTGCTCTTCAATGAGGGTAAGTATTCCTTGTGGGTTTTTTTTTATTCGCCAGTTGTGGCATCATCCAGCCTTCCAACAAACTGATTACCGGCGATTCAGCTATGCAATAGTAACAGGTGTGGTAGGTATTACTGATATTAAAATGTTGTTTGTTTGTTTTTTTTTTTTTTGTTTTTGTTTTTGTTTTTTTTTTTTTTTTTGGGGGGGGGGTAAAACTAATTTTAATGATGTAATACTTATGTGTTACTGTTGCCAGTTTCCCTCCTCCCGTCCCGCACTGATGTCCCATTAAGTTAGGCAGCTCCCTCAGAAAGAATGAATGAGTGGTAGTACACATGAGCAATACGTGCAGGGTGTCCCAGGGGCAATCTAGTGTTCTGGAATCTTCTGGTTCACCCTAATCGGAGGACGAATTTTCGTCATACAGTTGGGGTATTTTGCTTCCGGAAAAGTACCAGCTATGCAATAGCAGTAGGTAAGTATTACATCATTAAAATTAGTCCCCCCCCCCAAAAAAAAAGCACTTCATTTCAAAACTTATGGCTGGACTGAAAATTTTCAGATTGTAGTTCTTGTTGCTGTATGCAGTATAACTACAGTCAAGTGAACTTGACTTGCAAAAATATCTCAGTAAATTACTCTTAGTGCTATGAATATACTTTAAGGATTTTATTTTTTTTCCTTTACATATTATTGTTTTTTATACATTTTACAGGATATTAACATCTTTACCTTTTATCTGTTATGTTGCAGTATTAATGTTGACATTGATTTGCACGGGTTTATCTTCCTAAAGTATTTGTGCAATTCTTCATTTTTACATTTTTAGAACTTTCAAATGGCACCATATAGATATTGTTGTTGTGAGGTGCTGCTAAAACCTAATGCATATATACATAATAGTACGACTCTAGGTCATACAATAATGTAACAGAAAGAAAGTGAAACCAACAATGTAGGTAAAATCAAGAAACAATTTATTTCTAGACAATTAAAGTAAAAATTAAAAAGACACTTACAGTAACGTGAATTAAAGTCAAAATAATCCAATAATCCTAAGTGTCATAATCACAAGTGCTAAATATAGAACGTTCCGAATTAATTCCAGTAGCCTTGAATGTCCTGATATGTCAGTAGTTTTGAATGTCCTAATGTGCAAATAGTCTTGAATGGCCTGATATGCCTGAATGATGTAATCCAAAATATCTTCGAATGAATTCACATAAATCCGAAAGTCAAGTATTAATCCAATATGAGAATGAGCACTCTTAGTAATTCCAATTAATATTTCAAATAAATAATTCCTCTGTCTGAATTTGCTCTGATTTTCACAACTGTAACATCTGATTACTAAAATAAATTCCTTAATAGACTGATTTTAATAATATGAAGTTTAGTATAGGAATGAAATCTTGTTTACCAAACCTGTATAAATATAAAGATTAGTCACCTGACATAATATTCTAGAATATGAATAACTCTAATGGAAATTTCCTGTGCACACCTGACTCTTCTCACATCAAGACATGGAAAATTCCAACCTAATTGTTAAATGCTATGCAAACAAGACTGACCTTGAACTCAAATGATGTAAATATGTTCTTTACAAAATTACTAAAGTACAACTTACCTCATGGACACATATTATAAATTCAATATACGTAACACCTCCCCTCATAAAGAAAAAGAAGGATTTATGCAATAAACATTTCTTTTAAATATATATAATGAAACTTACATACGAAAATATTTTATAAATGCCACTCAGCTCAATTACACAAAAAGCAATTATAGTCTATGTACGTGAAAGTGAATCTGCAATCACACTGTCTTTTCCCCTGATGTGTCGAATGTCAGTATTATATTCCTACAGTATTAAACTCCATCTCAACAATCTCTAATTTTTATCTTTCATTTTTGTTGATGGAAGTAAGAGCATTGTGATCACTGTATACAATAACCGGAGAAAGAGCCGAGGTAACATACACTTCAAAATGTTGTAAAGCCAATATCAAAACCAAACATTCCTTCTGAATTGTGGAATAATTATTCTGTGCTTGTTTAGTTTTGTAGAAAAATAGCACACTGGATGATCCACACCATCTTTGTCTTCTTGAATCAATACTCCACCAACCACTACATCTTGCATAAACAGTTGTTTTAAATAATTGGCTGAAATTTGGTGCGGTAAGAACTGGTGCATTCTTAAGCATGGCCTTTAATTTATCAAAGGATTCCTGACACTGGTCAGACCAATGAAACTTGGATTTCTTACTCAACAAATTTGTCAAAGGTTTGGCAGTTATGGAAAAATGTGAACAAAATTTCCGATAATATCCAGCCATACCTAAAAATCGCATCAGTTGCTTTTTACAAACAGGCACAGGGAATTCAGAGATAGCTTTGACCTTAGCTTCTATAGGCTTAACTTGACTTTGCCCCACAATATGTCCTAAAATTGTGATACAAGCATGGCAGAGCTCACTTTTGCTAAAATTAATGGTAAGATTTGCATCACTGAGTCGAACGAAGAATTTCTGAATGGTTTCCAAGTGATCTTCCCAGGTGTCATTGTAGATAATGACATCATCGATGTTCGAATGACAATTATCTTGACCAGATGTTATCATGTTCATCAGACGTTGAAATGTTGCCGGAGAATTTTTCATTCCAAACGGCATGACTTTATATTGATAAAGGCCATCTGGAGTTACAAATGCTGAAATTTCTTTTGCCCTTTCTGTGAGTGGAATTTGTCAGAATTTAAAAGGTCAAACTTGGTGACATATTTCGCATTTCCATTTTTATCAATGCAATGATCCATTCTTGGTATTGGAAATGAATCCGTTTTCGTGACACTGTTGATTTTTCTATAGTCAGTACACATGCGGAATGTATTATCTGACTTAGGCACAAGAATACATGGTGAGCTACATTTACTTTTACTTGGTTCTATAAAATCATTCTCCAGTAAATACTGAATTTCTTTCTTCAAATATTCCTGTGTGAGAGGATTCATTCTGTAAAGATGCTTTTTCACAGGCGTAGAATCTACAATGTCAACGTCATGATAGATTTTATTTGTTCGGGTTAGAACATCAGAAAACAAGTGTTCATTCTCGTGTAATAGCTGTTTCAGTTAATTTCTTTCCTGTTGTTGTAGATGTGAAAATTTCTGGTACGGATTGTTCAATATTTCTGAATTCCGACGGTTGGTTAAACCAGAATCACTATAGTCAGATTGTATTCCAGTTGACATCCTCACTGTGTGGGACAGGTACAACTAAATTAATTGAATACTTAATTGGGCTATCTCTGTCAAAATATTCCTTTAATATATTTATGTGACCAAGTTGTTTCTGTTTCCGCCTCCCAGGAGTGTTAGTGATATAATTTAAGTCATTTATTTTCTTTTCAACGGTATAAGGACCATACAATTTAGCCCAAAGATGATTTTGAGGTATGAGCAAGAGAGCCAGAACTTTCTCACCAGGCTTAAAACTCCTTTCCTGTATATATATGTCATACCTTGATTTAATATTTGACAGAGTAGAGTGAAGATTAGTTCTTGCTACTTCACAGTCCTTTGACAACTTATATTTAAAATCAGAGTCATAGTCAAGAAGAATAATTGTTGGATCTTCATTTGAAAGAAGTTTCTCTTTCAATAATGTCAATGTTCCACGGACAGTATGTCCAAAAGCCAGTTCAAAGGGACTAAAACCCAGTGACTCTTGAACTGATTCCCTAACAGCAAACAACAACAAATGAACACACTGATCCCAATCCTTTCCTGTATCAAAGCTATATGACCGAATCATATTCTTAAAAGTTTGATGAGATCTTTCTAAAGCTCCTTGACTTTCAGGACTTTAGGCAGAAGATTTAGACTGTTGGATGCCTAATTCATGCATAATTTGTTGGAAAATTCCAGACATAAAATCTGACCCTTGATCAGAATGGACAGATTTGGGAAGGCCAACAAGTGTAAAAAAAAAAAAAATTCAAAGCTTTCACAATGGTTATAGTTTTTATATTTCTCAGAGGAATTGCCTCTGGAAATTTTGTAGATACACACATGATAGTCAACAAGTATTGATTGCCTGATAGGGATGAAACGATTAATCGATATATCGATGTATCGATACTTTTTCTATATCGATACCCATGTCGATACAAGAGGGAAGAATCGATACAAAACGATACTCACTCTATGCAAGTTACTTTAATCTTCAGCATTCGTGAATAATTATTAGTCATTTGCCTTTTCATTCTTTAAATTGAGAAGTCATCTGAGACAACCGTAGCAAGTACATGCACTCATTTCTGTCTGTAAAATAAAAAGCAATTGACAACACCCACTCGCCTTCTACAAATTAACACAAGGTGACTAACTCACTTGGTTCGAAATATGCCCTCTTCTCCCGCCCCAATTCCGTGCTAATTAGTTTATCTTGTCTGCATCTTCAGCCACTGATAACATATATCACCGGAAAGAAGACATTGCAGATTTCTTCCCTATGTATGATTTAAATACTTTACTGATCATTTAATAACCACTTTTACGCGAAATTTATCTGTTGCATCGCATCTTGTCTACTTGGATCTAATTGAAGGCTACACATCATGTGTGTTACGCAGTGTTACATGCAGTTCTGATTAGTGGTTATTGTTTGTTCAAGTCCAGGGTAAAACAATAACTACCAATCATAACTAACTGTAGCGTGTTCACTGCGTGACATACCGGAAATATTGGCATCCAAACTCTATCCAAATAGATACAAATCAACATACAAACTTCACACAAAAGTGACTATTAAATGATGTGTAAAGTATTTAAGTCGTACATGGGGAATAATTTATGAATATCTCCTTTTACGTTGATATATGTAATCAGCGACCGAAGCTGCCGATTGGGAAAAAAACCAAACAAATAAAATAAAAAGCACAGAATCGGCAAGGGAGCAGATTCCAAACCGCACGAGTTACAGCCACCTCGTCAATTTGTAGAAAGGGAGTGGGTGTTGTCAATAATTTCCTTTTTTACTGACAGAAACAAATGTCTGTGGCCGTGGCAGTTGATTTGCATCTGCAGGAAGTACAATGTGAAGGATTTGGCTATTAGTCATCTCCGCTCCCATACTCAAATTTGTTCTAGATAAGAATTTCCTTGCACAAGGAAATTGCACCGTTCTTCTGTTTTGAAGATAACACCGTAATCTTTTCAAAATTCAAGTGAAGACATGAAACTGGAAATAAGATATTTTAAAAACATTCATTCAATGTAAAACAAAGGGCGTGGTGACCAGGATGATTCATGCATATGATCGAATGGAGCAACCTGAAATGGCCTAAAAGGGTGAATAAAAATCACTAACAGCTAGACTGTTTAGAAGTTGTTTTTTTAAAATCTTGTCAAGGATGAGAATGGCATATGAACAGATGATAAGTCTATGTTTGTTTGTAATCGGCATTCTGGAAATACACCCAATATGTCAGCACAAAAGAATGGCACCACCCTACCATTGACAGACATTCTAAAGATGAAAAGACCATCAAGTTGATATGTATATTGATGATGTATCGTATCGTAGGCTGTGTATCGAGAATGGTATTGATGCGTGGCAGAGGTGTATCATTTCGCCCCTATTGCCTGACTTAGTCTTAGGTAAGGGACCGACACAGTCTGCCATTATTCTACTAAATGGTTCCTCAACCTGCAGGAAAAGGTTGCAGATGAGCCTTAGGTATCTTCTGATTGGGTTTTCCTACCATTTGACAAGTGTGTCTAGATCTACAGTATTTAGAAACATCACTTTTAAGTTTTGGCTAATAAAAATGATTCAAAATCTTGTGATAAGTCTTATTGACTCCTAAATGACCAGCCAAGGGAGTTTCATAGGCTGGACTAAGAATTTTCTGTCTGTATGACTTAGGGACGACAGTTTGATAGCCCACTGACCACTCACCAGCGTGTATCTCAGGTAGTCTCCATTTTCTCATAAGGATCCTATTTTTCACAAAGTAACACACTGGAACTTGTGTGACTTCAGTTTCACTAATAGCCCTCTGAAACAAACAGGAGATTTCAGGATCTTGTTCCTGTAAGACAACAAGTGATTGTCTTTTGTCACCCTGATTAGAATAGAGAGAATGAGTTGTGAAAAGAGGATCACTGTGATCAATACATTTTGATTGATCAATATTAAGAGAGAAAGTGACCTCATCAAAAGACTGACCAATAAATGTGTCAGCTAAGGGAATACTTTCCTCGTCAATATCATTCTCAAGAGCTCTTTTTGCCATAGCTCGGGTAACTGCATAAGCAGGATACAAATCGGGGATATCAAACTCAATATGATCAACTTTTTGATCCAAACAAGGTTTGTCAGTTACAAATGGATTAACCACGATCTTATCTCCAGCTAGGTCATTGCCTAGTAACAAATGGATGCCTTTTATAGGTAAAGAAGTCACTGCCCCAAAAGTCACAGGTCCAGAAACTAAGTCTACTCCCTTAATAAGTACACTTTCACTAGGAGAAGACTTATCAGACAAAGGCAAAGTACCTGATAACAAAAGACTCTTGAGAAGCTCCCGTGTCCCTTAATATTTTAATAGGGATTGGTTTGGCAGAATCACCAATAAGTGATATAGAACCTTCTGACATGAATGTTTCATAAGTCCTTAAAATAGAATCAGACTGTGATTTGTTTGACCCAACAAATGTTTTGCTGTCAATACAGGACCGTGACCTTGACCTCTTTGAAATAAGGGGATTTGGAAATGCTCTGTCTTGATTATGTTGCTTTTTCAATCTGAAGCAATAAGAAATTACGTGCCCTGTCTATTTACAATAAGTGCCATTAGGAAGAGATAAGGATTTCTGATCAATCTTATCAGATGTTTGATTTCTAACAGTTGTTCTGTTTTGAAATTTACAAGTACTCGTTTGTGATTGAAATGATTTTTACCAGAAAACTGCTGAGAGGAAGACTTACTGACAAAAGAAACCTTGTGAGTCAAGGAATAATCATCAGCCATACACGCAGCATTTTCCAAAGTTTCCACTTTCTGTTCATCAAGATAGGTCTTGACATCGCCATGGATGCACCTCTTGAATCCTTCAATTAATAGATGTCTGAGGTTATTATAATCTTGATCAACCTTCTTGGCTGAGCACCACCTATCAAATAGTTGTTCTTTTTCCCTTGCAAATTCATCATGAGTTTGTCAAGTTTCTTTTCTACAATTCCTAAACTTTTGTCGATATGCCTCAGGTACCAACTCATAACCCTTCAAGATGTACTCCTTAACCACATCATAATCAGTGCTTTGTTTTACTGACAGTGAAGTGTAGACTTCATGAGCTTTGCCAATAAATACACTTGGTAATAACAAAGTCCAATGCTCTCTTGGGCATTTCAAGTTTTCAGCAATTTTCTGAAAGTGAAGAAAGTAGTTATATGCTTCTTTTTTCTGAAAAGGGGTACTAACCTAATATATCTGGTAACATCAAAACCTGAACTTGTGTGTAAGGGGGGAAGGGGGGGGGGAGTACTTCTAGGTCTTTAATTTATATTGCATTTCCCTTTCTTCTTCTCTCTCTCTCTCTCTCTCTCTCTCTCTCTCTCTCTCTCTCTCTCTCTCTCTCTCTCTGTAACTGTCTCTCCTTCTCTTTCTGCTTTCCCTCTCCTCTTTCTCTCTCTCTCTCTGCATCTGCATTTCCCTTTCCTCTCTCTCTCTCTCTTTCTCTCTCTCTCTCTCTCTCTCTCTCTCTCTCTCTGCAACTGCATCTGGATTTCTCTCTCCTCCTTCTCTCTCTGCATCTCCCTCACCTCTTTCTCTCTCTTTTGCTGCATTTGTATTTCCCTTAATTTCCAATCAAAACCAGATACATACTTATCAATTAAACCCAAAGCACTATTATCCAAAATTTCCCTTGCCACCAAATATGGAATTAAAATATTCATTATCTCTTGCTTTGTCAAAGACGCTTTCACCTCAGAAAGATCATAATGTCTGGCAAGCTCAAGCAACTCATCCTTTTTCATAGACTCTAACCACTACCTGGGTAGGACTTGAAACAAAGTTCTCAGTCTTAGATGACATTATGAATGCTTGCTGGTTTCACTAAAAATTTCTCAAATGGGTGAAATAAAAATCTGTACCAGGGACAATAATCCTAAGTGTCCTAATCACAAGTCCTAAATATAGAATGTTCTGAATGAATTCCAGTAGCCTTGAATGTCCTGATATGTCAGTAGTTTTGAATGTCCTAATGTGCAAGTAGTCTTGAATGTCCTGATATGCCTGAATGATGTAAATCCAGAACATCTTTTAATGAATTCACATAAATCCGAAAGTCAAGTATTAATCCAAAATGAGAATGAGCACTTTTAGTTATTCCAATGAATATTTCAAATAAATAATTCCTCTGTCTGAATTTGCTCTGATTTTCACAACTGTAACATCTGATTATTAAAATAAATTCCTTAATAGACTGATTTTAATAATATGAAGTTTAGTATAGGAATGAAATCTTGTTTACCAAACCTGTATATATATATATATATATATAAAGATAAGTCACCTGACAGTATATTCTAGAATATGAATAACTCTAATGGAAATTTCCTGTACATACATGACTTTTCTCACATCAAGACATGGAAAATTCCAAACTAATTGTTAAATGCTATGCAAACAAGACTGACCTTGAACTCAAATGATGTAAATATGTTGTTTACAAAATGACTAAAGTACAACTTACCTCATGGACACATAATAAATTCAATGTACATAACACATACATACATACATACATATGTTTATGAAATCACATCCATCAGGTGTCTGTTAATTGTCTGAGATAAACACTGGTTGTGTGAAATTAAGAGTGCGTTTGAGGTATGATACTGATTTGGTTACATCTGGCCAAAAGAAATTAAGTTGTCAGAATTTCCTAAATTTATAATTGCTCTCTACTGCTTATGATTTCCTAATAGGAACTCCAGCATATGTATTCAAAGTAGCCAATCGGAATTGTTCATGTTACTACATGCTTTAAAACTTGTTGAAAAATTCTGTCAATTTTAATGTAAATATCAGCTTTTGTATTGTTATTTCACTTCAATTTGAATTGAGTGGTGAATAACAGTTGTGGAAAAAGTATATAGGAGGGATTAAGCAGAAAATGAGATAGATAAGTTTAAATTGTGGACATGAGAATCAGCTGGGAATTCCCTGATTTTAGAGATTTTTGTTCTTAACATATAGCTGAAAAAGTTTTCAGTTTGGTTCAGTATGATCAGAAATGCAGTATTTGCAGAGGGGAGTGCACAGTAGTCAGGGAATTTGTTGACCCCTCGGGGATTTGCAAAATTTTTTATTCTTATGCCTGAAATTGTGGGGAAACAGTTGCTTGAATTTTTCGTCATTGGCTTCAACATTAAAAGGAATCATGGTGATGGAGTTGTGTACATTTTCACTGTCTAAATTAGTCCATCACTTATGGATTATTAAAGTATTACTGTACCAGTAGATAAATGGATAGAACAACTATTGTCCCTAAAAATGTATGCTGATTGATTTTAGGTGGAATTAGATTGATTCATGGATTCAGTCTCATTCTCTGAGAAACAAAAAATCATCCATTAGCGAGCATGTGTGATATGTTGTCAGATTTTAGGTTCTTGTTGTTAAAATATTATTGATCCAATTCTTTACAAATTTAAACTATTTAAAAACATCATTGAGTGGGCAGAATGCATTAGAATGCACACAAGGTCAGACAGAGACTATTAAGTTTATTTGGTTAGACCTTGAATACACAAACACACATCTGAACTGGCAGGTTACCCCCCCCACCATGGTGATGATTGAAATCATGAAGGAGGTAACTTGTATGCTGGCAGAAGATTGATATGATAAGAAATCAGTGTCAGTACACAACTGTTTTGATTTCATTGCTTTAATAGGGAAACCCTGTTTAAGTAATTAGAATAACTGTTATAATATGGTCAGACATGTACTTATGCTAGATATACATATGCATATATATATATATATATATATATATATATATATATATATATATATATATATATATATATATAAATGCCTATATTTGCCAAACATGTCTGGTAGGTCAGATGTTTTGATTGGCACATATTATGGTTCTGTGTAACAGGACATCAGTCATAGGAGTTCTCAAATATCATTATATCAACTTGTCTTTGATTTGTCAATACATTATCAGTTCAGTGGTCACTAGGTCTAGTTTACAGATTGTTTCTTAATTCAAAGGTGACTACATTGTTTTTTGTTGTTGTTGGACAATTAATAGATGTGTTGCTGGCCAAGTGTTTTTGGTCATTGAAGGTCAACCATCAGTTTCATTATTTACTTACTTATCATTTACAACAGCATGAACATTTAGCAAAACCTTAGCTGTTTTTATTACAGGACATCCATCCCAATCCTGGAAAGCCATATACAGGCACACGAAGAAAAGCATTTCTTCCTAATAACCCAGAGGGAAAAAAGGTGCTAGAACTTTTGAAAGTTGCATTTGACAGAAAGCTTATTTTCACTATTGGAGAGTCACGTACAACTGGGAAAAGAGACACTGTTACATGGAATGACATACACCACAAGACCAGGAAAAATGGAGGTCCTACAAAGTAAGTTCTCAAATTTACATAACCCACTTTAATCACAACTGCTGTAAAGCCAAAAGGAGCTAAATATATAGTCCTGTATCCATGCAGCATCATATTATCTACATTGTCTTCAGTCAGTTACCAGAGACAGCCTCCATTTTTACTGCAGAAATTTCATCTGCCATACTCAAATTTTTTAACTTTATCAAAACCTCTACAAAACGACTTGTGACATTATCTTTTAGCATTCCCTTTCTGCACAGAAAGCATTGCAAAACCTCAAATTTGACAATCTGTTAATAGCCAAAGTCTTACAGAAACATGATTTTCTCATAAAATCTGCAAAAAGTATTCCATATTTTGGCTGCCTAGTCATATTGGTATTCAGAGCTTGAATTTAACCTTTTTTGCCTACCTGCATATTTTAGCAAGCAGAGAATACATCAACTTGCAAAATCCTGTTTCTATATCTTTTCTGGGAATTTCTTTTTTATCAGTTACTTTTATTAATGTATACTGTCAGCCAAGAGTTTTGGAATAAGAAGTAACTATGTTACTTTTCTATCAGTTTCACTTGCAATTTTTTATTATCATCTTGAATTATAAACTACATGTGCTGCTTTAATGAGTTCCAGTAGGGGGATGCAACCCACTATTTGAACTCATTTGTCCCTAAAAATGCAGTATAATGCAAATGACAAGGAAAACATCATGTTAATTAGTATGTCATATTTCTTGACAGGAACTTCTTTGGAAATCTTAACCAAGTAATATATTTAGGCATCAAAATTACTACTGATCTGAAATGGAACCTTTACATTCAAGAAATACACATCAAGTCAAATCGTACTTTAGGCCTATTAAGATGTAACTTATTATTTTGCCCACAAAATTAAAGAATTAGCTTTCAAAAGTTTTGTTACCATATTTGTTACATTCAATCATGACTACACACCAGGAAGTATAACGTCAATATTGAATAAGTTGTCTTGGAAGCCCTTAAACCAGCATCGATTGAAAATACAGATTAATACATTTTTACAAGGGTTTAAAAACGATAGCAAAAATCTTGGCTACAACTTGACCAAATCAAAAGAATGAACAAAAATCTGCATGAATATACCTACCAAATTCCTGTATGCTTAAACAGATGGGTACAATGTTAGTTTCCCCCCTCCCTTCCAAAGAACTATCAAAGATTGGAATTTTTTAACCACAGCTATTAATTGCAAATTAAAGCCAATTTGTTCTTTGGAATCAAAATGTTCTGTTGCAATAATGCATTGGTGTAATGTCATATTTTGACAGTTTTGTTCTTTGGAATCCAAATGTTCTGTTGCAATAATGCATTGGTGTATTGTCATTTTTTGACAGTTTTGTTCTTTGGAATCAAAAAGTTCTGTTGCAATAATGGATTGGTGTATTGTCATTTTTTGACAGTTTTGTTCTTTGGAATCCAAATGTTCTGTTGCAATAATGGATTGGTGTATTGTCATTTTTTGACAGTTTTGGCTACCCAGATAAGACCTATCTCAGTAGGGTACAGGAAGAACTTGCAGCTAAAGGTGTGGCAAAGAAAGGCATTGAAGACAATACAGGTAACCAGAGAACTTAGAGAGCACTAGTAACCATACCTCATAGTGATATAAATTGAATCATGTAATAATTCAAAGAATTGCTTCATCAGTAATCTTCTGATTTCATGGTTTTTCCTTTCTTTGTTTGTATTTCATGTTGTTGTTTTTGTGGTTTTTTCTCTAAAGTAAGGAAATTATTCATACCAGGAAGTGCACAGTTGTACAGTTATAGCTCTAAACCAATGGAAACACCTATTTACAGTGATATCTCATTATAAAGCTTCTCAGTATAACACAGTTCCTTAATATAACACAGTTATTATCATGGGTCCTATAACTTAGCAGAAATTTATTTTCAATGCCACTTGATTTATTTGCCTGATTTTAAGTCTTGGCTGATAATACCAATTATATTGTGGTTTTGCCTATAGCATACCTTACTCTTTGTGATTATTATGTACAACATACTCCATTATAACACAGTCTTGCTTGCAACATACTTCAGGATAAGATGGCCTCATTTAACAGCATAGTATACTTTCATGGTTTGCATGAATAATGTTAAATCAAGGGATCACTGTATCATGAAAAGAGTATATTAGATTTAGTTTTTTGTTGAAATCTGTAGTAACATTTTTAATTAGCATAATAACAAAGTATGCAAATTCTGATTTCTATAGTACTATCTACTTACCATATTTTTTTAGATTGTACGATAAGCTGAATATACAGACTACAGCATGTTATTAAGTTTTACCACAAATTCTTCTGAGAGAACAATATGTTAGAAGAGTGGCAGTAATGATGATTCTACAGAATGCATATGATTGTTACAGTTACAGTTCTTGGATGAGACAGTCTACTTTATATCCTGGAAATTTGGGGGAAAAAATGATGATTCTTGTGGTTTTATGAAGGTGACTTTAAACCTCAAACTATTAAGAAAACTCTTCAATCTTCATGTGAGAAGAGAAAGCTCAATGTTGGTGTATGTGCGTGTGTGTGTGTGAATGTTTTGACTTATAATTTCATTCTGTACAATACTTACAGTACCAACATTTATAACACTTTAAAAGATGATGTTACTTCTTTATTTTCAAGAAAGCACTTTGTAAAAAAAATACTGCACTGTTGCCATGAATTTTTTGCTCACCTCAACAAAGGTTCTGTAAGATTATAGCATTTCCATTGCAATATACATTGATTCCATCTGTCATATTTCTTTAGATGAATGTGGACACTCGGTAGTTTTTATTTATGGGCAGGGTTTAAGAGACTTGCTGCTTAGGTTTACATTAACAAGGTTTCAGACAGGTTTCATATCTGATATGCATATTTAATGCATATATTTCTTATCTGAGATGCATATTTAATGCATATAGTGCATATTTAACAGTTTATCTGGGCTCTAGTACTCTTATCATGGGAATGATGTACTATAGAGGCTTTATATATATATATATATATATATATATATATATATATATATATATATATATATATATATATACTTTTATACATATATGTAACACATTGTAACATATATTACAATGTTACAATGTGTGACATATATGCATATGAGAATTTGGAAGATAAATATTACTACAAGAAATAAACTTTGTATGTGCCCACAAATTATCAAGCTTGTAAACATGTCATGATAAAATTTTTCTGTTTCCTTGATGTACTGAAAATGACAAATATTTAAGTCTTTTATACTGAAATATGAAAAGGTCAGAATTTTACTCTTTAACCGCAGTAAGAAGTTTCATTGTGAGCTCCTGCTCATGAACAAAAGACAAAGGTGTTTATGACAGTTGTACAGAACTGAACTAAAATGATAATTTTGACACTTACAGGTATGCATGCATTGCTTTATTAATCAGGTAAACTTTACATGCAGGGTAAAACCCCGCTATAATGTGGTTCATTATAAAATGAATCTGGATAAAATATGGTCATGTCATTGCTCTCAGTTTTTTGTCTTAGATGTCCCTTATTCACTGACAAATCTCAAAACATCAGCCAAATTGACAAACAGATAAAAATAGTTTTTTCAGAAAGCTATTGCGTACAAATCATAATTAATGTTCTTACACAGTAATATCTAATTTTCATCAAAATCCCGATTGTCATATAAATTGGCAGGTAGTAAAGTTATTTTTATACATTTGACTGGCATTTGTTTATTCTCCATACATTTCGGACACTTGTACAAGCATTCATCAAATTTTCAATCATTCTCGCTGTACTGTAGTTTGGTACATAACATAGTTGGTAGTTATGGACACCAGGTATAGCAGAGGTTCCCCTGTAGTAAACACTGTTTTTTTTTCATTTGTTGGATAATTATGATTAGATGAAAAAATATAAATGAGTAGTTGACATAGATTTTCATTGAAAATATTCTCATTCCAAAACTAAGTTGACTTAATTCAAGAAAAAATTATCATCATTTACATAAAGTTTTGAATTAGAGTTACACAGGAAGGGAGAAAAGTAGATGTGCAATATGACTCAAAATAAAAATACTGCAACCCTTTCCCTTCAATTCAATAAATATGCAAATGGCAGTGATTCAGTTGATAGACTAACAATGAGATTGATCAGCCAAATAGTGATATTTATTACATGTAAAATGCAGCATAAATGAAGGAGAGATGGTCTATAAAAAAGATTTATAACAAACAAACTTGATTTTATGCCTGATATTTGGATCATCAAAGCATTTTCTACATCAGGGCAGAGGGCAGTTGACTTGGTCAACATATTTATGACTCAGGCTGTAGATTTTTAATTACAGTACACTTAATTTTCTCAACAGTAATAATGGTGACCATGATCCAGATTGCCCCCTAGATGGATAAATTGACACTAGAATTCCTGTTAAGCTTATCTGTGGTTTTGTGTCTCCAGTGTGCTAATTAATCTATCATATAGTTGAACATTTTTGATCCCTTATCTAACTTTACGAGGAACCTTAAAACTAGAAAATGTTTGTTAAACTTATGTATCTGTCCCATGCCCCTTAAGCTGTACCCTTAGGAAGGTAAGGGTGGACACAGGGGCAAATGATATTTGCATAATTGAACTCGTCTTTTGATGCTTTGTTTGTTGACATTTTAAGTTCTGTGCTATGTGCTTTGTCTCTTATTGTAATTAATGTATTATTCAATGTTCGTATGTATTGTAAATAATGTTTATATAATGTTTTTATGTTTTATTTAATGTAGGTAAATGGCGTTTTAATCATGCTGTCTCTATGAGAATCTGATCTTATCTTTTCTTATCCAATGGTATGATTATCTTTCCCGACTGCCAGGTAAAAGGAGCCATTTTGCTTTAGATTAATTATTTATGTGCGCAAATTAAAATATCAGCATCGGAAACTGAATTTGTCATAATAATGAGACTAAATATATTAGAATAAAATGGTTTCCAGTCTTTCTGTCAGATAAAAGTTATCGTCAGATAAATGAATGCCAGATAAGGCAACCAAATTGTACTTTATAATGAGAAGTACACAAATCAGTTAAAAAACTGCCCTAGGTAAGTCGAAATGTCGTGAAGTAGGTTCTGTACGGAAGACAACTCATATTCACTTTTCAAAGCAAAGGGAGATAATTTGTATATGTCCACTATAAGGCTGAGTGTATTATATTGTCATGTTGCCTGTCCATCTGTCTGTTTGCTACTAATTTTGTTCACTATCTACAGTTATCGACTTTGTGAATAGCTTGCACTTGCGATAAGAAAGAAGCATATTGATTTGGGATCAGTGTCTCTGTAACTGAAAGAATTCTTTTTGTTTTGTTGGCATAATAACTTTAGTTGTTGACTTTGTAGATTGACCAATGTTTGTGGAGGGCTTGCACTGAAGGTATGGAAGTGGTCTATTGATTTTTGAGTAAAAAGGTCAAAGGTCAATGTAACTGTGGCTGTAAGAAAATAATTTTTTGTCCTAGGGTAAGTTCCTTGACCATACATTGTGGATGGCTTGCACTTAGGACAATCAAGAAACCTGTAGGTTATGGGGTCTCAAGGTCAGAGGTTGCGGTCACGGTAAGTCTAGTAAGAAAATAATGGTTGTTAAACATTAAGTTTAGTATATTAAGTGTCTGCATAAAGGACAATTAACAACATATGTGGGCATATACTGTGCCATTCATGGTACTCTTGTTGATTTAGACGGAAATTATTTGCGATGTAAAATGTGCATATTTATACATTTACCATCTAACAATAGAAAAATGTAGACAAACAGTTTAAAATTATTCCTTTTTAAATTTTGCAATGTTCTAAATCAAATGTCACACTGGTATGTTCATATTTTGGATTTCATACCAAGCATCTTGATTAGTGTGATAGAGCAATTTAGTTTTATTTCTGCATTTCATAACAATTGCGATATATATTGCAAAGTATCTCAAACTTTGCATGCATTCTTGGAAATTGGTTGAATCTTGGGTTCTTTGTTTCAGATCATGTATTGTGCCAATTTGCTGATCCAAGATAAATGTTATTTGCTTCAATTCTCTGTATATTCGGGTGTTTGAGATTTACTGTTGTATTCAACTACAGAATTATGGATCATGTATTATATTTCCTTGTTACCATGGAAAGGTTCGGAAACGTTTCAAATAGAGCTGAGAAAACAGGCCCATACCCGGCAAATAAAAAGTGGTACAATCTGCGAAGCGTAATCTTATGCAGTTCACCCCACCACCACTACCACTTCTACGCTAAAGTTCTTCTATAGAACAATGTGGAATATAGAAATTCAACAGTGGCTGCATATATAATTGTTACATCTGTGGGTCTTCTAATTTTGAAATATGAATTTTTAGCTCTACTGGTTATAGAACAAAAGAACATGTGGGATGACATGTTGTCCATTGTCCAACATCTGTTAGCACAAGTTTGTTATCACTGATCTTCCTAAACTACTAAAATAATTGCCATGAAATTTCAAAAATACATTTATCCCAAGATATACTTGGTTCTAAATGAAAATGGTGCCAATCTGACCTCCAATATGGCCACCACAACAGCCAACTTGAATAATCGTGTTATTGCTACTCCTGGACAAAAAGTCAAATGGCATGGAGTTTTCACCAGAAGACTTCTTATAATGTCTACTTGGTCTTAAATGAAAATTGTTCCCCTTGGGCATCCTATGTGGCTGTTACAGTAGCCATCTTGAAATCTTGTTATCACTACTTTTCCTGAATGGATGGTGATATCAACATGGGGTTTTCACTAACTACTCTTCCTGAATGGATGGTTATATCACCATGCATTTTTACCAAGCAACCTTTTATGATGTCTAGTTGGTCCTAAATGAATATGGTGTCGATCTGACCTCCAACATGGCTGCCTCAGCAGCCAGCTTGAAAATCATGTTTATTGCTACTCTTCCTGAACGAAAAGTCGTATCGGCATGGGGTTTTCAACAGAAGACTTCTTATAATGTCTTGTTGGACCTAAATATAAAAAAAATGGTGTTAAATATAAATTGTGCCTATCCGATATCCAATATGGCCACCACAGTAGCTATCTTATCTTGAAAATCTTATTGCAACTCCTCTTAGATGAAACGTCATATCAACATTGGGTTTTCACCAGAAGACTTCTTATGATATTTAGTTGGTTCTTAATGAAAATGGTGCCGATCTGACATACAGCTTGGCCACCATGACAGCCATCTTGAAAATTTTATTACTGGTACTCCTCCTAAATGGAAAGTCATATCAAAATGGTTTTTTTTACCAGATGACTAATTATGGTATCTTAAGTTGGTCCTGACTAAAAATGGTGCTGATATAACCTCAAATATGGCTTCCACAATGTGTCACTAATATTCCTGAATGGATGGTCATATCAACATGGGGTTTTCACAAAATTTCTTCTCATGGTGCCGATTTTTTATCCAGTATGGCTGCCACAGGGACTAATTTGAAAATCTTAAGAATATCAGAGATGGTTTCAACACTCAGCAGTAAAAAAAGAAAAATGGTCTTGTGTTGAATTCCTGGAAATTCTTTTCTGACAGTAGATCACCAGACCCTTAGAGAGACTTTTGTTATTTTTTCAGGAAGTGTTTTTTTTTTTTTTGTCATCTTTTTCATTTTCTAAGTTGTATCTATGTGTGTGCACTTTTTGCACTGAACTTTATCCAAACCCAGTTCCAAGCAAGCGTGTCTATTAATGCAAAAATGATTCATTATCGATGGCGGAAACATTTATTGAAGCCATAGTAGATGGCAGAATTTATATCCATTTGTAATTTATTATACAGGTAAAAGGCTCTATTAATTTAAATTGACAAAAAGGTGTACCGGTATGTACTATTCAGTGAAGTTATTCATATCAAAGTCTTTGAGTATTACTCTACACACAAAGTCATGTAGCTTCAAGGTAACTCGAGTATGTGATTAGGTATAGTGTGAATCATCAATATATCAAATTTAGGTGAGTAACAGTCGATAAAGTTGATTTTGTTTTTTTTAAATGACCACAAAGTGATTACCTTAATAAATTGATATGTGTCCTACTGAGTCACTACTGCTTTAGTTGCACCCCTCCCATTCATATTACAAATCAATTGTATTGATTATACTAAATAATTACAGTAAATGAATTATTTTACTCTAATTGACACGTCGATGACTCACGATAATTAAGTGTCTGATATGTACAGGTCTTGAATGTGCATTAGCAGAACTTATAGAGACGATGCATACGACACAGTATTTTATTGATAAAGCATTTTTCTTTTATTTAATAATAATAATAATAATAATAATAATAATAATAATGATAATAATAATAATTATTATTATTATTATTATTATTATTATTATTATTATTATTATTATTATCAAAAATGTTGTTTAGTTATGGCGAGGGTTTCAATGCAGTCTTGCATTGAGAGTTTAATTTGAATGAAAATCTTTGGATAGATAAACTAAATTAAAATAAATTACAAGGAAAGGAATTAGTGTTGTTATGATAGTTGCATACCCTAACTTCTAACAGACCATATACTGCTGTATTTCAAGCATGCCATCATGAATCAGATTGTACACTTTACCCAGATTTTCATCGATTCAATAACATCCATTAAACTATATTCATATACTAGTACACTGAATTCCAGGGCAAAGATTCAAGTCCAGGGCTATCGGTTATATTTAAAATGATCTTTGTAGCTGTTCATTTAATCTCATAAACTTATACATTTTGGTTGATTTTTTCATATATATTTCCCAACATTAGATGGGTATATTCTTTACAGATAGCTCTCTGCTTTCAAAAAGATTAAAGTTCAAGACAAAGAACATATTGTGGCCACTTTGTAGCTTTAAACCATTTGATATATCCCATATTTCACAAAGGTCACTTGGTTACGATTATTTGCAGATGTATCATCACAAGACATAGTGCTGCGCCTAAAGAAAATATTTGTTTTCCATTCTTCAGATATTTTTAGATCAGTAATTTAATAGAGTAATTTTTACTTTCTTAGACATTTATCAAAGAAGGCAAGAAAATAGTCTGATCTCTCAAGAAGAATTTGGTTTTTGAAGAATAGCCGTGAATTTCATATGAGATTTAATCTTGCTAGAAAAATCATATTGATAAGGTCAAAAGGTCACTTCAAACTGTATCGATATCATTAGTAGTATGAAAGTCTTGCAAGTTATGATAATAAAACAAAATCATTAGGTAAAGTATCACCTGCTCCCATTTATGGAAAAGCTTAGGTATCCATCAGTATCTACAAGAAAAAAAAAAAAAATACGGGTTGGTAGGGGACGTTATTTCAGAATTCTACTTCGAATATTACAGAGTACAATTAGATGTAGACAACAATAAATTAGAAATTTTAATTTTAAAAAAAGTAAGTTAGAGACAAAACATATTGATACAATCTTAGTAGTAGTTAAAGAAGCAAAAGCAGCAGCTGCATGTGTAGTAGTAGTAATAAGTTCTAGTATTAATTGCATAGTAGTAGTAGTGACAAGAAATGAGAAATTGAGAGGGACTGAAGGGAAACAAAAGAGAATTATACTATTTTGTAGTGAACAAGAGTTACATACCTTTTAATGAGAAGTGTTATTATACCTCGAGAATCCTATGCGAGTGGCTATGCGATATATAATTTATGAAACTAGTTGAATAATATTATCACTTGCACGAGCTGCTTTCAATTAATTAGTAGTAATTGCTTACATAAATATTTACCGTTGCATTAAAGTCCATCAAACTTTATTGGTTTTTGGCTTACGTTCAAAGAAACGAAACATGTCTTCGATATATCTTTCCAAAGGCGCTCTTAATTTGGTATATTGACGCGAACAAGTATGTAATATCCAGCGAGTCTCGAAGGAGAACACCGTATCTTTTCGTACCTTTGATTTCCAGATTTGTTTAAATGCTTTTGAAGGATATCATAGTAGATGGAAGCTGGAAGTAACATTTCAAAAATAGAAATACTGACACCACGTAAACAAAAATTGTAATGAAAAATACCGTACTTAAGACTGGATTAGCATTTCGTGGAAAATAATCGATTCGTTGAAATATTTGAGTGTTGCCCTTTTTAGAGAAGATCCAAAACTAGCAATAAAATTTCTATCGAAAAGCTGCAATTTCACTCAGTTTCTTATTGATTATTTATGCATGTATAGGGATTAGCGACACATCAGCACAAACCTGGCTAAGCAGTGCTGAACAGAAAACTCGAGAAAAAAATGACCAAGGTAAGATCATGCTAAATCCCCAGGAAGAGAAAGCATCCAACAAGAACTTAATATGCACCATGAAACGACAAATAAAAGGATAAAAATGTTACAGAAACTCACCTAAAAATGCACGGAAAAAAGAATGAATGCAAAAATGGGTAAAGTCCTTAAAATACATGGTCAGCATTGGTCTATATAAACCGCACTCCTTTAAAAAAGTCCAGGATCTTTTCAGCTTGAACATGATAACGTGACGTATTCCATTGCAAACCGGTTGCCCCCATAAGTCATATTTTACGACATGCAAGATGATGCATCAGACCTACTCTGCAATCCCGAGAACGCAGGGGGAAGTTTCATAAATAAAGAATGCTGAGACTATGTGCTATGGAACAAAGGAAGTCATATTTTTCTATATCTGCGTAACTTAAGAATTATTAAAAAAGAGGCAAATTAATTATGTTTCCAGCATGTATGTGCGCATATGTAATATCTTTAAATGTTTTACAATTTGGCTGCTGGCCTAAGTTACTACTTTTTCGTTCAAAACAAATGTATGCATTTTATTGTTACTTTTATCAAAATTATTTATATATGCCAAATTATTCTACACTTTTGCAACCATTCTGATGAAACTTTTTTTACCTAGTGAATCATCCTGACAGGGCCGATTCGATAGCGATATAATACGATAATACTGTAAAATAGGAAAATTAAATAAAATTAAAAAATTAAAAAAATTTTGACCATCATGTGCGTTTTCTAACCTCGAAAGTAGTATTGTTTTAAAAGAAAAAAAGGATCAACTGTCCATCATACATTTTCCAACAGAAGTATAATCTAATTCCATGTTTTTATACTCCATCAAGTCCGCTCTTTCATAAAGTTTTCAGCATTATACTCCCTTCTCCAGGAAACCTTGCCCACTTTTAGATTACAGTTTGAAACCTTCTATATCTCTTCGCAAAATTAATATTTCCATTTTATTTTTTTTTTCAAAATAGATGCCCACAGTGGAACATGTTTATATATAAAATTTGGGTAAATTCAGGATCGAACAAAGTATTGATGTAGGTATGAGAGCTATGAGCATCTAAGACACTACTTTTAAGTTACTTTTGTTTTCAGAGAAATGTTTTTTTACAGCAAACAAAACGCAAGAAACAAAGGGCAGAAACTGGTCTCGGGGGATTTCTTTCCTTAACTGCCAAATGGTTACAGTAGTGTAATACAATTTATTTTAGAAATTGTAGCTTGTAAACAGATTTCTAAAGAGTTCTTGAAAATCTTTATATTATGTGATTTCAAACCTTCCTGTTTTTTCATGATTTCTCTCATGCTTTAGGAGTTACCCATTCGGAAATTTCCTGGTTCATTATACTTCCTGTGCGCCTTCTGGACGGAGAGGGAGAATTAAATTGTGACATTTCATTAAAGCTCATATATGGAGGTTTATGGTTAAATTTATTTGTTAATTTTCCATACATAAAAACCTAATATTCCTCGTTATTATAAACCCGTATAACATCGTTTACGATTAATTGCGTTTAAAAGTATGATCCTCACGAAAATTGGCGCAGGTATTACGTGCTTTTGGTATGTATGCGGATGTGACGTGTCACTTAAACAAAGAACTCGTTAACGTATAGATTATAATGCAGGGTATGTGCGATAGGTTATAAAATGAACAGTGATAATGTGAAAATTTAATAAGTTGAAGCGGCTAATGCTATAACTACGGTCAATATGGTCATAGACATATTGAGAGTACAAAAAGAAAACAAATGACTATAATAGGAGAAATTGTGTACCCGGCATTCATGATGTAAAAACAGTGTACACAACACATGACGCGAATCTTTTTTATCTAGATATCATATCCCCTTTTCGCTTCCTGTGCATGCAGAGTTAGATGGGGTGGGTGGGTGACTGGTTGAGGAGGGGGGTGTTGGTGGAATCGTGCTACTGGAGTTTTAAAACAAAATGCCCGATCTACAAAGAAACTAATAACTTGCTTCAAGTGTATTGATCTTTTCTGCTCCTTGGGCATCCTTCTTAAGGCAGACATGGCTTTTATAATGTCTGCACAAATATATCGGACACATTGTAGAGTTTATTGGGGTGTCAACTCGAAATAGATTTATGGAAATTTTCATTATTAATATTAACAGCTAAAATTGTGGGCGACACGTGAACAAAGGAGACGTTTCAAACACATTATAATTAGATACGGCCAGCGATCCAAAGTACGCCAGACCCTCTTAGCTGTGTACATAGTAGACAGACCGGATTGCATTGTATCGTGTGTGACCACTGATAAATCATATCGAGTTGTCGCTAACTAGCACGTTCTCCCTGGAGAGTACTACTATCGGCAAAAGGTCAAGTGAGCACAGACACTTTTGTATATACAGTCTGATTGATGTGTTCACTTTTAACATGAACACAGGCAGAAACATCTTCTCTAAGCAAGGGCCATCAATTCACTTCGTTACACATCGACGTAGGTGTGAAACGAAGGGATAGTTCCGACCTGTCAATCAAATCGGGCTCATTATTTATTTTTGACCAATCAAAAAGAGGCATCGAATTCACTGCGTAGTTAAGCGTTGCTGTCCACCACATTTGGCCTCAAACCACACTTAATTTTCCTATATAGTCTCTACATTTGTTTGTCAGTACTGAACTTTCCACTGTGTCCAAATCCTAATCAATCATATGTTGATGTAAAATATCTTCGAAGATAAACTCACGGTGAAGTTCTTGTCATAGGTTAATATGCATTCTTCTGAGAGGCTGGACAGTAAAGAAAGCAACGTGCAGGTCACAGATTTCACTTCCGGATCAGTAATAATGCCTCATTAATCACTGTCCTGTGTCGCCAAAATACACACAGACAACCACACCATAATGCACATATTCTAAACAATAAACAATTTCCTTTAAATCAACACTAAGAATGTCTAAATCTGATGGATACATCACCACCAAAATGAGAGAGAAAAAGTGCTCTAAAAATAGACTGAGACCACATTCGTGGGTACTGAACCGGAAGTATTAATTGTGACCTGATTCCCTTTGCTCACAAGCACCAGACCACGCTTGATTACTTTCTTATTACACTGCGCAGGATTTTGAAAGATTACGCAGAAAATCACTGAACATTTATCAGAAAAATGGTTCACCGTTGTGCTTGGGGCACATGCAATGCAGATTATCGTTATCCTGAACGGCTTCAAGGGGTGGGTTGGTGGGGTTCTTTGTTAATTTCCCAAACCAAAAACGAAGATGGAAAAATGTCTGCGTTGGAAGTGATACATTAATTATAATAATATTTCATATATAAATACACAAAGCTGTTTTAAAATAATGACATTTATTGTTGTGCTTGTGAAATACAATTCTATGCTAACTGTATTCTTATGTCCAAATTATATTTATTACTTCAGTCAAAATTTGCATGCAATAAAGCAATTGTTGTGTGTATACGTGTTGTTTATTTTTGTCTTTATATTACCTTGAATTGATTTTGTTTTTTAAAATTAAATTTGGAATATTGAAATCCTGCATCATACTTCAGTAGTGTTGATTTTGTTAAAATTTTCACAGTTGAGCATCTACTTGTGATTGGTGTCAAGTTGACACACACACAAAATAAAATAATTTCTTTTTCTATTCTCTGATGGTCTGGCAACGCCTACATGGTTGATTGGCACAGGTTATTTTTCTTGGAGAAATTTAATAAAATATTGTCGGTTGTGGGGTTTTGAAACCATTTCCATCATGTACATTAAGTTCTGGAATGGCCCGAATGCTATTCAATGTCTATAATTGCAAAATTGGATTTTGACATCATTTATTTTTAAAATGTTAAATTGAATTTTTTTAAATAAAATTTGTATTATGGAGTTGTTATAAAAATATTTTAACTTTATGTAGAGGTGAAACTGTAATAAAATACGTATTTTGTCTTTAATAGGCTAAGGCTATAAATAACAGCAAGCTATATCCTGCCATTGATTGCATTTTTGTCATGATCATTTCAAAAATAAAACTTATCTCTGACAAATTACTGATTTTATAACACCTCCAACATGTTCTAACATCAATGAAGTAAGATAAAACGCGTCATACTAATTAAGGTAATTGCGGATGCAAATATAACCCCGTCAACGTATCTGTAGTTGTTTATTTCGATTTATTTCTTTCTTTTTAAAGAGATTATGATAATGATCGTTTTACATGGATCAAACAGGGGCGAATACATAACGAATGCTTTATTTTACATTTTTAAAAAGGGAAGAAACTGAAGTCAATCTACAAATTCTGATTTAATTAATAAACATACCTAACTTTGCAAGAACAGAAAGATTCTGTTATTTTGTCCTCTTCTAACTAAATGTCTGCTTGAATTTTGTGAGGATTTTCGTTCTTTCTCATAGACCACCAGCAACGTGCTGCAACTTTCACCTGATTTTCGCCATCGAAAATCCAAATTTCATGAATATATCTTTGTGCGTAGTAGTTCAAGTCTTTCTTTAACACATAATCTGAAAGAATCTTGCAATCAGGTAGGAAAGTTTCAGAAATATTGTCGGGAATATTTACCAATGAATCTGTTGCTGATGCTACTGAATCCGGCATTTTGACGATAGCTTGTGAGCCGGAGCAAAAGTAACTAAGGTGGCGCTCTACAGTTTCGTATTTTGCATAGGGTTAGATTTTTTAAAGAAAAAGAATTACCCAGGTTTTCCTCACTGGTTCTCCTGGCTATTTAAAAAAAGACCTTGTATATCTTAGGTATTGTTCAAAGAACTTGTAATTCCCTTTATTTTGATGTATGATTGATGGGTGTAATTTGGGTTATAGAGTATACAGCTTGGTCTTACTTAAGATGTGCACCTCTCAAAAAACTGCTAGCTCCGCGTGGTCATTTTCACTTCCTGGACTTCAAAGGTAAATAAAATATTTAAAAAAAAGAGCCGATAACTTTTATTTACTTTTTATATCTTTTGTAATTTATTCATTGTACGTTCAGAGGCTGGTATTACCTACTCTGGCAAAATTCGTTTCCTATTTTAATAACTGCTGAAAATAGTGTAGTTTTGACTAATTCAGGCTGATTTTTCGAGTACTTTGGAGCGGCCATTTCTGTCTGCTGTGTGCTTAGATCATGTACAATTTCCACAAGTACAGTATGTAAAGAAATTTCAGCCACAATACATGAAAGTAGCATAGAGATATGCCAACATTCTCTTCCTTGTGCATGTTGCAAATGCAAACAACTTCACCTTACAACTATCACTCTCACAGAAGTACGTAATATCTGTGGAGCGCCCCCTAAGTGGGCGGAACTTATCGCTCGATATCGGAACTGTCCAGTGGATCGACGATCCTTGACTAGCGAAGATGAGGCAGATTGTACATGTAGGCGGAAGTGACGTGCATGCATTATTCATGCTCCGTTGAATATTATCATTCTTTGCATTTACATGTAGCTCGGTTTTGTTAGTCTAAGTCACTGTTGCATCTATGGTCATGACATTTGATGTGTGCATTTACCTTTATCACTTATGTTAGCACCCATAAAAAGTAAATTATAGTTGCAATGACCTAATTTTCTTGCTAAACTGGCTATGCTAAGGTTTTGGATTATGTACCGAACCGTTGAAGCAGCAGTGTACGAAATTTTCTTTTAGTTCATTCTTAGTACCGATCTTCACATTTGTATCAAATATGAGCGTGAATGAAGATTTTTTTTATAGTTTGGATTGATTCCATAACACAGTATAAACTCTGTTTCATGCAATATTTCACTCTCGTCTTCTCTGGGTATTTTTCTAAAGTACCAATTGTTATTTCTATTTATCGAATATAAAACTATATAGCAAAGGTTGCATGAAGATATGAGTTTGCGGTTAAAATTTCTTTATCCTATGAAAGGGAACGACTTATTATTACATACTCTCTCTCTCTCTCTCTCTCTCTCTCTCTCTCTCTCTCTCTCTCTCTCTCATTTTCCTCTTATGATTGATTTAATGATATCTCTTAATCCATTTTTCAACGTTTAGTACGATTTGTGATGATCTGACCGCTTGTAGTATGCTAGGAATAAAGTATAACGAGCAGTAATACTTCCCCGTTTGACAGAATAATCGTACAGCCCTATCTTCTGCATATTTCTTAATTTAGAAAGGGAAAACAATAGCCATTGTTCTGTTGTTGACAACAATTTATGACCATATACTGCACAAAATGCATCATTTTTGTTTCAAATGACAGTGCAATTAATACACTTCTATATTAACAGCTGGTCGGCTCGTTCTAGAAATACATCATTTAGTTTTGAGCAAAAGTATGTATGTATGTATGTATGTATATATGCATGCATGTATGTATGTATGTATGTATGTATGTATGTATGTGTATGTATGTATGTATGTATGTATGTATGTATGTATGTATGTATGTATGTATGTGTGTATCTGTCGAAGCTTGATGTAAAAATCTTCCTCATCGAAGATACATCTTTAATGTTTACGGAACAGATAAAGGTTATTCGTCTTCAAACAACTTTTGCTCAACATCGAAGTGGATTATAAATGCATTTACAAGAAGGTATCGTATTTGACACAGCTTTTCCCTCTATCATTTGGAGGAGTATTTCCTCACACAAATAGGATTAAGAAAAGGAAAAGAAAGAAAATAAAATGTGTAACATGACTGCAATAGTATTTAATATAGCATTGGAAATAATTGTATTAGACATTATTTCTCGCTTTATATGACCGCCTCAGCTTTTATATGGTGATAAATGGGATCTTAATTTACGCACGATTGATATATTAGTTGTTTATTTAAAAATTTATTTAAGCCGTTTCTAGTTTCTTAATTAGCAAGTTGACAAAGTAAAACCAGGGTATCAAAAAGATGCATGAAAACCCCGTGAAGAGTGTGTGGCTGCGTTGAATACAATATTATGAAGTGTGAACAGAATCAACATTTATGTCCCTAAACAAAACGTGATCACGGAGATTTGCTCTTTTTTATCCATGGTAATGATAAAACAGTAATCATCCATTATCATCATTTAATATGGATGTGTTTGTGGTTTTATTTTTTGTTTCTAGGATATTGACAACATATTTCAGTGATTCGTTGTTTTAATGTCTCTTTTTCATACGTATAAATCGTGGGGGGTCGCCTTAGATCGGCATTAGACTGATGGGCTAACAGGTAATATTTTGTTCACCTTTATTTTGACGGAATCAGCAGCCTAGAAAATACAATAGGGTTGCAGCATTTGGGTTCGGGAGTATTCGCCCTTCCTTCCATTCTCTCTATATTTCAGGTAGACATTTCTTTAGAGTCACGTATCTGTCGGAAATAAATAAAAGACAATAGAATCGCTTTGCTCAATCTGAAGAAATATTTCGAGAGATATTGTTTAAGTGGTATATATCTTCTGAATCAAATGACAGCTAGAATCACTTTGCAAAGCCAGACACAGGATATATCTATCTATATATTTATTTATCTATATATCTGTCTTGGACACAGGCTATTTATTTATCTATATATCTGTCTTGGACACAGGCTATCTATTTATCTATATATCTGTCTTGGACACAGTCTATCTATTTATCTATATATCTGTCATGGACACAGGCTATCTATTTATCTATATATCTGTCTTGGACACAGGCTATCTATTTATCTATATATCTGTCTTGGACACAGGCTATCTATTTATCTATATATCTGTCTTGGACACAGTCTATCTATTTATCTATATATCTGTCATGGACACAGGCTATCTATTTATCTATATATCTGTCATGGACACAGGCTATCTATTTATCTATATATCTGTCTTGGACACAGGCTATCTATTTATCTATATATCTGTCTTGGACACAGGCTATCTATTTATCTATATATCTGTCTTGGACACAGGCTATCTATTTATCTATATATCTGTCTTGGACACAGGCTATCTATTTATCTATATATCTGTCTTGGACACAGTCTATCTATTTATCGATATATCTGTCATGGACACAGGCTATCTATTTATCTATATATCTGTCTTGGACACAGGCTATCTATTTATCTATATATCTGTCTTGGACACAGGCTATCTATTTATCTATATATCTGTCTTGGACACAGGCTATCTATTTATCTATATATCTGTCTTGGACACAGGCTATCTATTTATCTATATATCTGTCTTCGATACAGGCTATCTATTTAGACAAATATCTGCTGACGCATTATGCGACGGTAGATCTGGGTCTGTGTAATTTGCAGTTCGACTTATAAACGAGTATAGTCGGTAATCAAATGATACATGCGCATTTTAATCTAAAACAATTATATTGGAGATTCCTAACGTATAAGTTAGCAAATAAGTTGGTACATGCATTGTTCACAATGGCAATGTTATCCAGTAAATAGGGGAATACCGTCTCTTTATGCACCGGTAACTTGTATCTACAGTGTCTGCTTCAAGTCTAAGCGCAGTAATGCGGCCTTTGAGGTCAGAATTTTACAAT
The DNA here is from genome assembly GCA_029931535.1 of Margaritifera margaritifera. NCBI lineage: Eukaryota > Metazoa > Mollusca > Bivalvia > Unionida > Margaritiferidae > Margaritifera > Margaritifera margaritifera. The sequence goes on along the minus strand of JAQPZY010001369.1, from coordinate 2,110,425 downwards.
TTTACTTATATAAGTTTTTGTTCTCACACTCTTCATGCACTGAATAGATTATAATGACCTTTCTCCATAATTTGACGACTTAAACTTATAGCCTAAATATATTGTTACGAACGATTGGACTCTTCAATGACTCACGTGTTATATTTTTTTGCTGTAGACCTTTCGATTGCGGTTTTAATGGGTGCAGCCAATTGTGTATCATGTGACATTCCGCCATTACGGTACTGATATCGCCCAGCGCTCTGTACTATGGAAGCTATATTCGTGCACATTTACTGTAAATATCATTTATTTGTACAAGCATTTAGCTTAACAGTGCATCACTGTGAAAACAATATTTCGGGAATTGATTACTCTAAAGTTTTATTTTTTTTTTATACATTAGAACATTTCCTGTGTAGTTTTGTATAATTGGTTCGTTTTTATCCCGATGTTGTAATTCGTGGTTTAATTCTTATTTTCCTCAGTTATTTATTTGATTGTTCAAAATTTTGAATTAGTTAACTAATTTTATCAAATTGTCTTCAAAAGAAATGTTTTATTCAATTTTTTGTCCTTATCAAGCACGCCAACTACAATAGGCAATAATTTTCGTACCTTCACTTTTGTTCACATATTTTTTTGTTCACTAATTATCATTCGTTTTTGTGAGAATATCACATATGTATGTACATAATCTAATTATATATACCGATAAATAAACACAAAGATAAATGAATGAAATAATTATTAATTTAAACAAATAATTACATTAATTATTTGATCAATAAATTCAATTCTATTCACAATGTCGATGAATGTCAAGTTTGTAATTGCCCTGAAGACTTAAAAGCTATAAATGAATGTGCCTTTCAAAGACTTCGGTTACATCTGTACGATCCTTTTTCTCATTTTTTAATCGATTTCATTATTTGAATTAGTAATTATAAAGGTGAGTACTAACTTATTTACTTATCAAAAAGAGCATGAAAGAAAAATGTTACTTCTTCCCGCAAACTACTTAAATTGCAAAATCGTAAAAATAAGTTGACATTTCAAAGATTTTTTTATATCGAAAATATTATATTATAGTAAGCGCTTTTTCAATTTTCAAGAAAATGAGAAAAGTAATTATAATGTTCATAAGTATATATATATATATATATATATATATATATATATATATATATATATATATATATATATATATATTCTTGTTTGTGATTACATATCAGAAAGGTAAACAACTTGGGCATTTCGGTCGCATTTTCTTTTACAGATAATTGGTCAAATTTCAGAATTCCTCCGCAAGTTAAAACTGGACAACTTCTTTTAAATGAAATTTATTGCTCCATTTAAATTAAATGGACAGTAATTGCTCAAGTTTCCCGCGCGATACTTTTTCAGAAATAAGTATCTTAATTTTATGAACACAAGAGTCCTGATTAATGTGTATTTTTTGTTTTACTTACATTCTGGTTTAGCTGTTTTCGGTACTATCAGAGAGTATACATTCGAAGATTTATGCTGAAGTAAATTTGATTTATAGCAATAAAGAAATATGTCAGAGTTTGGGCATGTCCTGTTTTAATCAGTCTTTCTCGTGTTAGGCATATTTAGAATCAGTACATGCAGTCAGTACCTCAATGGCGGACGCTTGTAGTGACACATAGCGGACAAGGGGAGGTAAATATGGAAGAACTGTCCACTGGAAAGGTCTTTAAGAAAGAACGAAACTTTCTCCAGAGTGTACGAGTTATCGAATGGGCAGCATGTATCGTAAACTTTCTGGCAAATAAGATGTACTATCAAGCGACAGGATTCCTAATTTCTCCTTTTTATCCGCACTGAAGAGAATTGATGAAAACCTTTCCCGAATGTTCATAAAATATTCCTGATCAAATTTTTGGACAGTGCAGACAAAACGTATCTTTACGGTATGTTCACATAACAAATTGCATGGTATTTTTTTCTCCGATCAATATGTTTTATTACCTTTTCACCTTTGTTTCCATGACGCGAAAACTATGATCCATTTAACACTTTTCCAAGATTTAAGATAGATTATGATAGGTATTTATGGCGTCAATATGTCTCGTCGAGAAGCCGATTGCTTCAAGAGCCCCCTTTGATCTATAAGAAAACGTCGTGACGTAGTCTCATGAAAGAACAACATCGAGATCATAAATTCATTCATTCCTACAGGCGTATTCAGTATCTGACAAATGTTACAAGTTTACGAATTGACATATCGATGTAAAATTTCAATGTATATCTTCTTTGTTTGAAAATGAATGTATTTTCTAGAATAACTGGAGAATAATGATGAAGCATGGGTAAAAAGGTATCGAAATTGTGGTTCGTTATTATGAATAGAAGTGAGATAGTAAAAAAAATTCTAAAAACTCATCAATGATGGACACTTTTTACGATGATGAAGGAAATTAAAACTTGTTTAAATAAAAAAAATTATATGAAATAAATTAACAAAATTCATAACAAGTATGAGTATATAGTAGAATTACCATATTTTGTAGTTGATAACGACTTTACCTGACGGCCAGGAGGAGTTTAATTGTGATTTGGTGTTTATGGCAACTACAACTGCACATACTCTGACAATCAGCCCTTTCATTAGCAAAGTAATATATATTCTTTTTCTTTCAGAATGTGCTGATTTATGATGACTTCGGTCATCATATGGACACTCGAAGCGGGTTGCTTGTGTTTGAATAAAGGTTTTTATTATATATTTCATAATGAGATATTAAAATATATCAGTTGGAGAAAAATGAAATCGCCAGAGTGGTGATACATACCACTTTTATCGCCACAGTAGTGATACATACCACTTTTATCGCCACAGTGGTGATACATACCACTTTTATCGCCACAGTGACGATATCACTTTTAGAACTACTTTCTTTTTCCATATAGGAAGTATATCTGCCTGATTTCTCCATCGTTTTCAGGCATGAATATGATTGTGATGACAGTTAAAATCGCTACTTAAACAATTTTATTACTATATGTAATCAAGAGTTGTTCTTAAATATGTGTACTATATGTCGCTCAGTGTAATAGGTATACGATACTGTATAGCTGATACTGAATATCGAATAGCAACAGGTCATGTAAGGTCAGTCACTGACAATTTGCATGATTCACGTAGAAAACTACTTATATAAAGTTAATACTTGAACCCTGCTTTTTGTTGTTTGGGGTTCATTTTTATGCATTCTTGGCGACGCCTTTTCATTGATTACATAAATGTATACTAGTGGGTCAACAGTGTTGACACATTTTAAGATCTATTCATTCTGATGAGGAAAAAGAGAGGAATGGAGAGAGGAGAAGGAAAATAAAAATAAAAAATAAAATAGGCCTAAATATGGAAATACAGGTATGAAGAACGTACATAAGGGTAGATATATTTCCTAAATGGAAAAAAGAAAGTAGTTCCAAAAGTGATATTGCCACTGTGGCGATATAATTTTTCTCCCACTGATATATTTCAGTATCTTATTATGAAATATATAATAAAATTTTATATAGTAATATAAAACTATCGGTATTACATGTGTGCTTAGGCCCCTGAGTAACGTCAATGAAAAGAATTTTGAAATACAACCTGTAGCGTACTAACGGGGTGGGGGGTGGGGTGCCGGACGGGGCGGTTGCCTCGGGCGCCAGAAGTCTTGGGGCGCCAAAACAGCTGATAAAAATTCGGGCCTCGTATTCTGGCCCTGTTGGCCATCATCGTCACCCCGGGCGCCATTTACCCTTAGTACGCCACTGAATGCAACTGTAAGCATCAAAAGGCCTATAATATATATTGAAAGATGTGTATTTGGGTTTAACTGGCGGCCAGTATATTTGGTGGAGGAAGAACCCGGGGAGGTCCCCGGAAGAACCACCGACCCACGGGAAGCTACTGGCAAGCTTTCTCACATACCCACGTTGTCCGACCCGAGAATCGAACCCACGCTGACAGAGGTGAGATGTCAGCGATCTGTAAAGGCGCGCGCATTAGACCACGCTGCCACCCGAGGCCCCTTATGTTGAAAGAACTTAATGCTCTGAGTTGTGTAACGGGGAAGGTGTATTGAGACATACCGTACCAGAATATGAAAACTATATATCAGGTACAGTGTGCTATTCATGTAAAATTGTTTGAAAAAATCGTAAAGAAAGCCGACATAAATCAGATGCTCTGGTATTGCTGCCCCTTGTCACGTAAAATTTTGTGTACAAGTTCCACAACTACATCGTCTATGTAATGTGGACAATACACGATCCTGTGTTATTTGAAGTAGGAGTCTTCATATATATATGAACGACATCATGGACAACCAGTTTGGAAATGTAATCTTTCTCTATTCCATTCCAGCAAAAATAGCAGCTTCAATATTATATTTCAAAAGATTTTTATTGCGGTGGCAAAATTGCTAATTTGTACACTCATTTTTCATTACGAATCCGCTTTACACAATTTGAGCCTTATAATAATAACGTTTGGTTTCCACGAGGTAACAATGCTGGGAAATGTTGGATTTAAACCAAATTTGGTATGCATCTTTATACTTTTTAGTTTCTGATAATATTGATTTTCAGCATACTATGTCATCAGTTAGAGTAGTTATGACCCCTGATTACCTATCTACCTAATGTAGGTATCCGGAACATAACTTCACAAAGAATTACTGAATTTAAATTATAACGTGCACATCCGCTATACATTGATAAGGACTTGAATGACTGGAATGTCCATCATTTACAAACATTCTCCCAGAATGCTAAGCCTACCATTTGTTCTTTCCAGTATAACATTACCAATAATTATTGGATTTTAATCAGATTTACCATGCAGATTTATATTGATGAGTCCTTCAATGAGTTTGATTTCCAACGTTACATGTCAGCATTCACCCAATTTATTCACCTAATTTCCCTTTGCTCTAACTTTGTTTTTCGCATTATAACAGTAACAAGGATTGTTGGAGTTTAACTGAATTTTGCGTGCAACTTGATATTGATGAGATTTTGATTATGCAAAACACGGGTCATTTTTTTAAAAATAGTTTGAAGTTTGAAACAGTTGGGATAGCCCAGAAACTGAATTTCTCCAAGTTTGATACATAAATTGCAAATTGTTTTTAATTAGTCATGTTACTGAATAAGACTAATGATGAACAATCAGATACTTTAAATAGTATTTAGCTGAGTTTAAACCTAATTTGTCTTGCAGCTTTATATTGATGAGACCTTTTAAGGATAGGACTTCCAGCATTTCATGTCTATATTAAGAGGAGTTATGCCTACTTATTTTTCTCCTACTTTTGACTTCTGCAGCATAGATTTATTATGGACTGTGGGATTTTAACTAAAGTTTGCATGTAGCTTTGTATTGATAAGACCTTGAATGAATTCGATTTGCAGCGTTCAACTGCATCAGTTTGAGGAGTTATGGCTCCTGATTACCAACCCTCCTACACTTTCCTTTCTGCAGCATAACTGCTAAATTTGGTATGCCCTTTGTATATATGAGACCTCGAGTTCCATCGACATAATCCGTCTTCCTGATATAGAGGAGTTATGGAGTCTGATTCACCGTTCGGCAGCATAACTTTCCTGTGAATATTGGATGTTAATTTAGTGTGGAGTTTTGCATTGATGAGATCTTGAATTTGTATATGTCTCAGCATCTATTTCCCATGAAATTAAATGTAAGTATATATTATTATCACTAACTGATTGAGTGATGGCTAATTTTTCAAACTTAGGCTTATTCGTCCTTGTGATATTGTTGTAATACTGTAATCATTGGTCTTTAACTGATTTATTCTCTGTAATTACTAGTATTTCATGCCTTTGGACAATTTAGTTCATGATCTCTCACTGTATATATATATATATATATATATATATATATATATATATATATATATATATATATATATATATATATGTATATATATATATATATATATATATATATATATATATATATATATATATATATATATATATATATATATATATTGCTTTCTGTGATATTTTTCTACGTTCTAATATGTAACGGCCACATATATACATCTGTCAAGGAAACTTGGTGTGTAATTTGTTGCAGTATTGATACTACTACCGCCAATACTTTCGCAGCTGCTGTGGCCGCACTTCCTCCTCTTCTCTCCTCTTCTTGCGGTTGGTATTATCTTTGCAGCATATGCTACTGTTGTTTCTGAAATTTACTGTTAGTCAGTCAAAATTTATACTCGTGAATCTCAGTTCTGATTACAAAATGTTTTCCTCCGATAAATGATAGACGTGCATATTTGATCACTTATGTGAAAATATCTATTGTTGGTGCATCAAACAAGAAACACATATCTTCTTGTGAAGAAGCGAACTATATACGTTTTGACAGGCTGTTAGATTTACCAATTTTGATTATGCTAATAATTGCTATATATGGAACACAGTTGGTCAGAGATTCAACAAAATAAAGAAAGACTTGTTCAGGTGGTGATTTTCTATGTGATCAGTAATAGATTAGGCGAACTCCAAAAAGTACAGCACTCATACTACAAGCAAAACTGCATTCATCTATATATGCTGATATTGACAACATTAATTCCTTATAATTTCATCAATCTTAGGAATAAAAAAAGACATTGACAAAGAGGTAAAATTTACAAAAATGCAAGCTTTTTTTCTGACGCCATTCGTTCAAGAACGCACAGGGAAAACCATTTTGTTGTTGTTGTTAGTGGTGTTGTTGTTGCTCTTTAAAATATGACCCAAGATTTTTAATCCTCTGTTAGTGAAACAGTACATGTCTGAATTAATCCCCATGACATAATTGTAATGCCTGTATTGAAGGGAATTAGCTAAATGTCATTAAAAATATTTCACGAACATTCATTTTTGTAAAATTTCTTTTGAAACAATTTTACGTGAAATGCTGCATGAATCCAACGCATTTGCTCTATTTTTGTTTCTTTAAAGAAAATTCTCACCTAAAAGAAGATGAAATTATCATCCTTAATTAATATGCGCTTATTTCATTATTATTTTTAAAAGTTCTATTCCAGTTTCCATTAATAGTTAAGAAGGGCCACCAAATCTTTTTCTGCCCAATGACCTCATTTACATTGTTCGTAATCATTTTGAAATAGGATCAAAACGGCGTGAATTGTTGATGCAGAAGATTGAAGATAATGAATTACAAAAGATATTTAGTCTACTTTCATTTCCCATTCAGATTATTATTGTATGGACGTCCTCTCCAAAGATTTCCTCGTGTAAACCTTTGTGGTCAAGTGTAGTTTATCGACGTTTTTATAACTCCATATACATCAGCTGTAAAATGAAAAAAAAGTATAACTTTAAATAAATCTTTTAAATAGTTGGCCTGTCATAGAACCGCATTTATCCAATTGAATTTTAAGTATTATATTTACAGGCATTTAACTCCGTGGATCATCATAGCTGTATATATGTAAAAGATTTATTTTTAATTAGAGACATTTAACAAGATTTATTAGGTATAGATATGCCGAAGAACAACACGTTGTTGCCTGTTTTATTCATATTGTACTTTTTTTATTTACCGTACTGTATATATCTGATATACATGTTTCTGGTTGGCATTGTATTGCATACTTTAATAGTCAAATTCTACTAGTCGTACTTTTCAAAGGTATGACACTTATCATTTTAAAGCATATGTTCTGAGCAAAAGAATGTAAGTATGTATGTGTCAAAGCTAGATGTAAAAAGCTTAAGATTGAATGGATATATTTTATCTTTACAGACAAAATAGAGGTTCTTCGACTTATAACAACTTTACTCAACACCAAAGTAGATTATAAATCCTTTTGCAACCTGTATCTTATATCGTATAACGTATCTCTTTATCATTTTAAAGATTATTTCCTCATATTAAGAGGAATTAGGAAAATTAAAAAAGAAAATAAAAATAAAATGTTTAACATGACAGCAATACTATTTCATATATCATTGTATTTAGCACTGTTTCTTGCAATAAATGACTACCCCGAGGCTTATGTATGGTGATAAACGTGATTGTATTTTACCCTACGGGTTATATATATATATATATATATATATATATATATATATATATATATATATATATATATATATATATATATATATATATATATATATATATATACTTAATTGATGTCCCTGTCCAAAAAGTGATCACGAAGAAGGCACGTCACCATTTGAATTTCTTTGCGTGGTCATGATACAACGCTTATCATTCACTGTCACCCCATTTAAATGGATATGTTTGTGACTTTTTAGGATGTTAACAACACTGGTGAGTGATTTATTGTTCTCATGTCGCCTTTTTAACATGATGGGAGCGTTGGGGTCGCTTTAGATCGATATTAGTTAGAGGAATATGGATGAATTTACCGAGGTAATATCATTTATCACCGTTAGTTTGACGGAATCAACAGCCGGTAAAAGAAAAATGACAGCGTTGCAAGCATGTTTTGTTTCCGTACACGCGTGTTTCAAACACGATTTTTAGGTCTACTCCTAACGTATATGGCAATGAGTTGCGCCAGTCATGCCTTGCTCGAATGCAGTGCTGTTGTATAACCTGTAAACATTAAGTAAACATTTATTCCTCAGCGTCACAAGTGTTCTTTACAATAAAAAAATGAAGAAGTTTCATATTTTCAAACTGTTTCTTACATGCTGTTTTTATGAAACATTATAAAATAGTGTAAATGCATAAAAACGACACAGACATACACACATACGCACACACATATACACATATATACTAATACTGCTACTAATAATAATAATTACCAAAAGCACTTATACTAAATTTAATGGATTGAGTATCGAATCACATAGCTTCAGAACGGTTTGTTCATTTCGTTCTAATGTTTACTTTATATTTTCTATTCTTCAAAGTTCCGCTTCAACCACCATCAAAATTATTTATAATGCATTAATGTAGTGTAGACAAAAGTATGTCTTCACGGTATGTTCAACTAGCAACAGCACGGTAGTTTTCCTATCAGTATGCTTTATTACCTTTCTACACCTGTTTTCATAACGTGATATATATCATCCATTTAGTATATTTACATGACCGATTTAAGACAGATGTAAAAAAAAAGTATTTATTGCGTCACTATTTCTCGTAATAAAGAATCTTTTTTAAAAAAATTCCTTTTATATATTAGAAAATGACGTGAGGAGATTACCTACAGTTTAGACACAAAAAGAGTACAGCACAGAGGGAATAAATGAGCTCACTCATTCAATCTACAGGCATATTCAGTATCTGACAAAATTTAAATGTTAAAAGAATTGATATATTTATGTAAACTTCCACTGCATTTCTTCATTGTTCCAAACTGAATGCACTTACTAGACTAATTGAAGTATAATGATAAGGCATCGGTAAAAAAAAAAGAATTTCGAAATTGTGGTCCTCTATCATGAGCAGCAGGAAGACAGAAACAAATCTTAAAGTTCATAACTGATGGACACTTTTTTAAGAGGATTTAGGAAATTCAAACTTGCTACATTGAAGTGAATTACATGAAATTAATAAATACATTTTACAGAAACTATGAGTATATAATAAAAATTGCTATATCGGATTGTTGATAATGACTTTAATTGTGATTTGGTGTTTATGCATTTTACCAATACATATGCTCTGATAACCAGCCCGATATTTAGCTATGTGATATATATTCTTTTGCTGTCAGAATATGCTGACTATGGAATATATACATATATATTTTATCCGAGAAGATCTGAGGCTATAACCTTATGTTTATTCATTTTTCTTAATACAAAAAACAATCCTACCATTCTTGCTTTCAATGAGATTATAGCGTGCCGACCTGTTGTTTTGTCTGTGATTTTATAAATACTTTTAATCTGCAATTCCGTACCGTTCTGTGTTCAATGCTTTATGTGAATTTCTGTGGCAGTAATGTGCTGAGGTTTCTAAACAGAGAGAGAGAGAGAGAGAGAGAGAGAGAGAGAGAGAGAGAGAGAGAGAGAGGGGCGAGGGAGCGGGAGAACTTGTGTACCTGTGTGAGTAAGCTTGTAATAAGAGAATCCAAGCACGATAGATACTGCAAGGATTTGTTCGAAATGAATTTACACAAGGCTTTCAAGTATTACAAAATAAAAGATAAAACAGATTTTGAATGTACAGGCTGGATTTCTCACCGGCCCTCTGGTTTAGAGTTTCTTTTACGGTGGAATCATGCTTCACTTCGGATGACTTTCCACTATTTACAATGTTAGGATTTTGAAAGATAAACTTATGAATAATCGGTAAAAATTCTAATTGATTCTTCATTAAACCAGTGGCAATATTTAAATGCAGGTTAAGTGAATATGAAAGTCTATATCAAATTAAATCTAACAAGCATATAAGCTAGATAGCATTAGCGACATCAGTTTAAGAGGAAATGCCATGTTTTACTCTTATATACGTTTAAGATCAATCTTATGTTGACTTTGATTCCTCTGATGAGAGTGGCTGCTGTCAATCAACAATCTTATAATAGACAAATCCTGACCAATCTAATCATCCAACTAGATTTAATATCTACCATAACTCCACCTGCTTGGCTTTATTAAAAAGTTTATTAAAAGGTCTGACAGGTTTTCACTGGGACACCTATGTATTTTGCATTATATAGCATATACGATTTCATATCTTATAGCCTCAACTCTGTTGACAATTTTTAGAAAATTTTAATTACATACCTAAAATTCCCTTTTTATTCACCATGGATTTTTTCCACAAAAAGGGAAACGCTGAATTTAGTCAACTAGAATTAACGATACATCAGTATAATCATGGGTGTATAGTGCTGAATAAATGTTCTGTTCTTTTTTAACAGAAAATTTGGAAACATGATAACGATATTATCAAAAGGTTTCTGTATTGAGTCAATCAGATCTAAAGGAAACCTAACTTTTGCACAAATTAACAAATTCAGATGCTTCTTTAGGCACAACCTTGCCGGTGCTATTTATGTATGCCTTTCGCATAATTGACTTCAGCTAATTATTTAGAATCTTTGCCAAAGCATCAGGCCCGAAAGAAATGTACATGTTGTGAGCATGTATTCTTTTCTTTTCTGGTGATATGCAGGTGGATATCGTGTTGCTCATTAGGTAATGTATTATCATCACCATGCAATCAGATATCAAGTCTACGTCTCAAATCAAGCCATATACGATGATTGGCAATATGAAAAGTATGTTTGCTTTTGCTGTTCATCAATAAAATACGTTTTAGCCTCGGTAAACTGTTGCTTAATTTGAAAACATTTAGAATAAATCATATTGGCAAACCTACTATAGTCGCTGAGATTATTTCTATTGTTGGGTTGAAAAACTTTTATTGCGCACTTTCTCCACTTTTTTTGCACAGTATCAAAACAGCCTTCAAACTCGTTTGGGGGGAATCAAGTGTGAGATTTATTGAAGCAGCACTGGCTGCTATGCCAATGATTCTCTCCTTTTGTAATTTTGTAATTAATAAAAGGAGATAATTACGTTTCTGTACTTGTCATTAAATGATAGTGCAATTGATTCTGAACTAATTGTGATTTATAGCACACACACACACACACACATATGAGTTCCAGTTCGTCGTTTTGGTTACCACCTTCTGTAACTGCCGACCTTTTGCAAATGTGTTGAGTCTGCAATCCTGTGATAGTGCGCAAAGCATACAAGAGAGTGTGATCTGTTAGAATCTGAAAAGCTAATGCTATTCTAAACTTTTACCATACAATGCAAATTTTTTTTGTCAGTATCTTATGCATTACCCGCATTTGATCGTAGTTTTCTTAGTTGTTGTATCAGTCAGCATAACGCTATCAGACTACATTACAACGATGATGGATACGGACCTAGGAATTCAACCTCAAACACAATATTATTGATATCTACAGAATAGTCTGACAACTGTAACGGTGATTGGAGAGAGTAGGAGTTCTTTGGTTGATAGTTGTCATCAAGTTTGATCAAACTGTCTAGAACATATGACATATGAAGTTTGAGCAATATATTTCTCTGCAGGCTGACTCAGTAAACATTACTGTTCTGTAGTCGTGTCGGCGTATCAATATTTTAACTTTGAAAGTAGTGCTGACATTAAAAATAGGAAGGTACATCTTCAAAAGATTCAGATGCTTCGTCTTTCGTCCGCATGGATAAATGAAAGACTGGTTATTGGCTCAATATGCTTGAATTTTATAACCAATCTATCACTAATTCTTGTAAGAGAAAACTGAGGTATCTGAATGAAAGGTTTTTATTGTCATCGTATGGAACTCGAGAGGGGCTGCTTGTTTTTGAATAAAGACTTCTCTTTAAGTACGGCTTGATAGCTTGGGAGGATTTTAGTGACAACGTTTGGAATCATTTTCAAATCCATCGCTATGGACAGTCGTTTTATTTAATATCTGTTTTCAAAGTATTACGTCGACGATCTACAGTAAGTGGTGCTATAATTTAATTTAAAATCGTGGGTGTGCTGACCCGGTCTTTATTATAACTTGGAATTACGTGTTTAAGAAAGTATTAAAAATGAATTGTCAGATACTTCGATGCAATATGTAGAAATAAACATTTAGAAGCACTGTTATACCGTTGAGACTAATAAAAATGCTATGCTAATGTGTTATCTCTGAATTCTTTTCGAAGTAAACCGCGGACAGAAAGAAGGTCAAAGCCCCTGTTGTTCCATTTTCCCGTCTGTTGTAAACTGCGTGACCTGTTTCCGTGAATAATGTACATTGAATGAACTTAATACTCTGAGTTGTTCAAGAAGGACAGTGTACTGATTTATACGACTCAGAATATGGAAATTGTATATTATGTACAGTGTGCTTTCAAGTAAAATTGTTTGAAAAATCATAAAAATAGCTGACATCCATCAGATGCTCTGGTATTTCTGTCCCTTGTCACATACAGTCTCGTGTACAAGTTCCACAACTACAGGGTCTCTGTTATATCTTCTTTATTGTATGCAACGCTCGTCGTAAAGTAGTGTTCCGTCCTACTGAAGAAGGCACAAGCAGTTAGGAAATGCAGTGTCCTCCTTTATTCCATTCCAGTAAACTTTGCAGATTATATAGACTAATTCAAAAAATTTGTTTTGCCGTATCAAACGCTCTAACTTGTGCAATCATTTCCAATTACGAACCCCGCTTTACAAAATGTTAGCCTTATAATAATAACGTTCATCGGTCCTTCTGTAAACAGTTTTGTTTCCATGTGGTAAATTTACTGGGAAATATTGGATTTAAACCAAATTTGGTACGCAGCTTTATACTTTTAAGCTTCGGACAGGATTTATTTTCAGCATACTATGTCATTATTTAAAGTAGCTATGAACTCTGATTACCTATCTACCTAACACAGGTTTCCACATCGTAACTTTACAACGAATACTTCGAGTTTCATCATATTATGCATGCTGCTTTATATTGACAAGGCCTTGAATAGCTGAAATGTCGATCATATCTGCACGTGGTCTCCCAGAATGCCAAGCCTACAATTGTTTCTGTTGGCAGCATAATATTACCAATAATTATTTGATTTTAATCAAATTTAGGATGCGGCTTTATATTGATGTCACCTTAAATGGTTTCGATTTCCAGCTTTATCTGTCAGTATTCGCCCATTGTATTCCCCTAATTTGCCTTTGCCCTAACTTTGTTTTTCACATCATAACAGTAACAAGGATTGTTGGAGTTTAGCTGAAATTTGCGTGCAACTTGATATTGATGAGATTTTAAATGAGTTCACTTTCAATGTTACATAACATCATTTACAGGAGTTGCCGACAGTGTTTGCCCATGATCTTAAATGTGGTTTCGGCAGCATAACTTTATGAATGATTATGTGATTTAGTGTTGCGAACTGGATAATAAGTTTGGGATTCATCATCAGTTTTTCGAGCCAATTCACGATCAATTTATATTCTATTAATTAGTCCACACCATGTTTGCCAAAAACTTGGTCATCTTTTAGATAGTTCAATGTCTGAAACAATTGCAATAGCGCAGAACTGAATTTCTCCATAATCGATACAGAAATTTTAAGTCATTTAATTAGTCATGTTACTGGAAAAGACTGATGATGAACAATCAAATAATTCAAACAGAATTAGTTTGATTTAAACCAAATTCAGCGTGCAGCTTTATATTGATGAAACCATGAACAAATTTGATTGACATCTCCTAATTTTATCTGCTGCAGCGTACTTTTATTATGGATTGTAGGATTTTAACTAAAGTTTGCATGTAGCTTTATACTGAACAGACCTTCCATGAGTTATATATCCAGCATTCAACTGCATCATTTAGAGGAACTGTGGCCCCTGATTACCCACCCTCCTAGACTTCGGTTTCTGCAGCATAACTGAACGAAGGGTTGTTCGATTTTAACTAAATTTGATATGCCCTTTATATTAGTGAGATCTCAGATGAGTTCCATCAACAGCAAAATTCTACGCCTTACTATAGATGAATTAGAGTATCGTATTTACAGTTCTGCAACATAACTTTACATATGAACGTTGACTGTTCATTCAATGTGTTGTGAATCTTTGTATTAAGGAGAACTTTGATTAGCTCAAGTTTCAGCATCTATTTCCCATGAGATTAAATACAGGTATATATTATCACCAACTGGTGGATGGGTGGTCTATTTCTTCAAATTTTATTTTATGCACCCTTGTGATACAGTTTTTTTAAAAATTGGATTTCAAGCGATTTATTTTCCTTTTTAATTGTTCTATGTTTGTACAATGTATAATTATTTCTTTATCAGCTCCATTTGGATCAAATTATTTTAACATATTGTTGCTTCCATAACCGTTAATTATTCCTCCACCAATAATTGTTCCCACTTTTTCTATTTGTTTATGAGGAACAAGGTTGATATGTTTTTTTCATGTTTAATTATGCCCGCATTATTGGAATTATAATTATGGTTATTATGCAGAAATAAAGCTTTACGACCCTTTCAACATAAAACTTAAAACTTAGACAGTGTTCCCTCCCAGATAATATGTATGTGATTCATTTATACCGTGAAGATTATTTTCTGTACTCAAGTCTATAATGTAAACAAAATTTTAATTGTTCATATGTTGTCATTAAAAAAAATAAATTTTTCTTTTATCTATAATGTGCACGTCTATAAAAAAAAACAAACTGAGTATAAACCAGTATATATCATTTTAATAGCATGTGACTTCTCTTCTGAGTGATTTGTAGGGAGTAATGTGTATTCAGCAAATTATGAGAGAGCATATTTAAATTCATATATATCAAATAAATCTGAAGGTGAAGACCTTCAAAAAGTACAACAATCCATTTATGTGACTAGATTCGTCGACACCTCTGGCAAAGGTTTTCAGCATTTACATACTCTGCATCATCAATTACCATTAGATTTACACTGTCAGGATAAGCATTCATTTTACGAACATTTAAATTGTAAGGCAATATATATCCATATAATCGTTGGAATTTATCTTCGAACTCCTTTTTGTATTTATCGATTTCCTGATTTATTTAATCCCTTCTAAACACACAATCTAAGAATCGTATGAGTGTTACTACTTAATGAGAAAGTCGTTTTTATTTAGCTTAGTTATGATTGCATTTATATATATATATATATATATATATATATATATATATATATATATATATATATATATATATATATATACATATAAAATGACTAAAATATAATCAAACGGGTTAGAAAGTTATGATTCGTTCCAAGAAAGAATCGAACCTGCATCGAAGGAAAGGGTAATGTGGTGCACGGGACAAACTCGCTAGGCAGGTGGAGATTAAAACTCAGCTAAATGCAACATTGCTCTGGATTTATATCTTGAAATACATGGCATATGCGCGAAATTATCATTGCAAATTGACTCCTATATACCAAACGGAGGAAAGTTATTATCCCGAGATCCCACATGGTACGTATGGGTACATGATCATATGATACAAATGTATATAGAATAACACAATCAAATAGGTTAGAGAGTTATAACAGCTGATAAATTTGGGCCTCGTATTCTGGCCCTTTGAGCCATCATCGTCGCCCGGGGCGCCATTTACCCTTAGTACGCCACTGAGAGCAACGGCACCCATCGCCTAGCTAGAATGCACCAGCTCTCTAATCTATTTGATCATGTGATTATCTCCGATAGTGGATGGATCATAGTCGAAGGAAAGTAGCATTGAACCAACTAGCTAAGTTGTTGTTTTTGTTGTGGGTTTAACGCCATTTTTCAGTACATCATAGGCTATACATGGCGGACAGTTTTATCTGGTGGAGGAAGAACCCGGGCAAACCCAGGGAAGAACCACCGACCCACGGGAAGCTACTGGCAAGCTTTCTCACATATCCACATTGGCCGCGCTAAGTAATAAGAAATCAAGATTGAGAGATAAGCGAATTCATCTCAGTATGGTATATATATATATGTCAGTGTATAAGCTCAATGTGAATCCCATTTAGGAAAAATCTAAGTGAGCTAATTTCAGTACACAGCTAAGTACCGATGTAGATACATTATGGTTGATAGGAGCATATGTGAAATTAATTTTGCTTTTGAGCAATATTATTTTCATTTGCGAAAAAATACGGTTATTGAATGAATATATTGACACCGATTTTGCAGATCATTATTTCTTAAAAACTATTATAGTTGTTTTTATAATAGTTCATTTGATACATTGGAGCTTGTAATAAGGTTTCCAAGGAATTCTTAGTTTGTTTTTAGTTATGGTATTTTAAAATTTATTTTGTCAAGCTTAATTGTTAGCTTTAAGAGTAACCTATTCGGAAATTTCCTAGCTCATTAGTCTTCGTATGCGCCATCTCAACGGATTTTGGTGTGGGGGTAGAGAATTAAACATTTTAGAAAGGTAATTGTTAAGTAGTTCTTAAGATGCTTTAACACTTGTATAATGTTGTACAAATGCACAATTATGACCATTCAGTTATATATATATATATATATATATATATATATATATATATATATATATATATATATATATATTCTTTCAAGATCTTAGATGTAATGGTCGCATATTTACGTCTGTTCAGGAATCTTGTATATTGCAACTTGTTTTAATGCTTCTACTACCACTACTACTTCTACTACTATTACTACTAATGCTTCTACTACCACTACTACTTCTACTACTATTACTACTAATGCTTCTACTACCACTACTACTTCTACTACTATTACTACTAATGCTTCTACTACCACTACTACTTCTACTACTATTACTACTAATGCTTCTACTACCACTACTACTTCTACTACTATTACTACTAATGCTTCTACTACCACTACTACTTCTACTACTATTACTACTAATGCTTCTACTACCACTACTACTTCTACTACTACTAATGCTTCTACTACCACTACTACTTCTACTACTATTACTAATAATGCTTCTACTACCACTACTACTTCTACTACTATTACTACTAATGCTTCTACTACCACTACTACTTCTACTACTATTACTACTAATGCTTCTACTACCACTACTACTTCTACTACTATTACTACTAATGCTTCTACTACCACTACTACTTCTACTACTATTACTACTAATGCTTCTACTACCACTACTACTTCTACTACTATTACTACTAATGCTGGCTCAGCAGCTGCTGATCTACTACTACAAATACCACTACTATTGCAGCTGCTGCTAGAGGACTTCCTCTTCTTTTACTTTTTGTGGCTGTGTTAATGTTGCCGTATCTGCTGCTGGTATTGCTGAATTTCAATGTTGACAGTCAAAATTTAAATCTGTGTATCTCCGTTATGATTAGGTAACGTTCTGTTTCGATAAATGATATACGTGCACTTTTGACCAACTCTGTGAAAGTTTCTCTGGTTGATGCATCAAACTAGAAACAATTTTCTGGGCAATTTATTTATTTATTTATTTTTTTTTTTCATGTGTACAGATAAGCTATACATCATTTGAGAACGATTTGTTCACGGAGTGATTTGCTAGTTGATTCCTAACAGATGAAATAAACTGCAATTATTGCGTCGTTCAAACTACAACCCAAAACATAATTCATCTATATATGCCGGTGTTGACACCATTATTTATAAGTTCATACAGATTTGAAATAACAAAGTTAGACATTGATTGAGAGATACAATTGTAAAAATAAGCACTCTGTCTTACGCCTTTTGTTCGCAAACGCAGAGGGGAATTCATTTTGATTCTGTTGTAATCGTGCTGTTGTTGTTTCTGCTAGAAATATGACCAAAGATCTTTAATCCACTGCCAGAGAACACATATATATCTGAATTAATGTTCATTAAATAATCGTAATATCAGCATTGCGGGGAAAGAAAATTAAATGACATTGAAAATATTTCCCCAGCAGTTATTTTTGTATTAGTTTCTTTCCAGCAATTTTACGTTAAATGCCGCATGAATCTAACCCATTTGCTCTTAATACTCTCCTTTTCCTTTCTTAAAAATACATTCCATACCCTGAAATGAGATTATCATGCTTTATTATATTTATTCTTTTTACTATTATTTTTTAAATCTTATTTCTAGTTTTCATTAGTATTAAAGAAGAGTCACCAAATCTTTTTTCTGACCAATTATATCATTTACATTGTTTTTGTAATCATTTTGAAATTCGGTCAAAGCAAGGTGATTGGTGGGTGTAGACGCTTGAGAATAATGAATTACAAAGGATATCTAGTTAATTTTCATTTCCTCTTCAGATTTGGATTGTAAGGACATTCTCTGCAAAGACTGCCTCATGCAAACGTTTGCGCGTCAAAAGTAGTCTATTTTCGTTTTTATAACTCCATATAGGTCAGGTGTAAAATAAGAGAAGCAAAGCTTTAAAAAACCTATAAATAGTTTGCCTGTCATCGAATTCCCTTCATCAGATTCAACTTTAAGTATTAGATTTGTAGACATTTAACTCCATGGATCACCAAATCTTTATATATGTCAAAGATTTAATTTTAATTAGTGATATTGAACAAGATTTATCAGGCATAGATGTGAAGAAAGAGAGACAACACATTTTTCCTGTTTTATTCATATAGTGACATTCGACTTATATTTGTACTGAATTGCGTACTGTGTATATGTGAGATGTATGTTTCTGGTAGGCTCATTATTGAATACTTTATAAGTTAAATACTTCGACTTGTACTTGTCTAAGGTGTGCAAAAAAATATCACAAGTTCTGACCAGAAGTATGCGTGTGTATGTATTATGTATATGTCCAAGCTAGACGTAAATAGCTTTCACATCTTAAAGATATCTTTCATGTTTATAGATGAAATAGAGGTGCTTCGATTTCAAAGAACTTTATTCAACACCTAGATAGATTAGAAATCTATTTGCAAAACTGTATCTTATCTGACATTTTGAAATAGTATTTCCTCATATAAAAGGGGATTACGAACAGAAAAAAAAGGAAAAAGAAAACAATGTATAACATGACAGCAATTAAATTTCATATATCATTGCAAATAATTATATTAAACACTTTTTATCGCATTAAATGACTACCTCAGCTTCTATATGGTGATAAATGAGATCGTATGTTACGCACGAGTGATATACATGTATTTTATTTTAAAACATATTTAAGTCGTTTAAAGTCTTTGAAAGTTGCAAATGAAAACAATTCTGGGTATCAAGAGCATGCATCAAAAGCACGTGAGGAGTGTGTGGCTGCCTTTAATGAAATGTTATGAAATGTGAAAACAATCTCAAACTATATCCATGCACGATATGTGATCACGGAGAAGGCACGATCCCCTTGTTTTTGCATGGTCATGATAAACACCTATCAGCTATTAACCCCATCTACGATGGACGTGTTAGTATTTTTGTAGGATATTAATCAACACAGGTCAGTGATTCATTGTTCTTATGTTTTTTGTTGGGTTTTTTTTCACACGTAGAAAGGGTTTGGGTCGCCTTAGACCGGTATTAGTCAGAAAAATATGGACGAGTTAACGAGGTAATATCGGTTATTACCATAATTTTGACGGAATCAGCAGCCAGGAAATATAGAATCGTTGCAAAATTTAAGTTCGAGAGTGCTCGTTCTTCCATCCCTTCGCTGTTTCTTTCAGAAAGACATTTCTTTCACCTATCTATCATAAAAAAAACTCGAGATTCACTCTGCCCAACCTGAATAAATACTTCGAGAGATATTGCTAAGTGGTAGATATTTTCTTGGTCAAATGCCAGTTAGAATTACTTTGTGAAACTTGACAACTGCTATATCTATCTATCTTGAACAAAGACTTTATACATCTGTTTATATTGTACACACGCTATCTATCTTGAACAAAGACTTTACACATCTGTTTATATTGTACACACGCTATCTATCTTGAACACAGACTTTATACATCTGTTTATATTGTACACACGCTATCTATCTTGAGCAAAGACTTTATACATCTGTTTATATTGTACACACGCTATCTATCTTGACAAAGAATTTATACATCTGTTTATATTGTACACACGCTATCTATCTTGAACACAGACTTTATACATCTGTTTATATTGTACACACGCTATCTATCTTGAACACAGACTTTATACATCTGTTTATATTGTACACAGGCTATCTATCTTGAACAAAGACTTTATACATCTGTTTATATTGTACACACGCTATCTATCTTGAACACAGACTTTATACATCTGTTTATATTGTACACACACTATCTATCTTGGACAGAGTCTATCTATCTTTCTATCCTGATGAAAATGAAAAGTAACTTCATAACGTGTGCGTCACTGCAAGTGGACAGAGAACTAATCTTATAGTTACCATAAATTGAAGTGGTATTACATGTGATAAAACTGAGTATGTGGGGCAGATATCTTTGCCTTTATAATCTAAACCAATTATATTTAAGATTCCTGATGTATTAGTTAACACATAAGTTGGTACAAGCTTCGTAAACAATAACAATGTTATCCAGCAAATGTGGATAATGCTGTCTATTTTAGTCATGTTTACTTGCAGTGCTGAAGTCTCGTATATATTATCCAATCTCCCAAAATTACTGTGCAAAGTACAATATTTTAGATGATTTTTTGAACAGATTTACCCTGCTTACTTTATTTTCTCACCGTTCTTGTTGCTTAGATTCGTTCGTACAGTCATATTACTCTCAGTTAAATTGGGATGCATTCATTTTTCATCGTAAATATATGAATTTATTTAAAAAACATATCATATTTATTTACTTATAAAAAAATGAAAAGAAGAACATGTACATGTCAACTAATTGAAAATCCCATTGCGCTCTAGCATAATAAAAGTATTGATATGAGTCTTTTATCTCAATCATACTCTTAAACATATATATGAATCAATTCATGTCTAGCAAACAAAGTCTATTGGAGGAACAATGAACGGACAGATAGTTCACAATACTCCTGCCAGTAGAACTCAAGCGATCAAATAAACTTTCAAACTCCACTGCTAGTTCTACCGGTTTAACTTTTAGGATCAATATGTGAAGGCCGAGCGTTCTTGTATACAAAATCGGTCACTTATTAAATCCATTACAATTTTACTTTAAGTACGTATTTTGGCACTCGTCATGCATTCAAAATAATGTAATGACCTTTCTTGGTAATTTGACTAGTCAAATTTGTACCCTAAGTACCTGGGCACCATATTACTCAAGTATTAATTCCTTTAGCTTTTAAAAAGAACGAAGCTTTCTCTAGAGTGTGCAACATATAAAATGGGCCGTATATATCGTAAACTTTCTCTAGAGTGTGCGTCATATCAAATGGGCTGTATGTATCGTAAACTTTCTCTAGAGTGTGCGACATATCAGATGGGTCATATGTATCGTAAACTTTCTCTAGAGTGTGCGACATATCAGATGGGTCATATGTATCGTAAACTTTCTCTAGAGTGTGCGACATATCAGATGGGCCGTATGTATAGTAAACTTTCTCTAGAGTGTGCGACATAAAAATGGGTCGTATGTATCATAACTTTCTCTTGAATGTGCGACATATCAAATGGGCCGTATGTATCGTAAACTTTCTTTAGAGTGTGCGACATATCAAATGGGCCGTGTGTATTGTAAACTTGCTCTAGAGTGTGCGACATATCAAATGGGCCGTACGTATCGTAAACTTTCTGGCGACTAAGATGTATGATCAAGCAAGCTACTTATGCCTATTAAAGGTTAGCATTTTTTGTGAAAGAAACTAAGAAACTGCAATCATTATGTAAAATAAGAATGCGGTATATATAAAAAGCTTAATAAACGTGCTAATATATATATTTTGGTGAGATCGTAGACTTTAAAGCTTGTAGAACATAAAGCATTACGAACTGAATACGACCTCTCTCTCTAAATTTTTTTGGGTCTTGCCCGCGGGTAAGTATCTGGACAACTTGTGTTTGTGAAACCCCCATATATATATATATATATATATATATATATATATATATATATATATATATATATATATATATATATATATATATATATATAAACACTTTCACTAAAATCAATAGATTGCGTATCGAATCATATAGTTTCAGAACGGTTAATATCCAACTAATGTTTACTATGTACTGTCAAGTCTTTAAACGTCTTTTTCAGCCGCCATCATACTTATTTTAATCATTAAGTGTCAACTTAAATATCATGTTTTTTACTGTACTAGATATTGGAATCGCAAAAATCAATAATTTTGTTTGACAGCAGAATGATTTATATTAGTGTTCAGTGACATTAATTGGGAACTGTGCTCATTTGAATCTTTTGCAAAACGGCAAAACGTTGGTACCTCACATCCTCATTATATAACCAAGCTAGCAAAACGGCAATACGTTGGTACCTCACATCCTCATTATATATAACCAAGCTAGCAAAACGGCAATATGTTGGTACATCACATCCTCATTATATATAACCAAGCTAGCAAAACGGCAATTCGTTGGTACCTCACATCCTCATTATATATAACCAAGCTAGCAAAACGGCAATACGTTGGTACCTCACATCCTCCTTATATATAACCAAGCTAATATTAGCGGCTGACATACACAAACAGAAATTAAGAAATAAGAAAAAGATATATTTTAAATGTCAAATAAGATGAAAGTGGTGGATAATCACAACGTTGCATTAAGTTAGTACTATTTCAGTACGGTATATTGTTTATTAGGACTCTGAAAAAGAGGTTAGCATCTTGGCTGAGAGAAAAAAAAAATCATGTTATGTTTAGATTTAAACCACTAACGATATAGTTATTTACTTTTATATCTATTTAAATTTCTCTTAAATATTACAGAAAATAAAGCAATCAACTATGCTAAGTTATTAACGTGGATTATTTTCAGCTGATCAAATTCATAATTACATCTGTTTACAACACCTTAGATATCTCTCTTATCGCAAATATATATATATATATATATATATATATATATATATATATATATATATATAACGTTTATTGAAATGATCAGTCATCCATGGTATTATAGTTGAAAAATAAAAAAATGCGCCAATTATGAATAAGCACGTTCTTCTTTGTTTAATTTTGAAGGGAGCTGAATTTCTATTCATTTTCTTTATTGGTGGTCTTTATTTAAGGAAACTGATATCCGATCATTTTCTCCTTCCCTTATTCGGCACCGAAGAGAACTGATGAAGATTTTGCCGAAAGTTCATAAAAATTTATTAAAAAAAATATTTGTAAACAGTGTAGAGAAATATATATATTCAAGGTGTGTTCACCTAACAAATGACATGATATTTTCCCATTACTATAATTTGTTACCTTTTTTTCTTTTGTTTTTATGATGTGACAACTATCATACATTTAATACTTTGCCACGATGGATGTAAAATATACGTAAGACAGGTGTTTCTGACGTTAATATTTCTCGTCATGAACTAATTTATTAGAGGAATCCATTTTATAGATATAAAAACGTCGGGGCTGGTTTTCTGTTGTTTAGTCGCAAGAGAGTAAAACACAGAGATCACAGCTGAGTTAAATCATTCATTCTACAAGCATATTCAGTAAAATGTGTACGAATTGACGTATTGAAGAAAAATTCCAATGTATTTCTTTTTTGTTTCAAATTGAACGATGAGCCTTGAGCGAAAAGAAAAATGGATCTAGAAATTGTCGTTGTTTATTAGGAACAGACGTGAGACAGTAAACAAATAAATATATAAAAGTTCACAATGATGGAAATATGTTAAGAGTCTTTAGGAAAGTACAACTTGTTTAAATATAGTATATTGCATATTAAACAAGAAATTTACCAATAAGTTTAAGACAAAGTAATAGTGTATTTAAGAATTGCTATATTTTATAGCTGATTATGACTTTACCATACGGCAAATACTATAACTATTGTTTCACCAATACATATGCATTTGCTCAATTAATCAGCCGGTTCATTAGCAACGTGATTTTTTCTGTCAGAATATACTGATTATGGGATATATATTTTATGAGTCAAAATCTGAGGCTATACTCTATTATTCATTCTGTTTTCATAATAGGTTTAAAGAACACAGTCGTACCCTTGCATTGAGTGCGATTATAGTGCGCGGACCCGTCAATTTCGTTTCGTTTAGAAAAGTACTAGTACCAGTTATTCCGTGTTTATCTGTGCTATGTTGTATTCTCTCTCTCTCTCTCTCTCTCTCTCTCTCTCTCTCTCTCTCTCTCTCTCTCTCTATATATATATATATATATATATATATATATATATATATATATATATATATCTGGAGAGAGAATATTAGAATTCAGAGAATTTTTATAATCGTTCCTTACTGATATTGGAAAAGGTTCGCGGGATACGGTTACCCATCCCGGGGATTTGCACATAGTCGAGAGGGCATGGGTGCTGGTGCATGCTGGCAAGTCGATGGGTGCCGTACCCGGGTTCGAATCTCAGCAAGGGACGAATAATCTTTTTCATCTAATATCGTTTCTCATATATAATTACTTCATATTATCCTGTAGGATACAGGGATGGCACTTTTCACTTTTTGGGGGTTTGGTTTGTATGGGTTTGTCGCCATTTTTCAGCACATGATAGGCTATACATGGCGGCCAGTATATTTAGTGGAGGAAGAACCAGGGAAAACCGCGGAAAGAACCACCGACCTACGGGAAACTACTAGCAAGGTTTCTCACATACCCACGTTGGCCCAGCCGAGACGCGAACACATGCGGACATAGGTGAGATGTCAGTGATCTGTAAAGGCAAGCGCCTTAGGACACTCGGCAACCCGGACCCTCCCCTTTCCTTTTTTTCTGGTGCATATATCTATTTTTTAGTAGCTAAATATTTTTTTCGTCTGAAAGATCATTTATATCATTTGAGTTGGGCGATAGTCATCTACAAGTGTGCAATAAATGACCCTTTCATCTTTTTTCATGATAATTATATAGTATATGTAAATAAAAAAGGCAGACCCATCTTTAAATTTGAAATTCTGCTTTATTGTAAGTACCTTTTTACTTACGTGATTTTTCTTTTATTGTTAATGATAACTAAGCACTACACTAATGGCACTATTTAAATACATGCCAAGCAATCGCGTGGCATTAAATCTAACTCGCTCATGAAATTTTTACAACATCTGCGACATCAGTTTAGGAGACGATGTCATATTTGACTTTTTTATACGTTGACGATCAATCTTGACCTTTCTGTTGGGCGCGGCGGTTGTCAATCAACTGTCTTATGATGGAATTTCCAAAGTTCCGTTTACCAATCTAATCAACCACCTATTCTGTACGTCTACCAAGACTCCGAGCGTTTGAGTTAAACTAGTGGTCAGGCAAGAGTCCAGTGGGTCACCTCTTCAATTTGCGCTACATAAGGCAAAGCTAACTTGAGTTTGAAATTCTTAGAATTGCACATAAGAAATAATGATTCATCTTTTCTTATGAATGTTTTTGGTGAAAATGTATAAATGTATTGATTGTGACAGAATGTGACTGTTGTATTTGTTTAGGGTCGAATTTACCAACATACACCATGTTGTATTTTGTTTAGGGTCGAATTTACTAACATACACCATGTCTTCATCGATATAAGCCCATTCTAATTGGAATATTATTTATGAATTTGTATTATCCATGTTTAAATTCTTTTTGTGTTGCGATTTTAAATGACGATAATCAAATATAAAGAGTTAGATCAACATTACCATATACAAACAGTGCAGGTAGGCTTTTTGCGGTTTTTCTATCATTTATTCTGACCTCATTTGCTCACGTAATACTGTCACAAATATTGATCACATATGGCGTGCTCAGTGCCATTTAAGTGTTTGAGCGAATGAAAACTCTGATATCTTCATTGAGAGAGAGAGAGAGAGAGAGAGAGAGAGAGAAAGAGATAGAGAGATTGTGTGTGTGTGTGTGTTACCCGGTATGTAGGAAGTTGACAAATACTGGTAAATTCCGTGAGATAGTGATACTCATCCTTTGGAATTTTTACTCAAAAGATGGGTAGTGGACTGTTATGTTTATCGATAAGAGTAGGCAATTTTTAAAATGATAAAATTATATTTTCCGTCATTTATTGGGAGATATGGAAACAAAGGAATGGATCGAAGTGAAATATATTGTATGCTGTGTGACAACCATGATATTTAAGATAAATATCATTTCTTTTAGTGTGTCCAGTATATACCAGCTTACGTAACAAATGAATTAAAAAGTACTTTTGGAACAAACCCTCCAAGTATAAGTAGATTTAATTGTTAACTTCTAGAAACAAGAAACAATACGTTGACGAGATAAGTTTGTTTATGAAGCATTTAAAATAAGACATAGATTATTATTTTTACAGTAATTTAGTCTAAAGATTTTTGATCTTTCTCTATCCTCTCCTTTCCAGCTTTTCTTGATTGCTTTGTTTTGAGCTTCTGTTTAAAGTTTTACGTTGATAACCACGCAATATTTGTAGTATGTAGTCTGTGAATATGTAAATGCTCATGAGAATAAACTACTGTATTGAACTGAATCTGAATTTGTTTTTAAAGTAATTATTTTTTTTAATCAAAACATTTTAATAACTACTTTTCAATCTTCTACAATCGCTTTTAACTTTGCCATTCTGGAAACATAATTCCTACATCCAGGCACAAAAGGAAATATAATTTTACTATTCTTTAAATTAAAAAAAGTGTAATTTAAAGCTAAGATTTTTTACATGAAAATGTCATACCACTATCAAAAACCCAGAGGGACATCTTTTTCCTCTTATGATCAATCAACACGTCAAAAATTATGTATTATCCCGGATGATTCTTTCATTTGCTTTAAGTTGAGATATTCTTTTCATAAAGCATCAATACAAGAAACATTATTTTAATTTGCTACTATTGTTAAGGAAATTTATAATTGAAAATCTAGGGAGATTACTTTGCTTTACATTTACACAGAACATACATTTTGGATCATATTTATATCATTATTGGTTGTCTATTCTTCTTTTATATTCAAGAACATCGACTACTTTTATCAAGTTAAAGGTCAGTTCCTTACAAGACAGAACAAACAAATATTGCCTAATAACTGGTAAATATAGATGGAATTATTATTATTGTAACACACCAGGGGTCTTACAAGACCTCTTTACATAGCAAATCTTACAACTCCTGCGTGTGGCTACTTGAGGTCGATGTTTCCCCTATTTTCAAGGACATTAAGACAACAGTCGTTGTCTACTGAAGGGTTCTTAAACGCTCTAAAACCACAAATAAGTTTCCTCTAAGAAACTAATGATCAAACATTCACGGTACATTTCATATTTGCATGGTTTATCTTGCTTCACATTTGTATGATTTATCAATAAACTTTTCTATGCCGTTGATCTGTATTTTATGCCACGTATTACGAAACACGACCCAATCGCCTAATACATAGAATTATTCTTATCTCAAATTACTAAGCACTTATACGTAAAAGCTATCACGAGAATTCCTTATGTTAACAAAATTAGAGAAGGTCCTTTTTGCGAAACTAATCCATGCTACTCTAAGTTGCGTGAATACTGTACATTATAACGTCTGCTCCTAGTAATTGACTAATTACTCGGTTTTGAGAAATATATCCCCATAATTAAACAAATAATTACTAAAATCTAACAAAGCTGTAATCAGAGAGGTAAATACAAATAACACATATCTTATTTTTGTTACATTATATTATGTTTGAAATATTAGTATCGTTTTTATTATCTGAGGAATATATTCAACTTATCATCTTCATATAGTGTTTGTCGTTTTAATATCAGATGATATTTTGATCATGTGACCCCCTTTACGTATGTCTTTCTTTGTTTTCTTTATGTTCATTAAAAAAGGATGAAAAATTATGCTTGCACTTTGAGGGAACCAGGATCTAATTATTGGACAGTGAACTTACATGGATCTCCAACCCATAGTTACCAAACAGAACGCACGATATTTTCCGATCAAGGTGATTGATGACATTTTTCTACTGCATGTGATTTTATGACGCAACAGTGAACGTACTTAAACTACCTTTCCAAGATTGATCTGCCGTGTCTTCATTCAAAGTTTTGGAGCTAATGCGTATTAAATGCGCAACACAGAAGAATAGAAGTATTCAGTGCAGATTTTTCTCGTCGCTTCCTTTACCACTATAATAGAGTTTGGAACCAACATCTGTGCATATTTAAAATATAAAAAAACCGCATACGTCATAACATGTTTGTCAAGTTATATGTTAAAGGGTTTTGTCATAAATATACATTATTAAATAAGTAAATAGTTTCCAAATATTTTTATTGGTTTAAACCTTCACATGTTTCTTGGACCTATATGGGGTGTAACATTGGAAATGTTGACAATTTAGTACTACTTTCCCACAGGCGACAGCTGTTTTAAAAATGTTTAATACTGTCTAAAATATTTTTAGAAAGGATCATTGTCTGAAACCTAGACACTGTGCAGGAGATAAACTGAAAATTGATGCTTCTTTCAGTTATATATACTGATTAGCAATACGTATGTACAGCAGTCAAACCGTTCACTAGAAAGCAGTTTTGTTTTGCACAAATTTGCCAACAGCTCTGAAGCCTTTAACATTCGGTTACAGTTTTCAACATGAGCGTTTGTACAACATATATCCCCGAGCCCCCATTCTTTATCCAGACCATCCCTAAAATATGCTCCACTAGGTTGAAGTCCCTGGATGTAAGACTAGACTCAGAAGTCAAAGTTATTTGAATTCGTCTTTTGTGTCATATCATTTCATATATAGCTATAGCATGAATATTTCAATACTTCCAAAGTTATGACCTAGGGACTACAACAGTGTGCACTCGAGGCATGACCCAGGAATCTGACAACTATCTGAACATGTCGACACTTGGTCCAGTAATCAAAAACACACGCGTACACCCACTAATTCTAAGACATTTTAGTATTATAATTTGGAAGTTATTTAAAAGCTCTGTAATACCGCCCCCACCTCCATGCCCATCGGAGTTGCTTCAAAATATTTAACTTTTGCGCACAATTACAGACCACCTGCTACTATATCCTACTGTTTGAAGTCTCTATGTCTTGAATTATATAAGAGGAGATGCGCGATATTACTCACGCACGGACGCACACATGCATGTCTGGACGAACGGAATCACATAATCATCGCCTTTCCTTCAAAAAGCGAGAGCGTTAGAAACAAGAAGTTAAGTTTTAATAATACTAGAGTGCATCCTATTTAAATGTGGTTGATTTGTAATGTTACGCGTGCTTTCAATTACTACTGCTTCTAACCGTCGTTTTGAAGTAACTTCATTGTAGTCATGAAAACAATATATTAAAGTACTGTTTAACTTAAGATTACAGGTAAGGACAAAACTGTATAATATGAACTCTTATTATATTTTATGTAGCTAAGTGCTGGAAGTTTACATAATACTTTTCAGGAAGGATATGCATTGAAATCGGCTCCACGGTCTAATCAAACCAGAGTACGGAGTCAATTTTAGTTGCTGTGTATGTTAGCAGATTTGTAGCATTTTGCCTGCACTATCCTATATTAAGTTAAGTTTTCAACCTTAGAACATGTGATTAATTTTAATGTGTAAAGTTCAGAGATTCTTATTCTGCTACTAATAACAAGTACTATATACATATCTCAAATGAAGTTTTATTTTATAATTAGATAGTTTTGACAATTAATATTGATATCTTAATACAAAAATTGGGATCTTAGAAACTCGAACAGTACATTTTATTTCAAAGTGATATGTTTTTTATAGTTAACTTTTCCACATAGGATCATATCTTTTAAAGATTTATTGAAACAACATGTCGGCTTAATGAATCGACCATTTTATTCCATAATTAACTTCAGAAATATACAGAGTACCGTATATACTCGCGTAAAATTCGATGCCATCTGCAAACTGCATAGACCCAGATCTGCCATCACATAATGCGCCGGCAGATCTGGGTCTATGCAGTTTGTAAGCACTAATCAGTAGAACAAAACAACATATACCCTGATCTACCAGTGCATTATGTTACGGTAGATCAGGGTCTATGTTGTTTGCATTTGGACCCATTTTATACGCGAGTATAAACGGTATATATGCCTTGTTGATTGTCAGTTTGCCTTTGTAATTTTAAAGCTTAAATGTATAGATCTTAATGTTTCCTTGAGCTTGGTCTTTCAAATATGTTTCAAGTTCCATGCCTTGTTGATGCTAAATCTTAGTCTTATAAAGTCCTTTTATTATGTGTGTTTAGTGTTTCTAAAGTCTTATAAAGTCCTTTTATTATGTGTGTTTAGTGTTTCTAAAGTCTTATAAAGTCCTTTTATTATGTGTGTTTAGTGTTTCTAAAGTCTTATAAAGTCCTTTTATTATGTGTGTTTAGTGTTTCTAAAGTCTTATAAGTCCTTTTATTATGTGTGTTTAGTGTTTCTAAAGTCTTATAAAGTCCTTTCATTATGTGTGTTTAGTGTTTCTAAAGTCTTATAAAGTCCTTTTATTATGTGTGTTTAGTGTTTCTAAAGTCTTATAAGTTCTTTTATTATGTGCGTTTGATGTTACTAAAGTCTTATAAAGTCCTTTTATTATGTGTGTTTAGTGTTTCTAAAGTCTTATAAAGTCCTTTTATTATGTGTGTTTAGTGTTTCTAAAGTCTTATAAGTTCTTTTATTATGTGCGTTTAGTGTTACTAAAGTCTTATAAAGTCCTTTTATTATGTGTGTTTAGTGTTTCTAAAGTCTTATAAAGTCATTTTATTATGTGTGTTTAGTGTTTCTAAAGTCTTACAAGGTCCTTTTATTATGTGTGTTTAGTGTTTCTAAAGTCTTATAAAGTCCTTTTATTATGTGTGTTTAGTGTTTCTAAAGTCTTATAAGTCCTTTTATTATGTGTGTTTAGTGTTTCTAAAGTCTTATAAAGTCCTTTTATTATGTGTGTTTAGTGTTTCTAAAGTCTTATAAAGTCCTTTTATTATGTGTGTTTAGTGTTTCTAAAGTCTTATAAGTTCTTTTATTATGTGCGTTTGATGTTACTAAAGTCTTATAAAGTCCTTTTATTATGTGTGTTTAGTGTTTCTAAAGTCTTATAAAGTCATTTTATTATGTGTGTTTAGTGTTTCTAAAGTCTTATAAGTTCTTTTATTATGTGCGTTTAGTGTTACTAAAGTCTTATAAAGTCCTTTTATTATGTGTGTTTAGTGTTACTAAAGTCTTATAAAGTCCTTTTATTATGTGTGTTTAGTGTTTCTAAAGTCTTATAAAGTCATTTTATTATGTGTGTTTAGTGTTTCTAAAGTCTTATAAAGTCCTTTTATTATGTGTGTTTAGTGTTTCTAAAGTCTTATAAAGTCCTTTTATTATGTGTGTTTAGTGTTTCTAAAATCTTATAAAGTCCTTTTATTATGTGTGTTTAGTGTTTCTAAAGTCTTATAAAGGCCTTTTATTATGCGTGTTTAGTGTTTCTAAAGTCTTATAAAGTCATTTTATTATGTGTGTTTAGTGTTTCTAAAGTCTTATAAAGTCATTTTATTATGTGTGTTTAGTGTTTCTAAAGTCTTATAAAGTCATTTTATTATGTGTGTTTAGTGTTTCTAAAGTCTTATAAAGTCATTTTATTATGTGTGTTTAGTGTTTCTAAAGTCTTATAAAGTCCTTTTATTATGTGTGTTTAGTGTTTCTAAAATCTTATAAAGTCCTTTTATTATGTGTGTTTAGTGTTTCTAAAGTCTTATAAAGGCCTTTTATTATGCGTGTTTAGTGTTTCTAAAGTCTTATAAAGTCATTTTATTATGTGTGTCTAGTGTTTCTAAAGTCTTATAAAGTCATTTTATTATGTGTGTTTAGTGTTTCTAAATATGCTATATTATTTAGTTTTGTCTTTTATGTCTGCATGGTGTAAGTATATAATTTTATGTATGAGTTGTGTATAAACCTTAATCGAGCTTACGTTGTCTTAACTTGAGATTATGCATAAAATTTGTATTACTTGTCATTATCAAGTTGTGCTGTTCTTTCTTATCCATATCATCGACTTTCGAATGGTGGTGGAGTCCTGTGCTAAAGTCTTATAAAGTCCTTTTATTATGTGTGTTTAGTGTTACTAAAGTCTTATAAAGTCATTTTATTATGTGTGTTTAGTGTTTCTAAAGTCTTATAAAGGCCTTTTATTATGTGTGTTTAGTGTTTCTAAAGTCTTATAAAGTCCTTTTATTATGTGTGTTTAGTGTTTCTAAAATCTTATAAAGTCCTTTTATTATGTGTGTTTAGTGTTTCTAAAGTCTTATAAAGGCCTTTTATTATGCGTGTTTAGTGTTTCTAAAGTCTTATAAAGTCATTTTATTATGTGTGTTTAGTGTTACTAAAGTCTTATAAAGTCATTTTATTATGTGTGGTTAGTGTTTCTAAAGTCTTATAAAGTCATTTTATTATGTGTGTTTAGTGTTTCTAAAGTCTTATAAAGTCCTTTTATTATGTGTGTTTAGTGTTTCTAAAGTCTTATAAAGTCCTTTTATTATGTGTGTTTAGTGTTTCTAAAATCTTATAAAGTCCTTTTATTATGTGTGTTTAGTGTTTCTAAAGTCTTATAAAGGCCTTTTATTATGCGTGTTTAGTGTTTCTAAAGTCTTATAAAGTCCTTTTATTATGTGTGTTTAGTGTTTCTAAAGTCTTATAAAGGCCTTTTATTATGCGTGTTTAGTGTTTCTAAAGTCTTATAAAGTCATTTTATTATGTGTGTTTAGTGTTTCTAAAGTCTTATAAAGTCCTTTTATTATGTGTGTTTAGTGTTTCTAAAGTCTTATAAAGTCCTTTTATTATGTGTGTTTAGTGTTTCTAAAGTCTTATAAAGTCATTTTATTATGTGTGTTTAGTGTTTCTAAAGTCTTATAAGTCCTTTTATTATGTGTGTTTAGTGTTTCTAAAGTCTTATAAAGTCCTTTTATTATGTGTGTTTAGTGTTTCTAAAGTCTTATAAAGTCCTTTTATTATGTGTGTTTAGTGTTTCTAAAGTCTTATAAGTTCTTTTATTATGTGCGTTTGATGTTACTAAAGTCTTATAAAGTCCTTTTATTATGTGTGTTTAGTGTTTCTAAAGTCTTATAAGTTCTTTTATTATGTGCGTTTAGTGTTACTAAAGTCTTATAAAGTCCTTTTATTATGTGTGTTTAGTGTTACTAAAGTCTTATAAAGTCATTTTATTATGTGTGTTTAGTGTTTCTAAAGTCTTATAAAGTCATTTTATTATGTGTGTTTAGTGTTTCTAAAGTCTTATAAAGTCCTTTTATTATGTGTGTTTAGTGTTTCTAAAGTCTTATAAAGTCCTTTTATTATGTGTGTTTAGTGTTTCTAAAATTTTATAAAGTCCTTTTATTATGTGTGTTTAGTGTTTCTAAAGTCTTATAAAGGCCTTTTATTATGCGTGTTTAGTGTTTCTAAAGTCTTATAAAGTCATTTTATTATGTGTGTTTAGTGTTTCTAAAGTCTTATAAAGTCCTTTTATTATGTGTGTTTAGTGTTTCTAAAGTCTTATAAAGTCCTTTTATTATGTGTGTTTAGTGTTTCTAAAGTCTTATAAAGTCATTTTATTATGTGTGTTTAGTGTTTCTAAAGTCTTATAAAGTCATTTTATTATGTGTGTTTAGTGTTTCTAAAGTCTTATAAAGTCCTTTTATTATGTGTGTTTAGTGTTTCTAAAATCTTATAAAGTCCTTTTATTATGTGTGTTTAGTGTTTCTAAAGTCTTATAAAGGCCTTTTATTATGCGTGTTTAGTGTTTCTAAAGTCCTATAAAGTCATTTTATTATGTGTGTCTAGTGTTTCTAAAGTCTTATAAAGGCCTTTTATTATGTGTGTTTAGTGTTTCTAAATATGCTATATTATTTAGTTTTGTCTTTTATGTCTGCATGGTGTAAGTATATAATTTTATGTATGAGTTGTGTATAAACCTTAATCGAGCTTACGTTGCCTTAACTTGAGATTATGCATAAAATTTGTATTACTTGTCATTATCAAGTTGTGCTGTTCTTTCTTATCCATATCATCGACTTTCGAATGGTGGTGGAGTCCTGTGCTAAAGTCTTATAAAGTCCTTTTATTATGTGTGTTTAGTGTTACTAAAGTCTTATAAAGTCATTTTATTATGTGTGTTTAGTGTTTCTAAAGTCTTATAAAGGCCTTTTATTATGTGTGTTTAGTGTTTCTAAAGTCTTATAAAGTCCTTTTATTATGTGTGTTTAGTGTTTCTAAAGTCTTATAAAGTCATTTTATTATGTGTGTTTAGTGTTTCTAAAGTCTTATAAAGGCCTTTTATTATGCGTGTTTAGTGTTTCTAAAGTCTTATAAAGTCATTTTATTATGTGTGTCTAGTGTTTCTAAAGTCTTATAAAGTCATTTTATTATGTGTGTTTAGTGTTTCTAAATATGCTATATTATTTAGTTTTGTCTTTTATGTCTGCATGGTGTAAGTATATAATTTTATGTATGAGTTGTGTATAAACCTTAATCGAGCTTACGTTGTCTTAACTTGAGATTATGCATAAAATTTGTATTACTTGTCATTATCAAGTTGTGCTGTTCTTTCTTATCCATATCATCGACTTTCGAATGGTGGTGGAGTCCTGTGCTAAAGTCTTATAAAGTCCTTTTATTATGTGTGTTTAGTGTTACTAAAGTCTTATAAAGTCATTTTATTATGTGTGTTTAGTGTTTCTAAAGTCTTATAAAGGCCTTTTATTATGTGTGTTTAGTGTTTCTAAAGTCTTATAAAGTCCTTTTATTATGTGTGTTTAGTGTTTCTAAAGTCTTATAAAGTCATTTTATTATGTGTGTTTAGTGTTTCTAAAGTCTTATAAAGTCCTTTTATTATGTGTGTTTAGTGTTTCTAAAGTCTTATAAAGTCCTTTTATTATGTGTGTTTAGTGTTTCTAAAATCTTATAAAGTCCTTTTATTATGTGTGTTTAGTGTTTCTAAAGTCTTATAAAGGCCTTTTATTATGCGTGTTTAGTGTTTCTAAAGTCTTATAAAGTCATTTTATTATGTGTGTTTAGTGTTACTAAAGTCTTATAAAGTCATTTTATTATGTGTGGTTAGTGTTTCTAAAGTCTTATAAAGTCATTTTATTATGTGTGTTTAGTGTTTCTAAAGTCTTATAAAGTCCTTTTATTATGTGTGTTTAGTGTTTCTAAAGTCTTATAAAGTCCTTTTATTATGTGTGTTTAGTGTTTCTAAAATCTTATAAAGTCCTTTTATTATGTGTGTTTAGTGTTTCTAAAGTCTTATAAAGGCCTTTTATTATGCGTGTTTAGTGTTTCTAAAATCTTATAAAGTCCTTTTATTATGTGTGTTTAGTGTTTCTAAAGTCTTATAAAGGCCTTTTATTATGCGTGTTTAGTGTTTCTAAAGTCTTATAAAGTCATTTTATTATGTGTGTTTAGTGTTTCTAAAGTCTTATAAAGTCCTTTTATTATGTGTGTTTAGTGTTTCTAAAGTCTTATAAAGTCCTTTTATTATGTGTGTTTAGTGTTTCTAAAGTCTTATAAAGTCATTTTATTATGTGTGTTTAGTGTTTCTAAAGTCTTATAAGT
The DNA here is from genome assembly GCA_029931535.1 of Margaritifera margaritifera. Lineage (NCBI taxonomy): Eukaryota > Metazoa > Mollusca > Bivalvia > Unionida > Margaritiferidae > Margaritifera > Margaritifera margaritifera. The sequence continues at coordinate 2,074,198 of JAQPZY010001369.1, read as the reverse complement.
CCTTTTATTATGTGTGTTTAGTGTTTCTAAAGTCTTATAAAGTCCTTTTATTATGTGTGTTTAGTGTTTCTAAAGTCTTATAAAGTCCTTTTATTATGTGTGTTTAGTGTTTCTAAAGTCTTATAAGTTCTTTTATTATGTGCGTTTGATGTTACTAAAGTCTTATAAAGTCCTTTTATTATGTGTGTTTAGTGTTTCTAAAGTCTTATAAAGTCCTTTTATTATGTGTGTTTAGTGTTTCTAAAGTCTTATAAGTTCTTTTATTATGTGCGTTTGATGTTACTAAAGTCTTATAAAGTCCTTTTATTATGTGTGTTTAGTGTTTCTAAAGTCTTATAAGTTCTTTTATTATGTGCGTTTAGTGTTACTAAAGTCTTATAAAGTCCTTTTATTATGTGTGTTTAGTGTTACTAAAGTCTTATAAAGTCATTTTATTATGTGTGTTTAGTGTTTCTAAAGTCTTATAAAGTCATTTTATTATGTGTGTTTAGTGTTTCTAAAGTCTTATAAAGTCCTTTTATTATGTGTGTTTAGTGTTTCTAAAGTCTTATAAAGTCCTTTTATTATGTGTGTTTAGTGTTTCTAAAATCTTATAAAGTCCTTTTATTATGTGTGTTTAGTGTTTCTAAAGTCTTATAAAGGCCTTTTATTATGCGTGTTTAGTGTTTCTAAAGTCTTATAAAGTCATTTTATTATGTGTGTTTAGTGTTTCTAAAGTCTTATAAAGTCCTTTTATTATGTGTGTTTAGTGTTTCTAAAGTCTTATAAAGTCCTTTTATTATGTGTGTTTAGTGTTTCTAAAGTCTTATAAAGTCATTTTATTATGTGTGTTTAGTGTTTCTAAAGTCTTATAAAGTCATTTTATTATGTGTGTTTAGTGTTTCTAAAGTCTTATAAAGTCCTTTTATTATGTGTGTTTAGTGTTTCTAAAATCTTATAAAGTCCTTTTATTATGTGTGTTTAGTGTTTCTAAAGTCTTATAAAGGCCTTTTATTATGCGTGTTTAGTGTTTCAAAAGTCTTATAAAGTCATTTTATTATGTGTGTCTAGTGTTTCTAAAGTCTTATAAAGTCATTTTATTATGTGTGTTTAGTGTTTCTAAATATGCTATATTATTTAGTTTTGTCTTTTATGTCTGCATGGTGTAAGTATATAATTTTATGTATGAGTTGTGTATAAACCTTAATCGAGCTTACGTTGTCTTAACTTGAGATTATGCATAAAATTTGTATTACTTGTCATTATCAAGTTGTGCTGTTCTTTCTTATCCATATCATCGACTTTCGAATGGTGGTGGAGTCCTGTGCTAAAGTCTTATAAAGTCCTTTTATTATGTGTGTTTAGTGTTACTAAAGTCTTATAAAGTCATTTTATTATGTGTGTTTAGTGTTTCTAAAGTCTTATAAAGGCCTTTTATTATGTGTGTTTAGTGTTTCTAAAGTCTTATAAAGTCCTTTTATTATGTGTGTTTAGTGTTTCTAAAGTCTTATAAAGTCATTTTATTATGTGTGTTTAGTGTTTCTAAAGTCTTATAAAGTCCTTTTATTATGTGTGTTTAGTGTTTCTAAAATCTTATAAAGTCCTTTTATTATGTGTGTTTAGTGTTTCTAAAGTCTTATAAAGGCCTTTTATTATGCGTGTTTAGTGTTTCTAAAGTCTTATAAAGTCATTTTATTATGTGTGTTTAGTGTTACTAAAGTCTTATAAAGTCATTTTATTATGTGTGGTTAGTGTTTCTAAAGTCTTATAAAGTCATTTTATTATGTGTGTTTAGTGTTTCTAAAGTCTTATAAAGTCCTTTTATTATGTGTGTTTAGTGTTTCTAAAGTCTTATAAAGTCCTTTTATTATGTGTGTTTAGTGTTTCTAAAATCTTATAAAGTCCTTTTATTATGTGTGTTTAGTGTTTCTAAAGTCTTATAAAGGCCTTTTATTATGCGTGTTTAGTGTTTCTAAAGTCTTATAAAGTCATTTTATTATGTGTGTTTAGTGTTACTAAAGTCTTATAAAGTCATTTTATTATGTGTGTTTAGTGTTTCTAAAGTCTTATAAAGTCATTTTATTATGTGTGTTTAGTGTTTCTAAATATGCTATATTATTTAGTTTTGTCTTTTATGTCTGCATGCTGTAAGTATATAATTTTATGTATGAGTTGTGTATAAACCTTAATCGAGCTTACGTTGTCTTAACTTGAGATTATGCATAAAATTTGTATTACTTGTCATTATCAAGTTGTGCTGTTCTTTCTTATCCATATCATCGACTTTCGAATGGTGGTGGAGTCCTGTGCTAAATCATTTACAGAGAGAGAGAGAGAGAGAGAGAGAGAGAGAGAGAGAGAGAGAGAGAGAGAGAGAGAGAGAGAGAGAGAGAGAAAGAGTATTTATGTGCATGGCCAGTTAGTTTAAACATATTTTATTTCATAAACTTGTGACTGGAATGGATTAGAACGAAAGCCAATGGCTTATAATATTCTACTCCTATGACCAATTTGAACTTTTAGCTTTTCTTTTAATAATGCAAAAGAAATACAGATTGTGCAATGATTTATTGACAATGTTGATGCAGGAAGTTTTCAAAAATTACAAACAAAGAAGCAAAAAGAAACAAAAGGTACATCGAATTGAAAAAGAAAAACACTCCGCTGCATTTCTCTCCAGCCATCAGTTAAGAAATTTAATTTTGGGTGAAGTAATGTTAGTAATGTCCAAGAACTTCATTTCTAGTAGCTTTTCATTCCTGTATAAAACAAAAACATGTTGCAAAATGAGATCAGAGTAAATAGATTTTAAATTAATTATACAAATGTAGTGCAAAATCGGAATACAGTGAATTAGACTGCATGAATGGAATCGTTTTACCTTGCCCATGGAACCAATTGTAATTTTAATTAAATTCGTTATTGACAAAAAGAACAAGTATTTATACATATAATAGCATACAAACAAACAAGTAATTTGGATAGATGCTTTTACAAATACTTAAATTAGAAAAATGCAAGATATCAGTGTTACAGGGGAAAATTATCGCTAGAAAGAAATTACGGAAAACCATGTAAATGTTTGTGAATCAAAATGTCTGAGGATAGACAGAGAATTTTACAGAAGAAATTATGAATAGCTTTAGAATCTAATGTATATTATTGAAAAGTACTAAGCGAACCACTAAGTAGTATTCGATATAAAGACGCAAATATCACCTGTGTTAAAGTACTGGTATGTACAAATTGATCACCTGTGTTAAAGTAATGGTACAAACAAATTGATCACCTGTGTAAAAGTACTGGTACATACAAATTGATCACCTGTGTTAAAGTACTGGTACATACAAATTGATCAGCTGTGTTAAAGTACTGGTACATACAAATTGATCACCTGTGTTAAAGTACTGGTACATACAAATTGATCACTTGTGTTAAAGTACTGGTACATACAAATTGAACCACTTAAAAACACTTGCATCTATAATATTTCGTGCCTGCTTATCTCTTAAATCTTTGTATAACAGACATTCTAAAAGAATTTACATTCATCTTCACATTTTTTAAAAACATTATCCGACAAAGTATTGCGCAAATGATATTGAAAGACGAAGCCCCCATTAAAATATCTGTAAAGAACACATTGGTTGTTCTAATTAAATTGCGAATTCAGATTCTGGATAAAGTGATCTCGTATGTTGTTTGACAATATATATATATATATATATATATCTATATATATATATATATATATATATATATATATATATATATATATAATCTCATTAGTAAGTACCAAGTCTGACGTCCAAAAGTATAATAATCCTAAATCGTACATAGTATTTCTTATTAAAATTAACTCAATATTTTGCGTATCAGAAACATGATTATTACACAAGTAGTACACACACGTTTGAAAACAATTATCAGTGGTTAAAAATTGTATCAAATATTTAATAATTCCATTTTTCTTTTGCCAAAGATAGGCAATCTTCCAAATTCCATATAAACCATTGCATTAGATGGTATTTATCTTTCCTTAAAGTTCAGATATACGATGCGAAATGTGTAATTTCTTAATATTTCATGATTTCACATTCGTAATAAATGTATGAAATAAATTTGATTCGTCTCCACATTAGAAAGGCAACTCTTCATCATGCTTTGTATATAAATAAAGTCTTCCATCCCTAATTAACAAGTCAGTTTTGAGAGCAGTCGAGAAGAAATTGTTATATTTGGCTGTTCTTTGTGTTGATGATAGTTTGTTCTGTTTTTCTGTATTGATAGATTCGTGCCGTACTTATCTCTTAAATCTGTTCAAAGATGCTAAACAGGATCAACATTTTAGATCGCAAACTCGTACTAGAAAACTTCACTTGGTAGTATGAGCAGTGCTTTAATATAAACTGATGTAATAATCGATGTAATAAATACATAGAAAACAGTAATAATGAAATAGAAATATTTCATCTTGCATTTAGTTTTTTTTCTGTTTCAAGCTACCAATTCTGTTTCAAGTTACCAATTCTGTTTCAAGCCACCAATTCAGTTTCAAGCTACGTATTTTCCATCATCTATCCCTTAGTCCACTTTTTCCTCGATAAACCAATCTGTAAATTGATTGGTCTGTGAATAAGTCATTCTAAACTAGTATGTATATATATATATATATATATATATATATATATATATATATATATATATATATATATATGTATATATGTACCGGTAAGTAAGTAAGTATGCATGCATGTATGTATGTATGTATGTATGTATGTTCATGTCATTCCATCTGTTGTATGCTGTTTCTGTCCGTTCTTACGTCCAACTGCATATTTATTAAGCTATCGATCCCACTTGTTGAGATTGCTTTGTCTGTTCGTCTGTCTTGTTATTTTGTCTCCGTCCGTCTGTACGTGTCTGACACCATGACTATTATCCCACCTTTTAATGTTGCTCCAAAATTAGGTAGAAAACCGTCAGCAGGCTGATAACCGGATACACCTAGACCACTTGGTAAGATTCCTCCAACACCTGCGCCACCTGGAAAAATGCCTCCAAAACTGGGACTGAGTCCTCCTCCATTTCCAGGAAAGACTTGATTTCCACCCATGGCAGGTGTTATAGCTTCCCCTAATCCAGGAAAACCACTGCTACCACCACCAAGCAACGAGACACCTCCACTCCCTGGAAACATTGGACTACCGACATTAGCAGACGGACCACCTGGAAAGACACCACTGCTTCCCATCCCTGGAAAAACCATCCTTGCTCCAGGTGAAACGAGACTACCTGAACCAGGGAAAACACTGCCACCAGTCGATCCCTGAAAACCGAAGTTTCTAGATCCGATCAAACCTCCTCCAACACCAGGGAAAACACTGCCACCAGATCCAGGAGAAATACCACCAACTCCGCCTCTGAAAGGTCCTAACTGTGTCCCGGGGAAGACGTCACCACGTGAGGAGAGAAACTGGTCATCACTTGGCTGTGGAAACACCAAATCACCTGATCCAGGAAAGACACCACCGCTTGATAGACCAGAAAGACCAAGGCTTCCTGAATTTCCGGGGAATACGCCACCACGCGCCCCATTAAACACTCCCCCTCCCGTAGACAGACGATTTTCGTCTCCGCTCCAACCCCCAGGAGTTAAAAAGGGTCCCGCATTGACTCCACCATGGTTCGAAAGTCTGTACGCTTTATTTGCTGCGTGACATAATGAAATGATGAACGGTAGCACCAGGACAAGAACGCGTATACTATGTGTGGAGAACATCTTACAGGAAACTCTCTATGAAGAATAAATGGAGTATGTCAAGTGAATGACTAGTTTTTAATAGAAATGAGTATACATGTTTCTAAACTTATCGTGTATGTTAAGAAGTAAATGCATGTATCTTGATCTGGAAATGAAACGAAAATGTTAGTACATGATCAGACCAATCTGCCTCTCTGCACAAAAAATAACTTTTGTTTTGCACCCTGTTTGAAATGTTAGTACTATTAGTATAGTTTACCGCTGTTTTCGTTCTTTTCGGCATCAATTAGTTATTGTTCAGTCTAGTGTTACTCTTCCGCCCTATAGATTTTTTACAATACTAATTTTCACACAGCTGTGACCAGAACTTGATTTGTGAGATGTATGTAGTTAGCTCAGTGAATATTTTCGAAGAAATCAATACGAAATTAAATAAAACGAAAACGAAAACAAAACAATGGTGTGTCATGTATCTGATATCGTCCTATTATAATAGATGCGGCTGCTGTGGAAACAAATTAGAATTATCACACATATATCCAATTCGGCATCGAACATATACATATAAGAAACCCAGTGTTTCTTATGAATATATGCCTCTAGAATCATAAGTGAATGTATATATCAATGATATAATGTATAAATGGAGAAGCAGAACGTTTCATTTCACTATTGAAATATTTTTTTCCAGCGTACGCTTAGAAAAATCAGACATCCGCTACATTACAGATAAGGAAAAAAGTATAAAAAAAAAATAAATAAATAAATAATCAACACAAGAAATCATTAGGAAGATTACTAGTTACATGTACATTGAAAATATTCTTTTCTTAAAAAATTATATAGTATATTTCGCAATATATATTGAATTCAAAGACATCTTTTCCGATAAGCGATTGTTTAAACTAGCTGAAAACAGAGGACGTAAATAGAGGACGTATTTATGTCACTGCTTATTTCAAATCATTTACCCAGAGAGAAAAACAATTACTAGTTTTTCTATTATTGAAATCAATTAAATCATCTTAGATTAAAAGAAATACTTAACCTCTATCGACAGAATTTCTCACACCTTCTCTGCCTGAAATTTGTTAGAAAGACCATCTATTTATACTCGAAAAGAATGAGCCATTGACCCCGGTTTCATTTTTTCGTCTCTAAATCTAATTGTTTTACATGTAACACTCTCACATAATTGTTGCTTTTTTTCCCACAACAAGTACACTGCGTATACATCTAATAAAAACTTCCTCGTCAAACTCGGATGCAAATGTCCAAAAATGACATTATTGTATTTTTTTGATGGCGGATTGGATGGAAGTGAAATACGATGGTACAGTTGTATCACAAAATATATAAAATATCTTCTATTGACACTTGCAATAATTGGACAAGTGATATTTTCTTTACCGTTACATCAATACGCCCTGTATCTGACATACAATAACTCTTTTTTGTTTTCTTGAAATCAATGGTCATTGGTCAGAGTTTGCTATTTTGACCTTTATTAAGCCAAGAGAAAAATCAAGGTACACAATATATGACAAAAACACATTAAACAAGGGGAACGTGACCCCAAGTCTATATTTGGGCGCCAATAACAACTGAAACCTATTAATAGCAATTAGTTTCCCTCGTAATGAACCGTATAGTTGTTGTAATCCACATTCTTCTTGATTTTTTTATAGACAGGCCGTAGAGGTGCATGACACAAAAAACACAGAAAATTATAGTCTCTACTTATCCGAACCTTTTCTATGAAAATTTTATTAATTTCTCCTTTCATGAAAGCTTTAGTTAAAGTTATTTTCCTTATGTTATTCAGCATTAGACTGTGAATTCAAACTCAATACAAATTTTCAAATTTTAAGATTAAAATTCTCTCGAAAATACATTTGGTAATGTGATTTCCTATACTGCCTTGAAATAATTTTCTGTTATTAATATTTGCATGATACCTCTTTGGAAACGATTTTAAAATTTTTTGTTTCAAATAAATCTTTTTAGATACTCTTCCAATGGATTGAATTTTAGATATAAGAAGACGAGTCTGTTCAGACCAAAATTCTGTGATTCGAAACACGTTTACGTTTCCAATGAACAGCACTGGTCACAACACAAGAGCACTTTGTTTTCATAAATCGTTGTTCTACCTCTTTCATAATCATAACATTCTGTTATCACCTCTAATAAGAATAAATATGTTTTTACAAATTTTTAATTTACGCAAAACAAAAAGGTCTTTTCATTGACATTCACTGCGCTTGAATCCAAGTGTGCTCTACATTTCGCTATTAGACCGCTTTTTATGAGTATCATTTACACCAAATAAAAATAAATATTTTCTCAAATTGTAAACATTATTCAGGATTCAGTAAAATGTCCTACATCTTATAAGATAAAATTGATTAAAGTTATTGTATTTGAAATCTTTTAAAACCTGTATATTGTATATACGTTTCTCCTTTAAATTTCTGATATGTAAACCCTGCTCAATGAGAGATTGGTATATAGGAATCCTAGTGTCTATCCTTCTGTCCTTCTTTCCGGTACGCAATCTCTTTAGCGCAACTAGACGTGCAGTTTTTCATGGATTGCCATGGAACTTAGTGAATATTACTGTCATCACCTGAAGATGCACTTATAGACATATCACTGAACCTCTCGCCATTTTTAGAAGAGTTAATGCTCTTTTTAACTCGAAGCTGTATGCAATGTATACCAATATTTTGCGAACGCAACTAGTAGCACACATTTCAGTAAATCGCCTTAAAACTTGGGAAATGCTATAATCACCATCTGAAGATATGCAAATCATTGGTCTTCTGCGATGTTTGCTAGAGTTATTGCACGTTTTGACTTGGAGCCTGATGTAGTGCATGACAGAATCTTGTAAAGACAGCCAGTCTCACAGTTTTCAATATACTGCATTAAAACTTTGTGCATGGTCGAAGATGCACAAGTCGTCCAAGTACTATCCCCCCCCCCCCACACACATTTTGTTAGAGTCATTCATTATGTTTGTTCTTGCAGCTGAATGCAGTGTGTGACATAACCGTGTGGAAAGCAACTTGTCCTATATGTTTTGATAGATCTCTGTGAAATATGGTACATATTATGGTCATCATTTGAAGATGCGCATATGTTGCTTTTCTTTTCGCTTCCAGTTGAATGCAGTGTATGACAGAATCTTGTAAACGCAATTAGTCTCATAGTGTTCAATAGGTCCCCATTAAGTGTATACATGTTATGGCTATCATTTGAAGATACGGATATCGACAAATCACTGCTCACTCAAATTTTGCTGAGTGATTGCCCTTTTTATCCTGCCGCTGAATGAAGCATAGGGCAGATTAAAGCAGAATCTTGTGAACGCAACTTGTCTTGCAGTTTTTATGGACTGCTGTGAGACATGCTACACATTATGGTCTTTTCATTGAGCACAGTAACTTTTGGTTACAACATACGTTGCACTTTGAATAGGTAAGCTAACTAAAGACACATGGGATTTTGTTTTAAATAAAAGAAAAACTGCTTAAAACTCTAAACCAAGAGATTGGTATGATACGAAATGCATTGGCAATATATGATTTTTCTATAAAACATTATCTACTTAGCCTTATTATAATAGCATCAGATATTGTATGGTACTGAACCGTATATTTATTTTGAAGAATGCCATCATTAACTGAACCCCCGGGTGGGTAAGATAAATGATGAATCATACAAATATTGCAGGTTGTTTCTTTTCTTTTAGACTTAAAGTGGAAGTTGGAAAATATCTAATGGCTGTGTGTCGAAACAGTCAGCAATCCCCCTAAATTAGGTTCCTCTTCAACAAAGTATTTTTTTTGCTGTGTAAAACCGTTGATGGGAATTGGTTATAATTTGATGTATGATATGGGGATATAATCCCTTTATCATAAATTTGTTAGTGTTTTGTGGCTAATCATCCTGAGTTGATATCTGGCTTGAAGAGGCCGATAAATGGTCGCTTCTTTGGAATTGTTTTGTTATTTAGACTGCGTATATTTTGGTAAAACTTTAGTGATACACTGATTCTTTGTACCTGTTGAAGGTATGAGGCACAAAGCGCTTTGTGCTGGAAATTGCATGCCAAGCCAGCTTAGCTATGTATTTTGCTTCATTGCCAATGGCAGAATCATATTTTTTATGCGCTGATACAATCAAGGTTAACAAAATTATACACATAAGATAGAAGACTCTTCAACTTTAAAATTGACGATTATTTGAAATTTAGAATAAAGAATTTATTTAGAAGACTTCTCTTCTTGACGAAAGACAGGTGGAGGACTTGTAGAACCATTGATCATTGTCAGCAATCGGGAAAGTACATGAGTTTTCGCAGAAACTAAATTTGAAAAAGCTGAAGCCCGAATAAAAAAATCATCTCATTTGAAGAATATACCAATGTTTAGTACTGTTTCTTAAATACAACGCGAAGTCGTTTTGACAGTACTGACGCTTGTATTGGACTAAAATTGTAACCACATGATTTTAATAATTGTTCCCATTGCTTAACGATGTTTAACAATGCGAAGTCGTGTTTACCGTGTTGAAACTCTTATTAACGTCATATAGTAAACACATGCCTGTAGACGGTTAGTTGGGTTGTTTCTAACGGTACTGTCAACGTATTATAGTCTGTATCATACCCACGAAATGGGAGCTAAGTGCCTTTTCCAAGGGGACGTCGATTCAGCCTACCTGGGCTAGCCAGGGCTCCAATGGATCTCGCGATCGTTGGACTGACAGCTAGACAGTCTATCAATTGAACTACCGCAGCTCTCATAAAGGGATTACACGGGCGTTTTGTAGAAAAAAAAGGGTTTTGGTACATGCGTGTAAAACTACGAAATATTTATATCTATTTACATTTGTATTATCGACGTATATCATTGATCCAGGATCAGAACAAATATTGCTTGATATAAACTTTGAGAAGTAAGGGGAGAAAGATAAAAAAAGAGAGTTGTAATGTGAAAAATTTAAAACTAATTTTCTCCATATAATGAGACACTTAAAAAACTATCTTAAAATTGATAGCTTTATGGCAAAATACACACACTAAATGTGTTTTCAAACCTTGAGAATTTTGAAAAATATACAGTTGATGATGAATGGTTGGAAGCCAATTCTAAATTAATAGAGATATAACGAACTCATGTGCAATAACGAGTTAGGGCTTCCATAGGCAATTTGATAGTTGTGAGGTAAGTAGATAAATACTTCAATATTGAAAAAATAGCCTGATTTGCTTCGATAACATAAGCCATGTAAGTTATAATATAGAAGGTTGCAAGGCGATATAATCGAGACATAGAAAAGTATTTATAAAATTCATGACACTCGATAAAGGGAAGACTTTTTTTTAGGTTCTTTACTTCACATAACGGGGACCAGTTAATTCATGTCAGCAAACAGGCGGTTTTCATTCGACAACTAAATATTATCTTAGTATTTTGTATAATTTTCTACCTTAGGGTATTGCGTGAGCTCCTTTCTAAACATGTAAAACACGTACAAGACACTGGCATATAACTTTCAACCATCAGTGTGTCTCATGCACAGCGTCGTGCTATGCCGATATAACTGTTCCAAGAACTTTTCAAGTTATGCATGAGAGAAAACTATATGGACCCTTTCATAACTCACTTTTATCCTGTCAATATGACAACATATGAAGATTTGGAACCTGTATATATATATATATATATATATATATATATATATATATATATATATATATATATATATATATATATATATATAGAGAGAGAGAGAGAGAGAGAGAGAGAGAGAGAAGTAGATACCTCCCTCATTTGCATAATCTATTAATAATTATTACTTTACTTCAGAAGAAATAAAAGCGCCAAATGTAGATATTTTTTCAGACATAAAGAGACCACCGTAAGTAACTGGACTAATCACATTCTTAGACTTTTACGCTTGATTAAAAAAAAAAGAATGTAAGCTCGTGTTAGACGAATCACTTTGGAGGTTGTATTAAGGTCATTCTAATTAATAACGTGAAAGGTCCCAATAATGCTGTTATCAACATAACCTCTAACAATACATGGGGCAGATTGGCAGCCGTTTGTCAGGAAGACCAGGATTTTAAATCAACTACTATAATAATAACCCACGTGTAGAAAGAGTAGACCCAGATCTGCCGTCGCACTGTCCCCCTCTGTCTCTCTTATCGTAACGCAAAACACAAGCCATTTGTCCCTTGAAGTTGGAAAGCAGAATATAGGGACAGTTCTATCTTATGTATATAGATTTAGCTTTAGGTAGCCCTGACGTTCACATATTAGAAGTAATTATATGAGAAACATAATGTGACTCTACATAATTCGGTCTCCTTAGGTGTTTAGTAATTTTATAGTTTTACACTACACCGTACAAATTGATTCTGTACTTTAGAATCACAATTTTATTACCTTTTGACATCTGATATGACATAAGGCAAACTATTCTTTTTAGAACTAAACTATTTATCTCATGATGTAATTCTACATGTTTAGGTCCCCTCAGGTGTTTCTTATTTTTCAACTTTAACTTTTACCCTATACCATAACAGTATATCTGTTCGTACTTTTAGTTTCATAATTGTTCTACCTTTACACATCTTATAATCTATATTGTACAAAAACTATGTGTCTTCAAGAGCCTATTATAATATCAAATTCTAAAGTGTCGAAATTTGAAGCAGTGAGAGGTTAAGTGTTGACACGGTACGATTAAAAATCCCCCGTGACATTAGATTAACTTCTCTGCTGTTAGCGGTGATATATTGTTCCTGCAATACTGAGTGGACAGTTATGAGTGTAATAATTTATTTCCGTTCGTATGTTGAAATATGCTTTGCCATTGAGCGCATCTTTAATCTCCGGTCAAAGAAATCCACACTTATTTTTAGTGCTGCAGTTCATGTTGTGAGACACAATCATCGATTTTGGACATATGAGTGGTGAAAGCAACACCAGTTTGACATCATTAGTGTATAAATAATTGTTTAAATGTTTAAGTGTATACATAACAAGTATTAGCTTGATATATAGAGCTTGCCGTCTTTTAGATGAACTAGTTGGGGGCCGGATCGAAGCCCATTGAAGTATGAAGTACAATACGAATGTGCTTGAAGAAGCTTTCTGTTATAATCTCCATACTTTTTAAGTTATGTTTTAGCACCTGTTGTCAGGATTGTAACTTTTGTAATATGAGATAGGTGTAATGAAAGGACTGTTTGAAATAGAGCAATAACACAGTTCCTTTTGAATCATGTTCACGTGTTAATGGAACACTTGAAGAACATTTAAAACAGAGTAGAATTCATTCCTTGCAAAGTCTACGAATCTGGGAGCAGACTGGGAGCAGCAGTGCATCTCGAGGATATCAAGCTGGAATCGTTTTCTAGGTTTCACTAATTTTATATTTCTAGTTCTGCATCTACACTTGCTCTAGAGAATAGGGAAGAACTTAATGTACCTTAAGATCAGGTTTTACATAATCGCTGGAAATCATAGATCTAATGGCGTAATTTCTTCTCTGCCGGCGCATATTGGAGGTCTCGTTCTGCGCTATTCGCAGTTAGGAATACAGTTTACACGAGTAAATTTAAAAATTATAAAAAGAAATCACACAGAATTGTATCAAAGGCAATGGAAACAAATGAACTTCTAGCATCCTAACACACATAAGTTGACATTGTCATCCATATTAGCTCGAAAACCTCTTGTCTCGTCAGTCGTTTGTATGTAATTAAAATTTATGAAATTCAGAATTAAAATGCTACTGGTAATCCCACAAACTTTTGAAGGACCAACGATTGTACGTCAGAAGTAGAATAGAATACTTGACGCTAAGAGCTGAAATATGCAGAGAGAGAGAGAGAGAGAGAGAGAGAGAGAGAGAGAGAGAGAGAGAGAGAGAGAGAGAGAGAGAGAGAGAGAGAGAGAGAGAGAGCAGGTGTGGACCTTTTTTCCTGCATATAACGAGATACCCTAAAATCTATAAACACATCTATCATATTCTCTCAAACCTTGAAATTTTATCGAAAATTTCCATTGAAAATGAACCGTTGGGAACGTTCACTCTATGACAGAGAGATGCGACAAATTAGATGGAATCGCGAGTTTAGACCTTAATCGTGCTTGGAGATATTTACATTGTTTGTTTATAGTAGCTTGACCTCCCATACATTTGACTATGTGTTAAATGTACCAGACAAATCTTGACATTTTAAAGCTTGCTTCAGTTGAAATATATGCACTAACTCAGGCAAATGGAAATTTTATACAATAGTACAGGGGTGTCAAACTCATTTGCTATGGCGGGCCAGATTTGATACAAATAATAATAAATAATAATCAATAATAATCAATAATAATAAATTAATAATGAGTCTGTATGTTTGACATCCCTGCAGTAGTATGTCCAAAAAATAAATTAAAAATTGCGTTGGCTCATAATTATATAGACATTCAAAATTTGGAGAAAATTTAATATGTTTTAAATATAACTAAATGTTACTACAAGCAAGCAAAAAAAAAAACAAAACAAAAAAAAAAACAAAAAAAAAAAAAAGGAAATTCTTAAACGAAACCAGATACCTTGCTTTAAATTACGGAGTTATGTCAAGCGATGTGAACTAAATTTACACAATGGTTCATAAAATCCACGACACTTGAGCTACAGGAGAATTTTTTTATCTGATTCTTTTCATTGTGTAATGCCTTTGTTGTGATTTACCCTGTCTTTCAAACATGTAAAATTCTTCAGCTTTTCTCTCAACTTTTGTGTCACGTGTTCATTTTGTTTTGTTTTATTTTCTAAGTTGCTTCTATCCCTGATGAGGAGCTTGCTTAGGTCGGAAGATTGGGAAACTGTTTTTTAACTGCACCATCACTAATTCTTGTTCCAATATATACATACACACACACACACACACACACATATATATATAAATATATATATATATATATATATATATATATATATATATATATATATATATATATATATATATATATATATATCAGGTCGGGCTACGCCTGCTACCGTAAGTAACAGCGGACGGTACTACCTGTGTCTGTTTACCAAGAGTGGTCAGCTACACCTGACTCCCCCTGGAAAGACCTCTTTGGAGGATCAGGCGGCCAAGCAAATATACTCATTCCCACGGCAGTCAATGCAGATTAGAAGAGCTGTGCGGGCAGCGCAGAGCATATGCTCAAGTGCAGTAATACCTGACGGCGGCACTCCGACAAATGCGCTCAGGACAAAAGCGCGCAGGACAAAAGCGCGCTGACAAATTAGGTCGGGTTACGCCTGCTACCGTAAGTAACAGTAGACGGTACTACCTGTGACTGTTTACCAAGAGTGGTTAACTACACCTGACTCCCCCTCGAAAGTCCTCTTTGGCGGATCATGCGGCCAAGCAAATATGCTCATTCCCCCGGCAGTGAAGGCAGATGTCAAGAGCTGTGCGGGCAGCGCAGAGCATCAGCTCAAGTGCAGTAATACCTGACGGAGGGCACCCCGACAAATGCGCGCAGGACAAAAGCGCGCCGACAAAAGCGCGCCGTCAAAAGAGCGCAAAGACAAAAACGCGCAGGACAAAAGCGCACAAAGACAAAAGCGCGCAGAACAAAAGCGCGCCGACAAAAGCGAGCGAAGATGAAAGCGTACACCAATTACCAATTTCTAGTAAAGAAAAACTAACAAATACAGCATTAAAGATCATTAAGCATCGTTTATTAATATCTCAATATGCAGAAATACTGCGTTAAAGAACAAATAACATCATCTATTCATTAATATCTCCGATAGCCATCACGTAAAATGTGCTCTTTCTGCTTCTGCGATTCGGTTCTTTCCATGACTGCAAATGTTTCGGGCTAAACATATTTGTGCTATTTATACAGTTTCGGGTACGCAAGTAGCTTTGAAGAACGACTCTTCAAATAAATTTTGGAACTTAGAAATTATCTCACTTTTCATGTCTACTTCTACTTTTCTTTTGGCGCGATTCTGTCGGGGGATTTCAGGTTTTGTCGGCGCTCTTTGGTCGGTATGCTTTTGTCGGGGATTT
The DNA here is from genome assembly GCA_029931535.1 of Margaritifera margaritifera. Lineage (NCBI taxonomy): Eukaryota > Metazoa > Mollusca > Bivalvia > Unionida > Margaritiferidae > Margaritifera > Margaritifera margaritifera. Next base: position 2,058,338 of record JAQPZY010001369.1, on the reverse strand, counting down.
TAAGCTGCGCGCTTTTGTCCTGCGCGCTTTTCTCGGGACACCCCTGACGGCTATAAACTGCATCCGGACTCGTCTACAGATGTCTCGACATTTGTCGTGCCACTGGATTGAGACAGGTCTTGGCGAGTGAGTGAGGATTACTCTGTGCAACTTTCCGTCACTTAAATCCAACCATTGCGCAAGTCGTCATGACATTATTTCCCTCTCCCACCCAGATACCTTCCTGTGGCGATGATCGAGCGGCAAAGCAGCAGGTGTGGATACACTGGAAGCTGTAACTGCAGATCTGCACACAAGCGGCCCACGACATACTGTCGCTTTTCACTGGACCGAAGCAGCAGTGGAACTCGGCATCCCGCTGGGTGACCTAGCAGACCTTTTTAGGATCACACTGCTTACATCCGTAGCATGAGGAAGGGGCTAGAAAATTTGCCCTAAACATTGCCTGGTTCATCTTAACACTGGTCGAAACTCTAACAAGAAGACAAAGGTGACGCAACTCACCATCGGTGCCTGGAACGTGTGCACACTGATGTACAGTACATCGGCAGATAGACCAGAGAGAAGAACGGCTCTAGTTGGTAGAGAACTGGCCAGATTCAACATCCAGATAGCAGCCGTGAGTAAAACTCGCCTAGCTAAGGAAGAACAACTCACCGAAGTAGGAGCCGGCTACACCTCTTCTGGAGTGGCCGACGAGCGACATGGAGCTGATGTTGGCTTTGCCATCAAATCACAGCTAGTCAGCAAACTCAAAAATTTCCAAAGGGCGTGAATGAAAGACTAATACAAATGAGACTCCCACTGTCTGGAAAAAGACAAGCAACTATCATCAGTGCCTATGCCCCCACCATGACCAACCCAGATGAGATCAAAGACAAATTGTATGAAGACCTGGAGTCTCTTATCGTAGAAGTACCGAAGGCAGACAAGCTCATCATTCTTGGTGACTTCAATGCTACAGTTGGCACAGATCACCTGACATGGTCAGGTGTCATTGTCTCCAAGCTCAATATCCAGATTAAGCCTCTCAGAGGACCACAAGGCAAAAAAGTGCCCCAAAAGTTCAATGTATCCAAATTAAAACAGGAGTATGTGAAACATGCATTTGTCAGAGAACTGTGCATCCAACTAGAAACAATTGCTGCTAACTCCGAGAATGTCGTGGAAAACTGGGCATCCGTCAAAAACTCTGTGTACTCAGCTGCATCCAAAACCCTCGGTCCCACCACACGTAAACATTAAGATTGGTTTGATGAGAACGGTGCTGCCATTCATAGACTACTGAATGAGAAACACCAGTTACAAAAGGCCTGTTTAGAAGACAGCACTTCATTGTTTAAAAAGGCAGCCTTCAAAAACATCAAGAGAAGTGTCAAATGCAAACGCATAGAGGTGCAAGACTCGTGGTTGAGCAACAAGGCAGATGAGATTCAGTCCTACGCAGACAGGGATGACATGAAGAACTTCTATGATACTTTGAAGACAATCTACGGGCCATAGTAATCAGGAACATCTCAAATACTGAGTGCTGACAAAACCGCACTGTTCACGGACAAAGAAAAGATACAACATAGATGGGCAGAACACTTTAACAACATCCTCAATCAACAATCATTTATCAGTGTGGAGGTATTGATCGACTGCCCCAAGTGGAAATCAGCATAGATCCTCCAACGCTGAATGAACTGAGAAATCAATTGAAGTACTATCAAGTGGCAAAGCGCATCCAAAAAATATTATGCCAGCAGAAGTCTACAAAGCCGGAGGCTCGCATATGGCATAGAAACTGACTGAACTCTTCCTCGCCAGAATTCTGCTAAATCGCCTTGTGCATCACATTGATCAGGGGCTCCTACCTGATGGTCAGTCTGGCTTCAGGAAAGGACGAGAGACCACATACATGGTGTTTGCAGCTCGTCAACTCCAGGAGAAATGCGAGGAACATAACTCCAACCTGTACACGACATTCTTCGACCTGACAAAAGCCTTTGACACAGTCAGTCATGGGGGCCTCTGGAAGATCATGGCACAATTTGGTTGCCCAGAGAAATTTATCGTAATGATTCGGCAATTCCATGCGAAGATTATAGGCAAAGAAGAAGTTACAGGAATTGACTGTTCGTGATCTCCTATTTGCTGACGACTGTTCCCTGAATGCCAAATCTGAGACTGACATGCAACAGAGTATGGACGATTTCTCTTCAGCTTGTGACAATTTTGGTCTCACAGTCAGTATCAAGAAGACAGGTGATGCACCAACCTGCACAGGAAAGCCTTGCGTAGAGCCTACCATCACAGTCAATGGTCAAACCCTCCAGGCAGTGCGCAAGTTCACCTATCTTAGCAGTATCACGTGCAGTCCACCTCGATGATGAAACCAACGACATAATTGCTAAAGCAAGTGTGGATTTTGGCAGACTACGCGCAAATGTGTTGGAGCACAGAGGCATCAGTTTGCAAACAAAACTGAAGGTCTGCAAAGTCATTGTGTTGCCGAACCTGCTGTGTGCATGCGAAACATGGACGATGTACAGACGCCATGCCAAGAAGCTGAACCATTTTCACATGAGCTGGCTGAGGAAACTGATGAGGATAAGACGGCACGACAGGGTTCCAGACAATGAGGTTCTCACACGGGCAGGCATTCCAAGCATCCAAACTCTGGTGATGAAATCACAGATGAGATAGGCAGGTCACGTCATCAGGCTGTCAGGAGAGCGACTACCAAAGAAAATCTTCTACGGCGAGCTGAAGGAGGGAAAGCAATCTCGGGGTGATTAGAAGAAACGCTTCAAAGATTCCCTCAAGTCATTCTTGAAACATTTCAACATTGACCCTGAGTCTTGAGAAAATCTCGCACAGGATCGCTCCAACTGGCACAGTCTCATCCATACTGGAGCTACAGACTTTGAACTGAAGAGAATTGCAGAGGCAGTGCAGAAGCGCGAGAAGCATAAATCTTAAAACTGCAGCACGTCCTCTGTTGGTCAAACAACCCAAAGCGACATCATTTGTCCAGTGTGCTACAGACGGTTCAGAGCACAAATTGGCCTGATCAGCCTCTCACGTTCTCACAGAAACCAAACCAGTTAGTGATGTCATGGTCATCTTCGAACTCGAAGGATGAAAAACAAACAACAACACACACACACACACACACACACACACACACACACACACACACACACACACACACACACACACACACATATATATATATATATATATATATATATATATATATATATATAAATAAAATATAATTATAGTATGTACTCTGTATCATTGATAAACCACGAGATGTATAAGTTTTTCATTAAAAGGAAACGAGGCTTGCCGAGTTTCCTTGTAATGAAACATTTATACGACGAGTGGTATATCAAAGATACAGCGTACATACTATACATATATTTTATTTATATCACATACAAATACACATAATTGCATTTCCAACGGAGTTAAGATTTTACAGGAGACTGTGTATTGACGGAGTGAGCGAACTCTTCACATCCCTGCCCAGTGTGTCCGCTACAAAATGTAATTCTGTACCTATTGCGGCTATTCACAATTATCTTGGCAAATTGATAAGTTGCTTCTTTTCCTATTTTAGCTTCTATTTCATACATATTGATTAAATACATACAAGACACACTTATGATTTAAACATGAAAGATGGTTTAAGTGAAGATGGTAGAGCACTACAAACACAGCATGGTTAGCTTCTTGAACACTGAACGCGCAGCCATTTAGTCACCGTCGAGTATATTGAAACGAGTGTGGAATATAGGCTAAGCTAAATGACGAGCCAATGAGAGGTAATTCAAACATTTAAATTTATTTACAGTTGATCTAAGTTATTATTACGTTTTAATTAAAATTGCTACCGACCATAAGATTGTTTTTATCCTCCATCTCACTCTTTCCCGTTTCCGTTGGTCGGTTGATCTGTAAATGTTACCATCATTCATAGGTCCAGAGACATCGTCGCATGACAGGCGAATATCTACACTCGTTTTTTCACGGATTTTCGCCCGTAGCTTGCGACGATGATCCAAAGAGAGAGAGAGAGAGAGAGAGAGAGAGAGAGAAAGAGAGAGAGAGAGAGAGAGAGAGAGAGAGAGAGAGAGAGAGAGAGAGAGATACACTGTGGTAAAACTGATAAACTGATATGCTGAGAAAGACCAACCAAACAGAGAGAGAGAGAGAGAGAGAGAGAGATGGGCTGGGCGTTCGGTTAGACTTAGCACTTAGCATAAGATTTTTTTTATTATTGTCCATCCCTATGTTATATGCTGGTCGTTTAGTCTGCTGCATGACCAACCAATACAGAGAGAGAGAGAGAGAGAGGCTTTCGGACATTTTAATATTTAAAAATAATGTTTTTAGAACCCTAATATATGTTTTTAAAAAAAAAAATATTACAGTATGTGTATGCCTATCGTACAGTCTCGACAGGCTATTTCAACTTTGTAGCATTGGTATTGTGAACACTGTAGATAAATCCCATGAAAGTGTAAGCATACCATTACGACGACCCATGTTCTTGTAGGTTACTTGGTGTAAATTTAAGTTTATGGGTTTCATCCAGTTCAATTTTTTTTCTCTCTCTCTCTCTCTCTCTTTCCATAGATTTCTACGTATGTGTGTCCCTTATGCGTGTGAGAGAGAGAGAGAGAGAGAGAGAGAGAGAGAGAGAGAGAGAGAGAGAGAGAGAGAAAGAGAAAGGGAAAGCAGAGGAGATTTCAATGAAATTGTGTACCATATTTAATTCATTTAGAAAACGGAGATTATTAATATTTGTTCTCGTTATTTTCTTAATGAGATAATGATTAATAAGTGGAAATTCATCACCGATCTAGAGAGTATAGAAGCAGTAACCTACTGTTGAAACCATGTTTATATATGCGTATTGGTATATCAACTTGGATTGTATTTAATTAAACTTAAGTATAAGTTACAAAAGTAACCTTCCACAGGGTACATTTTGTAAATTTTTCACATGTACCCACAGACCGCGAAGCACTTTGCAGCTAAAGAGTGAATAGAAAATTGGAGGTTAAGAATTCCAAAATGCATACGGACACTCTCTTTGTGTGTATGTTTGTGTATGTGTCTGTGTGTGAGAGATATATGAGACCTTTATTAAATCAATGAAAGTCACGACTTCAATGAACTTTGTCTTGTTTTCAGTCATACAGTTTTATTGAGGTACTATGTAAGAACAGCTATAACTATGATTCAAGTAGAAGTTGCCGTTTCTTTTGGTTAAGTTCCATTCTTTGGTATTGTCCATCCTTTTTATTATCTGTAAAATAAAGATAGGAGTTAAATCAATTTGCGATCGTTGGTTTGATCAAAACAATACTGTGGCTCTTGAAAAAGAATTGTGCGACTATTCAAGGAAAAGGTTTTCCTTGAATGAATAACATGCATTTCCAAAAAAGGAACACGAGTGAAAGTATTTACTTGATTTTAAACCTGATATTCTTATTCGATGAAAATGATTAGATTAAATGACTTGCCAATGCATGATTGTTTATGTAAACAATCGTTTTAAGTTATAATTGGAAGGTTATGATTACAGTTATTGTAAATACAAATTTTACTGTAATCTGTATCATAAACCGGATCACGTGTTTGTAGTATAGAACTTTTACATGATAATTTTAAAAAATTTTACTTTTGGGAAAAACAAACTGGTTCCAACGGAGGCAGAAAGAACCACGCTGTAAATATTGTCTGCTTCATTGGCTAATGTTTCACACTGTGTAGAGTCATTTTATGTTAGAGTGCATACAAAGAAAATAATAAGAAGGTTGGAGATCATTTTTGAACTAACGGCACCTCTTTGTGTTCCGAGCTCCCTTTACTCAAGCCGCATCATTTTTCATGAAGAAAGTTTTCTTATTCTTCTTCTCAATGTGCATCGTTTTGAATAATCTTAGGACTGTTCTGTTCTATTTACTATTTTATCATGAAAATCACGCACAAATGTGAAGATGATAATTTTAAATTTAGAATGAATAATTTATTTAGAAGCCTTCTCTTCTTGTCGAAAGACGCGCGGGAGACTTGAGAAACAACTGAACTTCGTTTGAGATGCAGAAGAAATATGACATGACTATAAAACAATTATCACGATTGTCAAAAACTGCCACCGTCAAAAACGTTTTGGTATTATGGTCATTTGGATTGAAACTACAGACGTTTTTTTTGAAAAAACTATAACTTGAAAAGCTAAAGTCCGAAAAAAATTGTTCCTGACATTTTAAGAATTATACCAATGGTTGACGCTGTCTCTAAATACAATGCGAAAAAGTCGTTTTGACAGTATTGACATTTGTATCTGCCTCATATTTTAACCACATACATTGATTTTAAGAATTATACTCATTGCTTAACCATGTCCCGTCGCGTTGACCGTGTTGAAACCCTTAGTAATGCCCACAGTTGCTTGGTTGCTTTATTATTAAGGGCATTTCCAACATAGTATTGGCTGTATCTTGCCTAGGAAATGGGAGCTAAGTGTCTTTCGGAAGGACAGGTCGAGGCAGCCTATCCGGGCTAGCCTGGGAGCCTATGGAACCCGCGATCATTGGAGAACGAGTCTAACAGTCTACCAACTGAACTATCGCGGCTCCCAAAATGGATCCCACAGGTGTTATGTAGGAAATACATTGGTGGAATACGAGTATAAAACTAAGAAATATTTATATTAATTTATATTCTTGTTTTCAGTGTATATCAGTGATGTACAACATAGATCAAGGATCAGATTAAATATTGCTTGAAAGTGACTTTGAGAAGTAAGGAGAGAGAGAGAGAGAGAGAGAGAGAGAGAGAGAGAGAGAGAGAGAGAGAGAGAGAGAGAGAGAGAGAGAGAGAGAGAAAGAGATGTGGTTTGACAATTTTAAATCGCCTTTTCTCCACATAATGAGATACGTAGAAAGCTATCTTGAAATTGATAGCTTCATGGCAAAATACACACCGTAAATGTTCTTTCAAACCTTGATAGTTTTTTGAAAAATATTCTTTTGATGATGAGTGGTTGGATACTTTGTTAAATGAATAGAGATGTCACAAACAAAGGTGCAATAGCGGGTTTAAAGCCTTTCATGGGCAACTTGAGAGTTGTATGGTAATTAGACATAAACTTTACTGAAGGGAAAGTGGCCTGATTTGCTTCGATAACATAAGATTTGTACCTTACACTATAGAATGTTACAAGTGATATAACTGAGACATGGAAAAGCATGTAAAATTGCTGACACTGGATTAAGAAGACTTTTGTAGATTCTTTCCTTCACCAAACAGACGGTTCTTATTCGACATCTGAATATTATATTAGTGATTTTGTGATATTATCTGCTTAAGGGTGTTGCATGTGCTCCTTTTCTAACATATAAAAGACACTGCCAGATAACTCTAAACTATCAGTGTGTCTCATGCACGGCGTGGGACTATGTCGATATAATTGTGTTAAGAGGTCTTCAAATTATGCACGAGAGAGAACCAGAATGAAGGCGACATAGTGGGTTCTGTAGCTGCAACGGATATATTTATTTTCATGTGCCAAGTTATGAAAGTCTGAGAATGTGATTATACCCGCTATATATATATATATATATATATATATATATATATATATATATATATATATATATATATATATATATATATATGCGTTTGAAACCTCACTAATTTGCATATTATAATAATTATTACATTACTTCAGAAGAAATAAAAACGCCAAATCTACAAATTTACAAACAGTTTTTCAGATATAATCCCCATCCCACCCACCACAAATAATATACAGTAATTAACGGTTCGAATCACCTTCTTATATTTTTAAACTTGAGAGTCAAATGAAAACAATTTTGGTCCTTATTGGGAAAAACACTTTTGGAGTTTGAGCTCGTGATCCTCTAATGAATAACCTTAAAGGTCCGTCTAATGCTTTTGTCAACATGGGCTCTCACAATGCGCTAGACAGATTAACAGCCATGCTGCAGGAAGATCAGGATTTTCAACTACCATATATATAATATGCACTATCTGTAGAAAGAGCAGACCCAGATCTGCCATAGCACTATCCGCTGGTATATCGGGGTCAACACTTATTTCCTGAAATCATACATAGAACAAACTGCGTAGATCATGATCTGCGGCATATTGTGACACGAACGTGAAAAACACAAACCGTGTAGCTTTTGAAGTTAGAAGAAGAATGTAAAGACAGTCGCTGCTTTCTCGTGTATCCAAATGTAGCTTTAGGTAGCCCTGAAGTTTACATATCAGAAGTAATTATATAAGAAACATAATGCAAGTCTACATGGCTAGGTCCCCTTAGGTGTTTCTTATCTTCACACTTTAACTTTTACCCATACCATAAAGATGTATTTGTTTGTACTTTTAGATTCATACTGTTATTACTTTAATGTATATTATAATCTAGATTGTTCATTGCAGTACCGAAAATATTTGTCTTAACAATAAAATAGTATATGACGTTTCTCCTTCTTATCTTGCCGATCTTGCACCAATATTGGTTAGTGAGACAAACGGGTATAAACTTAGAAATAGGAATAATTTTGCCTGAATTACCACTAGACTTGAAATAAGTAGAAATTCATTTTCTACGCCCTTCTATTCACATCGGGAACACACCCCCTGATTCAATAAAAGGTGAAAGTGACTATTATATATTCCGAAGTAAGAACTGAGTTGAAAACCACACACGTGCCTGCCCATTTTGTTTGGTAGGTGACAGGAGTTTACATTTTTTGCATGCAAGAATTAGAAAAACTTGTAGTGATTTACATTGTGATTTGTTTACGAAATATGTGAGAGACAATCCTCTGTGCGCTTGTGATGAAAATATAGAAATTGCATTTCATTATTTGTAAGGACTATACAGAACACTGTAGGGAATTGGTTCAAAGTCTAAATGCACTCTCTATACCAATGACTACTACAATCTTGTTATATGGATCATCCGATTTAACTGCGAATGTTAATATTCGTTTATTTGACTTATTCCAAACGTACACTAACGACACAAAACGCTGTATATAATTAAGGAGTATTCAACTTAATTTATTAATGCCATATTTATTTACAGTCATAACGTTCTTCATTCTTTGCTATTGATTGTTTTGTGTATTCGTTTTGGTGTATATACTCTTCTCCAATATCTGCAACAGTTCATTCATATATGTTTTTCATTCATTTATATAATCATTCTTTCTCTCTCTCTCTCTTTCTTATACATGTTTTCCTTCTACTTCTTTTGCATATTTATATCGTGCATTTTGCCTTTATCGTGCATATTTGTGCATATAACGGTATAGAACCATATTACTCTTGTGCCACTATCCATGTAGATTTTGAATCCTTTGTAGAGGAAGGGATTACCCTAGGTTATGCAAACGTTTAGCTCGACTCCATATGCCAAAAGTTATAGCAATACAATGTTTAAACAACAACACGCATGTTTGTGTGGATCACCTCACTTATAACACTTTTTAAACAAATATTGCTATTCTGACTCCAACACAAAATAGACCTGTAGTATGAGCATACTGGTAGTTTGTTCATCTGATTGTTTATCATTGTTATCATATTCTGTAGATTTCTCCTGTCGTTCAAACATGTAAATACGTTCTGTTTTTCCTCGGCTTTTATGTTACCTGTTCGTGTTGTCGCTTCTTCCGCCGACGAAGACTTTGACTAGCAATAATGTTGGTTGGGAAACTGTTTTGTAACTGCACCGTGTGTACGTATAATATTTTAAGCCCGTACAGCTTTTCCCATTGTATAACTCAATAAATCTGCAGATCAGGGTACACTTTGCTCGCTTCAAATTATAGATAGAGCGAATAGAGTATGTTCTATTCTGACGGAATATATGTGACGACATATCTTGGTCTTTGTTGTTCGCGGTTTTTGCTTGGGCGTTATACACAAGTATTTTGGTAAATTTTACATGAAATCATAATACTATTTTGGAACAGATACATACCACATACTCCTTTAATCTTACATGGATGATCTTGGGTACGTATTTTTATATCGCATTCCCAGACGGGAACTATTTAGATATTTTCGGCGTCATTTTTCTTGAATGCACCGAATAGAATCTTTATGTATTCCTATCTGTTTTAAATTCTATTCACACCGTAATTCTAAAAAATGTAAAAAGCATAATTAAGGCGGTATGTATCCGTACGCAACATCAACCTCGTCCTTTACGATAATTCAGGACAAATATATTTTTTAATATATTACTTTTAGCATTCTAATACAGTAATATGATATCATTAATCACAGATGGTAGGAAAATACAATGTCACATGGGCTGTTTGTATTTAATTAAACTTAAGTATAAGTCACGAAAGTAACCTTCTGCCTGTGTATTTGTGAGTGTGTGTGTGTGTGTGTGTGTGTGTGTGTGTGAGAGAGAGAGAGAGAGAGAGAGAGAGAGAGAGAGAGAGAGAGAGAGAGAGAGTAAGGCGAGACCTTGATTAAGTTAACGAAAAGGAACTTGTTTTGGTTTTCAGTCAAATAATTTTATTGATGTACTATGTAAGAATACAGCTATAACTATGATTCAAGTAGAAGATGCCATTTCTTTCGGTTGAGTCCCATTCTTTGGTTTTGTCCATCCTTCTTAGTATCTATAAAATAAAGACATGAGTTAAATCAATTTGCGATGGTTGGTTTAAACAAAACAAGACAATAGATACACCAGAAATTTTGCGACTATTTAAAAAAAACAAAACAACAGAATGAATGAGACACATGTCAGAAAGGAGAACAAGTGAAAGTATTTATTTAATAAGTGTATAAATCAAACTTCTGCAGCATTCAATTACTTGCTTTTAAGCCAGATATCTTTATTTAATGAAAATGAAGAGGTTAAATGACTTGGCAATATTTGACTTGTTTTTGCAAACATCGTTATACGTTATAGCTAGAAGTTTATGATTACAGTTATTGCAAATAAAGATTTTATTATAACCTGTATCAGGAACCAGATCGCGTGTCGCTGTATAGAACTGTTACATACTAATTTCCTTAAAAAAGACAAACAGGTTCCAAAGGAGGCTGGAAAACAACAATGGCTATTTATATATACTGTGTATGGTCCTTTTTATGTTAGGACGAATTAGAAAAAAAAGACGGGTTGTGGGGGTGGCATTTTTTTTTGGAGCTAATGGCATTTCTTCATGTTACGAGCGCCCTTTACTTCAAGAATGCACAGGAAGAAACCTTTATCATGAGGAAAGTTTTAGTTCTTCTAAATTTGTATATTTTTGAAGTTGGATAGTTATGTCCTACTTACTATTTGCATGATGAATCATTAAGGACAAATATCACTTGTCTGCAATAAATTTGTAGTAAATGGCTTAATATAATTTAATTTATCAGAAAAGGTAACTTTCTGATATATATTAAATGCCTAGATAAAAAATAAAAAATGTCACAAATGCAGAATTTTGGTTCTTACTTTCCATAACGTCTGCCGAAGCTGTATCCTCCCAAACCACCGCCGAAACCTCCACCAAATCCACCGAAACCACCACCGAATCCGCCCAAACCACCTCCGCTGTAACCGCCATATCCTCCGCCATATCCACCATATCCGCCGCCATATCCACCATATCCGCCGCCATATCCGCCGTAACCGCCATATCCACCTAGGCCTCCTCCGCCATATCCTCCGCCATATCCACCATATCCACCCCCATATCCACCGTAACCACCATATCCACCCCCATATCCACCGTAACCACCAATGGTAGCGATGGCAGCACCTACCATGCAGGCTAGGAGTACTAGGGCAGCTTTCATTTTGGTCTGCCAAAAAATGTCATAATTATGATTTTCATGTTGATTACAATCTTGCGTCGTGGGATGGTTGTCTTGCAAGGCAGTATGTGTTTAGGAAATTCGTTTTCTATGTATTTTGTATCAAACTTACATACTAATTAATCATCTAAGGATAACAATCATACACTATTCACTGTATTCAAACATTTGCCAGAGCACTTTGGAAAGATTTTTAACCCCCGGGATCAAACTCTTCCCTTGCGTTCCGGCAGCGTTTGAACACTGCAAACCGTGGATGATCGCCATAATTATAATACTAATAATAACCTACACTCTTTATATTATTAGCAAGTAAATCTCGAACGGCCCACCTCGCGCAGTTGACGAAGCGAACTTTTATGTATATGCGTATAAATATACAGGTTTTGCGAAAAGAGGAATTAGAGAAACTTAAAGAGATCGGGTGTTGGAAGAAAAGGAGTTGAATTACCGCAAATCAAGTTTCAAACGAAACAATAAAATAGCCTACATTTCTCAAATGAATTAGAATACTTCGAATCTCTTTCCCAATGACGTAAAAGTACGCAACTGTTACTAAATCACATATTTGATAGCTTTTAAGAAGCAAATACTAATTTTTAATTGAATGCGAATTCATGAAAAATTGTATCGTTTACAACGCAATATGTCTTTCTTTGTACAGGCTGAAACAGCGAACGCGCGACTCTGGATAGTTGAACGATGTCAGTCAACATAAACATGATGTTACGCAATGTCAGTCTGATGTGGCCGCTTTCTACACATTACCTGTTTCAAATTGTGTTTCACTTATATTTTGAGATAAGAAATTATTTAGCCATCAAGTGGGTCGTATGGATTAGAAGGCTTTTGTATGTGTTTTCAGTGACGTCAGCGCGTAGATATAGTCCTGTAAATCGACCGTCATTCGAGAAGGAATGAAATACTATAAGATGAACGTATGGGTATCAGACTAGCATGTTGAGCTTTCGACCTCTTGAAAGCATTGGTAGGTGAACGATAATTATGTTTTCTGCACCATTATGCCAGGAAAACAGATAATAAATGTACATATAAAACCACGACTTGAATATGTTGTTCTAATTTTTAAAAAAAAATATAAGCAATGATATATTTGAATTTTTGTCATATTATGTAATTATGTCGATTATTCTAGCCATCTTTTGTAGCACTTCAGGTAAGTCATCAACAAATAGGTATTTATTTGCACCAAAAGTATGCATTCTCACAGTTTAAATAAAGTTATCCTCCTCCTTCTCCTCCATTGTCTTGCGAGATATGTTCAGCCATAACTAACCTAAAACCAATATTGACAGCTGAATACTTTCATACAATATAAAAAGAGAGACGCATAATGTAAGGGTATTTATATATGTACTTGCTCTTAACTTCATTTTAAGTTGAATATATTCACATTCACATATTCATATATATATTTCGTTTATTCGTATCTGTGTTACAATTTAATGACTAAAACAGAAATAGCATATTTCCTGAGATACAGGTATACTACACATACATAATTGTTGAAGATACAATTACGACACATACAGGCACATTGGAATTGAAAAATGGTATGTCACTTACATAAATGTTTTTGAAAATTAAGAACTTTTTCAAAATCCTGTTGAAGACAAAACGTCTATCAGTCTGAATTAAAGTCCACACATTTCGTTTCTAAATATGATCTATTTAAACTAAGTGTTTAAAAAATCGAGTTTAGATAAAGTGCTGCTTACAGGCTGTGTTTTCCATTAGCTAAAACGTTTATGTCGACCAAGTATAAAATTGCATAAAAACACTCACCTGTGCGGCTTGTGGCGATGTGAAATCGGCTCTAAAAAAAGATCTAAGTCTTGGGCCCTGGATCGGTTGATGGAGTAACGTATCGTTGACACGGAGGTTCTTTTATACTCATCGCGGTCTTTTATCTCTCCACACATCTGTCAGCATCAGTTGAATGAAATGATTGATATTGATGAAACGGGAAAAAGAAAAGAAAAACGATTTGTCTAATATATGCGTTACATTTCTACATCAATATATTGTGATGATAAACTGAAAGAATGAAAATACGCTAAGTGACGTAAATTGAGGCACTAACTAACGAGTGCTAAGGACACGTTTATCATAGTGGAAAACACATTCATAAATATATATATATATATATATATATATATATATATATATATATATATATATATATATATACAGGGATCGAAATTAGATTTTTTTTCTCACAAACCCGCATTATATCCATAATAAAATGTTTACTGATCCTAAAATCAAACATAAGCCAGTTTAGTTTCTAATTCAACATTTATTGTTTATTAGCATCAGCTCAAAACAATAACAACTGTATGTCACCAACAAGACTCCCGAAAAGTTGAAAGTTCATGTTCAAGCTTCTTTAAGACGCTCTTGTTCAAAGATGCCACAATATGCTCTGCTTCTCAGGAACTTGCTTTCTGTTTTGATTTCACGTATTCCTCTGCCATTATGTTTAGGAGCTTGCATTGTGTGATTCCAGGGACGATTTATGAAAGTTTTTACGATCATCAACGAATGAAATACACAGCACACGTTCGTATTACTCCGAATACTCAGTGCAGAAAGTGCCTTTCCCGTGTTATACTTAAGCAATTTGTCGTAATTTGCCCAGTATTTCTGGTACTTTGTCTCTCCGCTTTATCATATGTGCGATCGTTTTATTTATGGACACCTCTCGCACCTCTAGCTATATATGCTAACAGGCCCTTAAGGTGACCCCCTTGGTTCAAAAAAGAATATAAAGGTTTTTTTTAATATCTGTCTGTATCCCCCAAAAGTTTGTTGTTGCGGGTTATTCAAAAGAATCAAAACGAATTTGGATATAAAAATGTATTTAGATATATTTTTGAATAGGGTTTCTTGATGTTATATTTTGGATTAGGCGTAACATGTGTGCGAGTGAGTTCCAGGTCGCCTTTGCGGCGAACCTCCCCCTAATGGGAAGGCCTACTGAATCTCATCACCCACAGTGGTTGTATTCGGTTCTCCTACCAAGCCAGCATTGTTACATGGTGATTTCTTTGTCAAACTTGTTTCTACTAGGTTATTATTATTGTATAAATGTATATATTAGTTTACAAATTTATTATATCCCTTCTGTGTTCTACAAAAGTTACTTTACCATACCATTTCATTACATATGTTATATAGTCTGTTATTTTTCCGATTACTTCTTTATTAGTTATTCTATCTACCTAGAATTGTTGATTATCATGATATATATATATATATATATATATATATATATATATATATATATATATATATATATATATATATATTGTTTTATTATATTTTTTACAATATTCCTTTCGTTTTCTATTCCTTTACATTTAAGTACCACGTGTAATTTGGTAAAAATCCTTTTTCTACATGTAGGGCATTTAGGTATTAATCTTATAATGTGTCTTCCGAGGGTCACCTTCCCCGCAAGCCATACATAATGAAGGTATTTGTATACAATACTTTGCTTCATTGTAGATTTTATTTCAGCCCAATGTTTCCAAACATTTTTCCAATTTTCCATATAGTTCCAAAACTCCACTTTTATTCTTGGCTTTGTTATTATTGGATATATATTATTATCAGGTTCTTCCCATATTTATTTCATTTCTCTATATATTTGATTTTGATGATTAATTCTTTTATGTATCTTAACTTTCTTGGTGGCTCTATAAGTTTTGTCAGTTTTATTATTTTTGTATATTTCAGGGAATTGTTTCAAAACGTATCCATACCAATATATATATATATATATATATATATATATATATATATATATATATATATATATATATATATATATATATATATATATATATATATATGGCTTTCCAAGGATACTGTTTGTTTTCTGTCAAACTTTTTATTCTATTTAAAATATTGCTAACTTTTTTATATCTTAGGTGTGGAATTCCTAAGCCTCCTTTATTTTTTGGTTTATATAAGTATTCCCTAGGGAGGTAATGTAGTTTCCCTCTCCATTGGAAATGAATTACTTTTTTTATCTATGTTGTCTAGCATTAGGTCAGGTAGGTCTATATTATTTATTATGTAATTTATTTTACTGTATATGTGTGTCTGAGTGACTTGTATTCTTTCAATCAGATTTAAGTTTGCCAAAGACCATATCTTTATATTATTTCAATGTTTTCAATTGCTTGATAATAATTTGCTGCTATTGCATTATTTCCAAATATGATTCCAAATGTTTTCACTTGCAATTTTATTAAATGTGGGGGTAAACCCGGGTTGTTACCCCAGCAGTTTCCGATTAATAAAATATCTGTTTTGGAATAGTTCACCAAAGAGCCTGACGCTTTTCCAAGGTTTGCATATTCTTTCTCTAAATGTTTGAAGGAGGAGTCATCTGAAATAAAATTGTTGCTGTCATCTGCATGCTGCACCATTTTTAATTCTTGGGCTAGGTTTGGTACGTTTATTCGCTTAATATTGTTATTATTATTTATTTTCGTACATAGCACTTCAATGGCTATGACATATAGCAACATTGATAGGGGGTATCCCTGTCTCACTGATCTTTCGATCTTAAAATGATTAGTTTTTTCCCCATTTACTTGTACACTTGAATATATTTTGTTACGACTCTATGGTCTAAGAAAAATGTAACAGAAAGAAAGTGAAACCAACAAATCAAATAAAAAATCAACAAGCAATTTATTACTAGATAATTAAAATGAAAAATCAAAAAGTCACTTACAGTAATGTGTTTTGAAATCCTAATAATCCAATAAGAATGATTGTTCTAATCACAAGTCCTAAATATAGAATGTTCCGAATTCACGGCTGTGTCCTTGAATGTTATAATGTGCTAATGGTCTGCAAAGTCCTGATGTACTAGTAATCTTTGATGTGCTGATGTCAAAATGAAGTATTCCAAAATATCTGAATATAAGTTCACATAAATTCCAAAATCATCAATTAAAAATCCAAAATCCAAAAGTTTATGAGCACTGTTATAATCCAATGAATATTTAAAATAATTCCTCTCTTAGAATTTGGAATGAATTTTCACAATTGTAATAGCTCTTTACAAGACTGATGGTAATGTCAAAACTGAAAAAATGTCCACCAAACATGGTATATATAAAGATTGGTCACATGACAGAATGTTCTAGAACATGTGTCATCTTAATGGAATTTTACTTGTAAACAAAAATCAACCTTGACCTTCAAATTGAGAAAACATATTGATCAAAACAACCTAATTCAAGGACACTAGTTAAACATGTTTTTCCTGATAAACATTAAGATTTAAGCAAATATTAAAGTGAAGAAACATTTATAATTTCCTAAAATATTTATAATATTATATAAACATCATACATAACAATTTAAATATATATTTATGAATATAATTTTAGCCCATGTGCAGAACTTTTTCCCAAAACCATATTATCTAAAACATTATTGGTATATATAAATTCTAATCTGTCAAATGCTTTCTCTTGGTCGAAGAGGATCATAGCACCTTTTAGACCTTTTAGGTTTATAAAATCTATGATTGTTTGGATAGTGAGAATGTTGTTACTAATGTTTCTACCTTTTTCTCCGCAGCCTTGGTTTATATTAATTATCTTTCCCATACATATTTTAATTCTATTCGCTAAATTTTACTCAGAATTTTGTAGTCACAATTTAACAAGGAAATTGGACGCCAGGTTTTCAAATCATTATAGTCTCCTTTACCTTTGTATTGTAAGGTAATTATCCCTTCTTTCACTGTCTCTGTCATTTCCTGTTTAAAAATATATTATTTTATACTATTTCTAATATTTGAGCTAGTTGCTGCTGGAAGTTTATATAGAAATCCGTTGTTAGACCATCTGACCCTGGGGAATTTCCTTTCTTCAACTGCTTGATGGCTAAAATTATTTCCTCGAAGGTTATTAAACTTCCACATTTCTCACTTTCTTCTTTACCTATTTGTTCGAAGTTCAATCCTTCGCAATAGGTATCTATCTCATCTTGTTCTATTTTTGAGATGTATACATGTTTCTGTAATATTTCTAAATTTCCCTTAAAATATTTCCTTTTTCATTATATATTACATTATTTAGCTTTAGTGATTCTATATTTCTTTCCTTATTTTTCATTATTTCCTCTATTTTTTTATATCCCTCTAGCTTTTTTATAAAGTTCGTCAAACCTCCTTGCTCTTATTTCTATTCCTTTCAGTTTTATCCGTTGTAACTTATCATATACTAATTTTGCTTCATATTTCTCTTTCGCGTTTGTGTTTTCACTATTAATTATCTGTATGGTCTTTTTTCCCCACTAACTTTCTTCTTTCTGCTTGCTCCATACAGTAATTTTTTTTTCCTTTTTAATATTTTCTTTAAACTTCTCCCATTCGTTTAAAATATCGTATGTTTCTTGGTCAATAAAATTCTGTTGTTTTTCTTTTATGAAAGATTTATATTTGTCATCTGTCAGTACTGAGTTATTCAGTTTCCATTTCCCCGTACGCTTTTTAATAGACTTCATCGTTTTAATATACAGATATACTGTTTTGTGGTCTGCTATTTTTAAATCTGTTATTCCACAGTCAATAATATTCCTCCTACATTGTTCATGTATATACTGTCTATCAAGTCTACTCCCTTTATCTAAACCATATTGGAAAGTGTGTTCTATTCTTAAAAGGTTAATAATTCTATATGCATCTGTACGTTTGTTATTATTAATGAAATCCCTGATGGGTAGTTGTAAAAGCTTATCACTCCCTGATATTCCTAAACTACGGTCTATGTTAGAATCTACCCAGTTAAAATCCCATGCAGTAACTATATTCTCCATTGAGAATTTTTCTATGTATTCTGTTAAAGATGTCATGAACTCGATTTTCTTTTTAGATTATGTTGAGATGGTACATATACATTTATTATGTGCCATCCATGAATTTTTATATGTGACACTCTTCCTTTAAATTTTTCGTCTATATTAAAAGTTTCCCATGACCTTGATATATTGGAGATTTTTATTATCATTGCTACTCCTACGTATGTTTCATTGTTATTATTATTTTTTTTATTAAGACTGCATTAAATTTCTCTTCTATTTCTCTCACTTGTTGTTCATCAATATTACGCGTTTCTTGTAAAGTATTATGTCATAGTTTTTAGTGTTTTCATATAAATTATTTTTTTTCTTTGGTTACTCCATTTCGGTTAACCGATATTATCTTTATGTTTTTTCCCTCCATGATGTCTTTTGGGAGGTTTTTATTTATTGTTTAAGTTAATGTATGTTTTAGATGTAATGTATGTTAAATGTTTTTCATTATTCTATTTCCTTCATATTTTCATCACGGCAATATTTGTCTGTGACCCTTAGATTGCTTTCTAACTCCACTATTTGTTCGTTTAAATTACATTCCTTTTCTGTTTCCATTTCCATCTTCATCTTCCTCTCTTTGTACCTCTTTGTTAATTTCCTTCTTAGCACGGTACTGCTCTATAGTGATCATTTGTCTTGGGATCAAAGTTTCTTGTGTTTCGTTTAGTTGTGGGGTCTGTTGGTCGTGTTTCGTTTTCACCTCCCGATTGGGAGTTGTTGGTACGTTTTCTTTTTTGAGAGGGTAAAGGGGTTGATGTTAGTGGGGCACTCCCTCTCTTACTTTTCCCTTCCTCTCCCTCCCCTTCTTTTTCCATTTTACTTCATTGATTATTCAGTTCCGTTAGGTTAGCACTCGATTGCCCTAACGGCGGGAAATCCTCTTCAAAAGATGGCTCTTGTAAGAGGAAATACGGATTTGTCTCCGTGTATGTTTTTATTTTTATTCTTTTTCTTTTTTTGTTTTTTTGACTCTACCTCTGTAAAGCCCTCCTGTGTTTTGAAATTTGCTCATCCTAGATCTACTTGCCTTTCTTTCTGGGTGTCAGCTTGGGCCTCTGAGACTTCTATATTATATATCTGTTCTAGTTCTATTTGATCTATTAGGGTCTCAATATTTCTAGCGGCCTTCTCTGCATATGTTGGTTTTTTTCTTAGTCATTTTTGTGGTTTGGGCAATCTTTAGGCAGGTGTCCCGTCTGCCCACACCTTGTACAGTTCCGGTGATTTAGGCAACCCCTGTACCAGGCCCTGAGGAGAAAACCCATGACATAACAGAAAGCCGTGACTTTCTCCGCCTTGTCTACAGGGACAGAAAAATTTCTAATCCGGGATTTAACCATGGGGAAACCCCATATGGTAGCCTGCCTTTGTTTTAGGGCTATAACATTAACTTTCCTCTCCATTCTTTGAGTTATTTCTTCCGTTGGAACTTCTTGTGCGAGGCCTGACACATGTATGTCTGTCATTTTTTCCTCTACCATTCTTTGTATCGGGGGTACTGTCGTAATTAGTACTTTTTTCCCGTTAATTTCAATGAACCCATTTTGGACTATTTGAATCCCCCTCTTCGGGTACATAACTATCTTCCCGTTTCCCCCATTTTGCAGAATGTCTATCTCCTCTACTTTTAACCACCTGGCTTCTAGAGCCGCTAGGGTTTTAGCTGTCCTGGGACGTTCATTAAAGTCTAAACTTTCACAGTCTATCAGCTGACACCGGTGTGAACGATGTGCCAGCAGGATCCGGTCCTCTCCTTGCAGTACTTCTTCTGTGGTGAAATATGTATCTAATTTTGTTCCCTCCATTTTTTTTCCTTGTTTGTTAGCTTTGTTATTTTTTTGTTAATAAAGCTTTTTTTGTTTAGCTTTAAGCAGGTTTACTTGCAAAGCATAGCATGTATATTGAAAATGCCCCAAAGTCCAAACAAGCACAACGGTAAAATTTTTAAATTGCAAATACAAACGAAAAAATTAATTACAAAACAAAAGTGCGTTCAAAATAAAGCAGTTAAAGCAGCTATTCAAAAATTGCTCAAAAATTTAAGCAGCGGCACAGAAAAACAAAAAGTTTCAATTTCAAAACACAAACGCAAACGAATGATTTCAATACAAGCAAAACTTGTTCAAGGAATACGCTTATTCCCAGAACATTTAAATATGATGCGTATAATTGCTCAACAATTTAAGCAAAAGGAAACACAAAAGAAATATTCTCAACAGCAAATGCAAAATTCACCAAATATTTTTAATTCAAAAGAAAGTGCAATAATGAAATGCAAATTGATATGCAAATTGATTATCACACTCTGATATCCTTGCGAAGGAAAAAGCAAATTGAAAATGCAAAAACGGAACGAAAAAGTGAGTATAAACTCACAAAATACAAAATATGAAACAAACAAAAGACAAAAGGTGAGCTCTAGCTCACCGAAACAGAGCAAAATGCAAACAACGAAAAGAAAAAGAAAAGGTCTTTCCACGGCCTGTGCGCCGTATTAAGACGGTGTATAATGTGGAAAATTTTATGTTATATCAAAGGAATACTCACAATCCGGTAGATTTACGTGCGGTTTGCATTGTGCGTGCCATTGTCCGACAATGTTTCCGAAGAATGTGTACAACTTTCCTTCGCAAGTATGAGTTTAAGAATCTGTGTGCGATCGTGCTCTCTCTTATTATCTAATTTCTGCCGTTGCTACGCACCTTGCAAATACTTCCACATGTTTAGAATTTTAATCGCACAATGTATTGAATGTTTATTAAAACACATTATTCGGTATAATTCTGTATTATTCCTTTTGTTTAGTCACCTCTGGGACCTCTAGCTTTATAAGCTAACAGGCCTTTAAGGTGACCCCTTGGTTTCAAAAGATTATAAAGGGTTTTTATATCTGTATGTTTTCCCCAAAGGTCTGTTGTTGTGGGTTTATTCAAAAAATCAAATAGGATTTCGACAAAAAAATGTATTTAAATATATTTTTGAATAGGGTTTCTTTGATGTTAATTAATTTGGACGAGGCGTACTTGTTTAGGTTCCCGTTTACAGGTCCCCATTCGTTCTGCCCCTTGATCTAAAGGAATATTTATTTTATGGTATGTACTCCCCTCCTCAGGCATTACACCTTGTGGCTGGTTTCCATATCATGTATCCCCATATCAGTGAATGCTTGCCAGGGACTCTTATTGTCCAGTGTATGCTATATGTATTGGTGCTATATTTTTGTATGTGATGCTATAGTCTTGTGTTTGTGTTTGGACAGCATTTAGAGATCAAATTTTCTTTGAGTTGCTACTTATTTTGTCAATAAAATAAAAGAAAAGTGTATCCTGGATCTTCGTCTGTCTGGATTGGCCGCTCGTCATCACTGGATTGGCTGCAGTGCATCTTTCTTTTCCTCTTCTTGCAGTGGTTTTGGTTGTTTTGTTTTCGGAAAGAATTTGGTTATTTGTATTTAAGTTGCCTATAGAGGACATGTTAAATTATTATTCCTATTTAAAAAGGTAAAAACAATTACAAAATTAGGAAAGTAAATCTGTTATGTTGTTCTATGTGTGTATGTTCTGTGTTTCTATGAAGTAGCAACTCCCTCCATCTCAGGAAGAGAGAAACTATTTCCTGTCTCTCTCCTCTCGATAGTTTGAGTCGCTACCTTTGTTTATAGTATTTGTGTTTCCTTGTTTTCCTTGTCCTCTTTCTGCTATATATCTTAATAGAGCCTTACAATAAAATACAATCAAATTTATCATATTTTGAGAAACGGATTGAAAATGTCATCCGCGCGGACGTAATTGAAAACATCCACTCTTTCCTTTATTTTCCGTCTTGTAATTTCGAGCAGAATTGCAAATCTACGTATTTACGGCTTTATAAAGATAAATAGAAGAGAGGAGATGCGAAAGGTTGTGTTTTGTTTATTTTGTTGTGTGTGTGTCGGGAAAAGTTCTCGTTTGTAGGTATATTCTTGTTGCCCCAGGTGTGTATTTGTTGTGTCCGTGCTTGTATCATGCATTAGGTTTTCTTGGGGTCCTCTGCAGGCCTGTCTACCTCGCGTGAGCCACGTAGCATAGCCCTGCAGTATCCATGCCCTATACTTCCCGGTGTGCATGATTCCCTGTTTCCAACTGTTTAATTAATACATTATTAATGAGTTATTATTTTCCCATTTTTTGTAATTATTTGAGTTTATTCAGACATTTGCAAAAGCATTACAGTTCTCTTGCATTTATTAGATTTGTTACCTAAATTCCCTAAAATTTGTGTCCCTGAAACACTGTTCTGCTGTCTGGTGTGGTGGTGGGGAGCCCCACCCTCATCCGTTTTGCGTTTGGAAAGTTGAAGGATTCCATATTGAACTATACCTTTACAGTTATTGTGTGTGTGCTATGCTATATAATATTTATTCCGTAGATATAGTTCAAAATTTTGATAGGCGCCTTTCCAACATGTGGGCGAATGGGCTCAGAGGTCGTATTCGGGCCTCTAAAGAAATCATAACTATCTTGTTTTGGTTTCTTATGTCTAAAATATTGGTTCTTTCTTCATAAATCCTTTCTTTTTAATGTCTGAACATATGTCTTTTACTCTTATTGTTAGTATTTTTAATTATTCACTATGGAGAAATATTTCTCTATTAGATACAAGGTTGACGAGGTTCACCTTTCCAACATGTGAATGATTGAGCTCTGCGGCGCACTTCCCTCTAATGGGCAGATATACCGAAACTCATCACCTACAGTGGTTGTAGTTGGTTTCTATAAGAGAACACGATTTTTACATGTTCCTCTCCTTGTCAAAGTTGTATCTATTAAGGTAACTATTATTGTATATAAGTATATAATAGTTACAAATTTATAGTATCTCTTCTATGTTCTACAGAAGTTACTTTGCACACCGCTCCATTATATGTGTTGTGTATTATATTATTTTCCCTACTATTTTTTTTTATTAGTTATTATATCTAGATAAAGTAATTGGTTGTCCTGATATATATATATATATATATATATATATATATATATATATATATATATATATATATATATATATATATATATATATAGTTTTTATTATATTTTGTTTTTATTATATTTATTACATTATTTCTTTCGATTAATGTTTCTTTATATTTTAGTATGACTTGTTTTTTTTATTGAAAAGGCCTATTTTGCATAGGAGGCATTTAGTTAAAATGTTTATAATGTGCCTCCGGAGGGCCACCTCCCCCGTAAGCCATACATCATGAAGGTATTTGCATACATTACTTTGTTTCTGGGTCGATTTAATATCCGCCCAGTTTTTCCATACTGTTTTCCATTGTACCGTGTAATTCATAATCTCTACTTTTATTCCTATCTTTTTGTCTATCTCTTTTTTAATTATTATTCTTATTATATATAGTATTATCGTTTTTTTCCCATATTTGTTTTGTCTTCCTATATTTAACTATTAATTCCTTTATGTATCTTGTTTTTCTTGGTGGCTCTATCAGCTTGGTCAGTTTATTATTTCTATATAATTCAGTACACCCGGCTAGTTGCATGTGTGCGAAGAATAATCACACTAATGTACATAATGGGTGGATGAGCGGTTTAAAACCCGTTTATTTGCGCCGCGAGCATTTATTGTAGCTTGTCAATTGCAGGATGTTGGTAGATACTCAATTAACCAAAAAAAAAGATAAATTAGCCATTAAAGAGAATTCTGACTCACCACAACTTTTTAAGTACTTAACTGTTATGATAGGTGACCGGCGGTAATTTTCACTGCCCCAACGGATTAGTGATTGCTGAGTTTTACTGATCCGCCGGCAAAATCACTAACCGTGGGATAGAGTGGATTAGCGTTAATTTCTAGCCCTGTATATATATATATATATATATATATATATATATATATATATATATACACACAAATACGTTGTTTAAATGACGTGATTAAGCGATATGCATATGCATTATCATAAAAAACATCTCTAATGTATAACGGGATGAGAAAGATACACGAGTGTTTAATGAAAACTGAATGATTGAAATCACAATATAGAGACAAACAGTCACACATACAATTAGATATTTCTAATTGATATATATATATATATATATATATATATATACGATATATAAATTCTTTTATTGAAATTCTACACACACACACACACACACACACACACACACACACACACACACACACACACTTGCTTTATAATTAAGCCCTTATGGATACAAAGTATCTGACTGATGAATCCAGAAACTTATTTCAATCCGTCTGTTCATCTCCCCGTGCACAATATCAATCGGCATGAATACAAAATCAAGTAAAGAATGATTATTTGTATGAACATGTATTGAAACACTAGATGAGAACTGAGGATCCATATTTTTTAATTATTTTTTTTATGAAAATGGCGATCATCCATTCTTTTAGAAACTTGTTGATGTTGTATGAAAATGTCTGTTTCGTGCCAGTAGTAATAATATTCATTATAAAATTAATATAAAGGTTACTACTATTTCAAATCTAATGATTTTTAGCTTGATTTTTGTGTAGTATGGATACTGTTTGATCTCCGGGTATATTGAACTGAATCTAGATTGAATATTTACTGAATACAGATTTCCAAACAATTGACGATATGTCAAGGCAGTGCTTTGTTGACTTTACTCCCACTAAAACTGAAGAAATGTTATATTATGTTATTTGCGCTCAAGTCAGAACCTGTTTGTCCTGAACTAAAATTCTAAAGCGAAAGTCTATCCTTTGTTGACTTACACAGACACCGAGGTGTAACTTTTTTGTAGTCGAGACAATTGAACCAAACATATTGATAACATATTTCAGTCGACCATAAAAATGCATTGAAAACAGTTAACTATAAATTTAGCAGAAGAACTAACAAATAATATATTTTTAAACACATTCGATCTTTACTCGAATATATAGGTGTTGTTTGGGATGGGCTACTTGAATATATTGGTGTTGTTTGGGATGGGCTACTTGAATATATTGGTTTTGTTTGGGATGGGCTACTTGAATATATTGGTGTTGTTTGGAATGGGCTGTTGGGCTAAAGACTATCTTAAATAAAATAAAGAACACAAACAACTCTTCAATTAGAAGCAGGGAGAAATGTGACTGGTCTTACTAATAATTTGATTGGCGTACTTTGGAAGATTTAATAAATTATCTATGTTAATTTCATACAATGGTATATGGCGTCTCTCCGCCGTATCTTGCCGATCTTGCACCACCATTGGTTAGTGAGACAAACGGGTATAAACTTAGAAATAAGAATAATATTGTCTGAATTAACATTAGACTTGAAATAAGTAGAAATTGATTTTATACTCCCTTCTATTCGCGCCTGGGACACACTCCTTGATTCAATAAAAGGTGAAAGTGACTATTATATATTCAGAAGTAAAAGCTGAGTTGAAAAGCACATACGTGCCTGCCCATTATTGTTTTGTTGACAAGAGCTTACATATTTTTGCATGCAATAATTAGAAAAACTTGTAGTGATTTACATTATGATTTGTTTACGAAATATGCGAGAGACAATCCACCTTGCGCTTATGATGAAGATATAGAAATTACATTTCATTATATCTTTATTTATAAGGACAATACAGAACACTGTAGGGAATTGGTTCAAAGTCTAAATGCACTATCTATACCAATGACTACTACAAACTTGCTATATGGATCATTCGATTTAACTGCGAATGTTAATATTCGTTTATTTGACTTATTCCAAACGTATATTAAAGACGCAACACACTGTGTATAATTAAGGAGTATTCAATTTAATTTATTACCGCTATATTTATATTACAAAGTCATAATGTCCTTCATTCCTAGTTATTGATTGAATAATTGTTTTGTGTATTCGTTTTAGTGTATATACTCTTGTCTAATATATGCAACAGTTCATTCATATATGTTTTTCATTCATTTATATAATCATTCTTTCTCTCTCTCTCATTCTTATACCTGTTTTCTATCTACTTCTTTTGCATATTTATATCGTGCATTTTGCATTTATCGTGCATATGTATGCATATAACGGTAGAGAACAATACTACTCTTGTGCCACTCCCCATGTAGATTTTGAATCCTTTGTAGAGGAAGCGATTACCCTAGGTTATGAGAACTTTTAGCTCGAACTCATATGTCAAAATGTATGGCAATAGAATGTGTAAACAACACGCATGTTTGTGTGGATCACCCCACTTATAACTTTTTAAGAAACAAAAAACTATTGCTATTCTGACCCCAACACAAAATAGACCTGTAGTATGAGCATACTGGTAGTTTTTTCATCTGATTGTTTATCATTATTTAACTCATATTCTGTAGATTTCTCCTCTCGCTGAAACATGTAAATAGTTTCTGCTTTTTTTCGACTTTTATGTTACCTGTTCGTTTTGTCGCTTCTTCCGCCGACGAAGACTTCGATTAGCAATAATGTTGGTTGGGAAACTGTTTTGTAACTGCACCGTGTTTGTATATATATATATATATATATATATATATATATGTATATATATATATATATATTATATATATATGTATATATGTATATATATATATGTATGTGTATATGTATATATATATATATATATATATATATATATATATATATATATATATATATATATATATAAATAACAATGTATTATTCCAGTACAGCTTTTTCCCATTGTATAGCCCAATAAGTCTGTAAGTCTGCAGGTCAGGGTAAACATTGCTCGCTTCAGATTATAAATAGAGCGAACAGCGTATGTTCTAATCTGACGGAATATATGTGACGACATATCTGGGTCTTTGCTGTTCGCGGTTTTACTTGGGCGTAATACACCAGTAATTTGGTAAATTTTGCATGAAATCATAATACTATTTTGGAACAGATACATACCACATACTCCTTTAATCTTACATGGATGATCTTGGGTATGTAGTTTTATATCGCATTCCCAGACGGGACTTTTTAGATATTTTCGGCGTCATTTTTCTTGAATTCACCGAATAGAATCTTTATGTATTCCTAGTTGTTTTAGATTCTATTCACACCGTAATCTAAAAAAAAACTAAAAAGCATAATTAAGGCGGTATGTATCCGTACGCAACATCAACCTCGTCCTTTACGATAATTCGGGACAAATATGTTACTAAATATATTACTTTTAGCATTCTAATACAGTAATATGATATCGTTAATCACAGATGGTAGGAAAATACAATGTCACATGGGCTGTTTGTATTTAATTAAACTTAAGTATAAGTCACGAACGTAACCTTCTGCCTGTGTATTTGTGCGTGTGTGTATGTGTGTGTTTGTGTGATGAGAGAGAGAGAGAGAGAGAGAGAGAGAGAGAGAGAGAGAGAGAGAGAGAGAGAGAGAGAAAGGCGAGACCTTGATTAAGTTAATGAAATGGAACTTGTTTTGGTTTTCAGTCAAAAAATTTATTGATGTACTATGTAACAATACAGCTATAACAATGATTCAAGTAGAAGGTGCCATTTCTTTCGGTTGAGTCCCACTCTTTGGTTATGTCCATCCTTCTTAATATCTGTAAAATAAAGACATGCGTTAAATCAATTTGCGATGGTTGGTTTAAACAAAACAATACAATTGATACACAAAAAATTTTGCGAATATTAAAAAAAAACAGTTTTCCTCGAATAAATGAGACACAGGTCAGAAAGGAACACAAATGAAAGTATTTATTTAATAATTGTGTAAATCAAACTTCTGCAGCATTCAATTACTTGCTTTTAAGCCAGATATTTGTAATCAATGACAATGAAGAGGATAAATGACTTGGCAATGTATGACTTGTTTTTGCAAACATCGTTATACGTTATAGCTAGAAGTTTATGATTACAGTTATTGCAAATAAAGATTTTGTTATAACCTGTATCAGGAACCAGATCGCGTGTCGCTGTATAGAACTGTTACATAATAATTTCCTTAAAAAAGACAAACAGGTTAGTTCTTTTAAATTTGTATATTTTTGAAGTTGGATAGTTATGTCCTACTTACTATTTGTATGATGAATCACTAAGGACAAATATCACTTGTCTGCAATAATATAATTTAATTTATCCGAAAAGGTAACTTTCTGATAAATATTAAATGCCTCGATAAAAAAAAAAAATGTCAGAAAAAAATACAGATTTTTAGTTCTTACTTTCCATAACGTCTGCCGAAGCTGTATCCTCCCAAACCACCGCCGAGTCCTCCACCAAATCCACCGAAACCACCACCGAATCCGCCCAAACCACCACCGAAACCGCCCAAACCACCTCCGCTGTAACCGCCATATCCTCCGCCATATCCACCATATCCGCCGCCATATCCGCCGTAACCGCCATATCCACCTAGGCCTCCTCCGCCATATCCTCCGCCATATCCACCATATCCACCCCCATATCCACCGTAACCACCATATCCACCCCCATATCCACCGTAACCACCAATGGTAGCGATGGCAGCACCTACCATGCAGGCTAGGAGTACTAGGGCAGCTTTCATTTTGGTCTGCCAAAAAATGTCATAATTATGATTTTCATGTTGATTACAATCTTGCGTCGTGGGATAGTTGTCTTGCAAGGCAGTATGTGTTTAGGAAATTCGTTTTCTATGTATTTTGTATCAAACTTACATACTAATTAATTAATCATCTAAGGATAACAATCATACACTATTCACTGTGTTCAAACTTTTGCCAGAGCACTTTGGAAAGATTTTTAACCCCCGGGATCAAACTCTTCCCTTGCGTTCCGGCAGCGTTTGAACACAGCAAACCGTGGATGATCGCCGTAATTATAATACTAATAATAACGTACACTCTTTATATTATTAGCAAGTAAATCTCGAACGGCCCACCTCGCGCAGTTGACGAAGCGAACTTTTATGTATATGCGTATAAATATACAGGTTTTGCGAAAAGAGGAATTACAGAAATCAAAAGAGATCGGGTGTTGGAAGAAAAAGAGTTGAATTACCGCAAATTAAGTTTCAAACGAAACAATAAAATAGCCTTCATTTCTCAAATGAATTAGAATACTTCGAATCTCTTTCCCAATGACGTAAAATACACAACTGTTACTAAATCAGAGATTTGATAGCTTTTAAGAAGCAAATACTAATTTTTAATTGAATGGGAATTCATGAAACATTTTATTGTTTACAACGCAATATGGTTTTCTTTGTACAGGCTGAAACAGCGAACGGACGACTCTGGATCGCTGAGCGATGTCAGTCAACATCAACATGATGTTACGCAATGTCAGTCTGATGTGGCCGCTTTCTACACATTAGCTGTTTCAAATTGTGTTTCACTTATATTTTGAGATAAGAAATTATTTAGCCATCAAGTGGGTCGTATGGATTTAAAGGCTTTTGTATGTGCTTTCAGTGACGTCAGCGCGTAGATATAGTCCTGTAAATCGACCGTCATTCGAGACGGAATGAAATACTATAAGATGAACGTATGGGTATCAGACTAGCCATCTTTTGTAGCACATCAGGTAAGTCATCAACAAATAGGTATTTATTTGCACCAAAAATATGTATTCTCACAGTTTAAATAACGTTATCCTCCTCCTTCTCCTCCGTTGCTTTGCGAGATATGTTCAGCCATAACTAACCTAAAACCAATATCGACAGCTGAATACTTTCATACAATATAAAAAGAGAGACGCCTAATGTAAGGGTATTTATATATGTACTTGCTCTTAACTTCATTTTAAGTTGAATATATTCATATTCACGTATTCATATATATATTTCGTTTATTCGTATCTGTGTTACAATTTAATGACTAAAACAGAAATAGCATATTTCCTGAGATACAGGTATACTACACATACATAATTGTTGAAGATACAAGTACGACACATACAAGCACATTGGAATTGAAAAATGGTATGTCACTTACATAAATGTTTTTGAAACTTAAGAACTTTTTCAAAATCCTGTTGAAGACAAAACGTCTATCAGTCTGAATTAAAGTCCACACATTTCGTTTCTAAATATGATCTATTTAAACTAAGTGTTTAAAAAATCGAGTTTAGATAAAGTGCTGTTTACATTCTGTGTTTTTCATTAGCTAAAACGTTTATGTCGACCAAGTATAAAATTGCATTAAAACACTCACCTGTGCGGCTTGTGGCGATGTGAAATCGGCTCTAAAAAAAGATCTAAGTCTTGGGCCCTGGATCGGTTGATGGAGTAACGTATCGTTGACACGGAGGTTCTTTTATACTCATCGCGGTCTTTTATCTCTCCACACATCTGTCAGCATCAGTTGAATGAAATGATTGATATTGATGAAACGGGAAAAAGAAAAGAAAAACGATTTGTCTAATATATGCGTTACATTTCTACATCAATATATTGTGATGATAAACTGAAAGAATGAAAATACACTAAGTGACGTAAATTGAGGCACTAACTAACGAGTGCTAAGGACACGTTTATCATAGTGGAAAACGCAATCATATATATATATATATGTATATATATATATATATATATATATATATATATATATATATATATATATATATATATATATATATATATACAGGGATCGAAATTAGATTTTTTTTCTCACAAACCCGCATTATATCGATAATAAAATGTTTACTGATCCTAAAATCAAACAGAAGCCAGTTTAGTTTCTAATTCAACATTTATTATTTATTAGCATCAACTCAAAACAATAACAACTGTATGTCACCAACAAGACTCCCGAAAAGTTGAAAGTTCATGTTCAAGCTTCTTTAAGACGCTCTTGTTCAAAGATGCCACAATATGCTCTGCTTCTCAGGAACTTGCTTTCTGTTTTGATTTCACGTATTGCTCTGCCATTATGTTTAGGAGCTTGCATTGTGTGATTCCAGGGACGATTTATGAAAGTTTTTACGATCATCAACGAATGAAATACACAGCACACTTTCGTATTACTCCGAATACTCAGTGCAGAAAGTGCCTTTCCCGTCTTATACTTAAGCAATTTGTCCCAATTTGCCCAGTATTTCTGGTACTTTGTCTCTCCGCTTTATCACATGTGCGATCGTTTTATTTATGGACACCTCTCGGACCTCTAGCGTTAAAATCTAACAGGCCCTTAAGGTGACCCCCTTGGTTCAAAAAGATTATAAAGGTTTTTTTTTATATCTGTCTGTATCCCTCAAAAGTTTGTTGTTGCGGGTTATTCGAAAGAATCAAAACGAATTTGGATATAAAAATGTATTTAGATATATTTTTGAATAGGGTTTCTTGATGTTATATTTTGGATTAGGCGTAACATGTGAGCGAGTGAGTTCCAGGTCGCCTTTGCTTCGAACCTCCCCCTAATGGGAAGGCTTACTGAATCTCATCACCCACAGTGGTTGTATTCGGATCTCCTAAGAAGCCAGCATTGTTACATGGTGATTTCTTTGTCAAACTTGTTTCTACTAGATTATTATTATTGTATAAATGATTATATTAGTTTACAAATTTATTATATCCCTTCTGTGTTCTACAAAAGTTACTTTACCATACCATTTCATTACATATGTTATATAGTCTATTATTTTTCCGATTACTTCTTTATTAGTTATTCTATCTAGATAGAATAGTTGATTATCATGAAAAATAAATAAATAAAGAAATATATATATATATATATATATATATATATATATATATATATATATATATTGTTTTATAATATTTTTTACATTATTCCTTTCGTTTTCTATTCCTTTACATTTAAGTACCACGTGTAATTTGGTAAAAAATCCTTTTTTTTACAATACTTTGCTTCATTGTAGATTTTATTTCAGCCCAATGTTTCCAAACAATTTTCCAATTTTCCATATAGTTCCTAAACTCCACTTTTATTCTTGGCTTTTTTATTATTGGATATATATTACTATTAAGTTCTTCCCATATTTATTTTATTTCTCTATATATTTGATTTTGATGATTAATTTTTTTATCTATCTTAACTTTCTTGGTTGCTCTATAACTTTTGTCAATTTTATTATATATATATATATATATATATATATATATATATATATATATATATATATATATATATATATATATATATATATATATATATATATATATATATATATGGCTTTCCAAGCATACTGTTTATTTTCTGTCAAACGTTTTATTCCATTTAAAATATTGCTAACATTTTTATATCTAAGGTGTGGAATTCCAAAGTCTCCATTTTTTTTTTGGTTTATATGAGTATTCCCTAGGGAGGTAATGTAGTTTCCCTCTCCATTGGAAATGAATTACTTTTTTTATCTATATTGTCCTGCATTAGGTCAGGTAGGACTATATTATTTATTATGTAACTTATTTTACTGTATATGTGTGTCTGAGTGACTTGTATTCTTTCAATCAGATTTAAGTTTGCCAAAGACCATATCTTTATATTATCTCAATGTTTTCAATTGCTTGATAATAATTTGCTGCTATTGCATTATTTCCAAATATGATTCCAAATGTTTTCACTTGCATTTTTATTAAATGTGGGGGTAAACCCGGGTGGTTACCCCAGCAGTTTCCGATTAATAAAATATCTGTTTTGGAATAGTTCACCAAAGAGCCTGACGCTTTTCCAAGGTTTGCATATTCTTTCTCTAAATGTTTGAAGGAGGAGTCATCTGAAATAAAATTGTTGCAGTCAACTGCATGCTGCACCATTTTTAATTCTTGGGTTAGGTTTGGTATTTTTATTCCCTTAATATTGTTATTATTATTAATTTTGTACCTAGCACTTCAATGTCTATGACATATAGCAACATTGATAGGGGGCATCCCTGTCTCACTGATCTTTCGATCTTAAAATGATTAGTTTTTTCCCCATTTACTTGTACACTTGAATATATATTTATGAATACAATTTTAGCCCATGTGCAGAACTTTTTCCCAAAACCATATTATCTAAAACATTATTGGTATATATAAATTCTAATCTGTCAAATGCTTTCTCTTGGTCGAAGAGGATCATATCACCTTTTAAACCTTTTAGGTTTGTAAAATCTATGATTGTTTGGATAGTGAAAATGTTATTACCTAATGTTTCTACCTTTTTCCCCACAGCTTTGGTTTATATTAATTATCTTTCCCATACATATTTTAATTCTATTCGCTAAGTTTTACTCAGTATTTTGTAGTCACAATTTAACAAGGAAATTGGACGCCAGGCTTTCTAATCATCATATTCTCCTTTATCTTTGTATTGTGAGGTAATTATCCCTTCTTTCACTGTCTCTGTCATTTCCTGTTTAATAAAAAATATTATTTTATACTATTTCTAATATTTGAGCTAGTTGCTGCTAGAAGTTTATATAGAAATCCGTTGTTAGACCATCTGGCCCTGGGGAATTTCCTTTCTTCAACTGCTTGATGGCTAAAGTTATTTCCTCGAAGGTTATTAAACTTCCACATTTCTCACTTTCTTCTTTACCTATTTGTTCGAAGTTCAATCCTTCGCAATAGGTATCTATCTCATCTTGTTCTATTTTTGAGATGTATATATGTTTCTGTAATATTCCTCAATTTCCCTTAAAATATTTCCTTTTTCATTATATATTACATTATTTAGCTTTAGTGATTATATATTTCTGTCCTTCCCTTTCCTTATTTCCTCTATTTTATATATCCCTCTAGCTTTTCTTTTATAAAGTTCGTCAAACTTCCTTGCTCTTATTTCTATTCCTTTCAGTTTTATCCGTTGTAACTTATCATATACTAATTTTGAATTTTGCTTCATATTTCTCTTTCGCGTTTGTGATTTCACTATTAATTATCTGTATGACCTTTTTTCCCCACTAACTTTCTTCTTTCTGCTTGCTCTATACAGTAATTTTTTGTTTTTCTTTTTAATATTTTCTTTAAAATTCTCCCAATCGTTTAAAATATCGTATATTTCTTTATCACTAACATTCTGCAGTTTTTCTGTTATGAAAGATTTATATTTGTCATCTGTCAGTACTGAGTTATTCAGTTTCCATTTCCCCGGACCCCATTTAATAGACTTCATCGTTTTAATATACAGATATACTGTTTTGAGGTCTGCTATTTTTAAATCTGTTATACCACAGTCAATAATATTCCTCCTACATTGTTCAGGTATATAATGTCTATCAAGTCTACTCCCTTTATCTAAACCATATTGGAAAGTGTGTTCTGTTCTTAAAAGGTTAACAATTCTATATGCATCTGTACGTTTGTTATTATTAATGAAATCCCTGATGGGTAGTTGTAAAAGCTTATCACTCCCTGATATTCCTAAACTACGGTCTATGTTAGAATCCACCCAGTTAAAATCCCATGCAGTAACTATATTCTCCATTGAGAATTTTTCAATGTATTCTGTTAAAGATGTCATGAACTCGATTTTCTTTTTAGATTATGTTGAGATGGTACATATACATTTATTATGTGCCATCCATGAATTTTTATATGTGACACTCTTCCTTTAAATTTTTCGTCTATATTAAAAGTTTCCCATGACCTTGATATATTGGAGATTTTTATTATCATTGCTACTCCTACGTATGTTTCATTGTTATTATTATTTTTTTTATTAAGACTGCATTAAATTTCTCTTCTAGTTCTCTCACTTGTTGTTCATCAATATTATGCGTTTCCTGTAAAAGTATTATATCATAGTTTTTAGTGTTTTCATATAAATTATTTATTTTTTTCTTTGGTTACTCCATTTAGGTTCACCGATATTATCTTTATGTTTTTTTCCCTCCATGATGTCTTTTGGGAGGTTTTTATTTATTGTTTAAGTTAATGTATATTTTAGATGTAATGTGTGTTAAATGTTTTTCATTATTCTATTTCCTTCGTATTTTCATCACGGCAATATTCGGCCGTGACGCTTAGATTGCATTCTAACTCCGCTATTTGTTCGTTTAAGTTACAGTCCTGTTCTGTTTCGGTTATTTGTTCATTTTCATGTGAGTCGGTGATTATGTTGTTTCCCTGTTCTTTTCCATTTTCATCTTCCTCTATTTGTACCCCTTTGTTAATTTTCTTCGTAGCATGGTACTGCTCTATAGTGATCATTTGTCTTGGGATCAAAGTTTTTTGTGTTTCGTTTAGTTGTGGGGTCTGTTGGTCCAGTGTTTCGTTTTCACCTCCCGATTGGGAGTTGTTGGTGCGTTTTCTTTTTTGAGAGGGTAAAGGGGTTGATGTTAGTGGGGCACTCCCTCTCTTACTTTTCCCTTCCTCTCCCTCCCCTCTTTTTCCATTTTACTTCATTGATTATCCAGTTCCGTTAGGTTAGCACTCGATTGCCCTAACGGCGGGAAATCCTTTTCAAAAGATGGCTCTTGTAAGAGGAACTACGGATTTGTCCCCGTGTATGTTTTTATTTTTGTTCTTTTTTATGTTTTTGTTTTTTCGACTCTACCTCTGTAAAGTTCTCCTGAGATTTGAAATTTTCTCATCCTAGATCTACTTGCCTTTCTTTCTGGGTGTCAGCTTGGGCCTATGAGACTTCTATATTATATATCTGTTCTAGTTCTATTTGATCTATGAGGGTCTCAAATTTTGTAGCGGCCTTCTCTGCATATGTTGGTTTTTTTCTTAGTAATTTGTGGGTTTGGGCAATCTTTGGGCAGGTGTCCCGTCTGCCCACACCTTGTACAGTTCCGGTGATTTAGGCAACGCCTGTACCAGGTCCTGAGGAGAAAACCCATGACATAGAAGAAAGCCGTGACTTTCTCCGCCTAGTCTACAGGGACAGAAAAAATTCTAACCCGGGATTTAAACATGGGGAAACCCCATATGGTAGCCTGCCTTTGTTTTAGGGCTATAACATTAAATTTCCTCTCCATTCTTTGAGTTATTTCTTCTCTTGGAACCTCTTGTAGGAGGCCTGACACATGTATGTCTTGCAGTACTACGTCTGTGGTGAATTACGTAACTAATTTTGTTCCCTCCATTTTTTTTCCTTGTTTGTTAGCTTGTTTTTTTTAAAATAAAGCTTTAGCATTTAGCATTTTGGCATGTGCGTATGTTTAGCTTTAAGCAGGTTTACTTGCAAAGCATAGCATGTATATTGAAAATGCCCCAAAATCCAAACAAACACAACGGTAAAATTTTCAAATTGCAAATACAAACGAACAAATTAATTACAAAACAAAAGTGCGTTCAAAATAAAGCAGTTAAAGCAGCTATTCAAAAATTGCTAAAAGATTTAAGCAGCGGCACAGAAAAAACAAAAAGTTTTCAATTTCAAAACACAAAAGCAAATGAATGATTTCAATACAAACAAAACTTGTTCAAGGAATACGCTTATTCCCAGAACATTTAAATACGACGTGTATAATTGCTCAACAATTTAAACAAAAGGAAACACAAAAGAAATATTTTCAAAAGCAAATGCAAAATTCACACACAATTTTAAATTCTAAAGAAAGTGCAATAATGAAATGCAAATTGATATGCAAATTGATTATCACACTCTGATGTCCTTGCGAAGGAAAAAGCAAATTGAAAATGCAAAAGCAGAACGAAAAAGTGAGTATAAACTCACAAAATACAAAATATGAAACAAACAAAAGACAAAAGGTGAGCTCTAGCTCACCGAAACAGAGCAAAATGCAAACAACGAAAAGAAAAAGAAAAGGTCTTTCCACGGCCTGTGCGCCGTATTAAGACGGTGTATAATGTGCAAAATTGTATGTTATGTCAAAGGAATACTCACAATCCGGTAGATTTACGTGCGGTTTGCTTTGTGCGTGCCATTGTCCGACAATGTTTCCGAAGAATGTGTACAATTTTCCTTCGCAAGTATGAGTTTAAGAATCTGTGTGCGATCGTGCTCTCTCTTATTATCTAATTTCTGCCGTTGCTGCGCACCTTGCAAATACTTCCATATGTTTAGAATTTTAATCGCACAATGTATTGAATGTTTATTAAAACACATTATTCAATATAATTCTGGATTATTCCTTTGTTTTTGTTTTTTTTAGTCACCTCTGGGACCTCTAGCTTTATAAGCTAACAGGCCTTTAAGGTGACCCCTTGGTTCCAAAAGATTATAAAGGGTTTTTATATCTGTATGTTTTCCCCAAAGGTCTGTTGTTGTGGGTTTATTCAAAAAATCAAATAGAATTTCGAAAAAAAAATGTATTTAAATATATTTTTGAATAGGGTTTCTTTGATGTTAATTAATTTGGATGAGGCGTTCTTGTTTAGGTTCCCGTTTACAGGTCCCCATTCGTTCTGCCCCTTGATATAAAGGAATATTTATTTTATGGTATGTACTCCCCTCCTCAGGCATTACACCTTGTGGCTGATTTCCATATCATGTATCCCCATATCAGTGAATCCTTGCCAGGGACTCTTATTGTCCAGTGTATGCTATATGTATTGGTGCTATATTTTTGTATGTGATGCTATAGTCTTGTGTTTGTGTTTGGACAGCATTTAGAGATAAAATTTTGTTTGAGTTGCTATTTATTTTATCAATAAAATGATAGAAAATTGTATCCTGGATCTTCGTGTGTCTGGATTTCCCTCTCGTCATCACTGGATTGGCTGCAGTGCATCTTTCTTTTCCTCTTCTTGCAGTGGTTTTGGTTGTCTTGTTTTCCGAAACAATTTGGTTATTAGTATTTAAGTTGCCTAAAGAGGACATGTTAAATTATTACTCCTATTTAAAAAAGTAGCAACTCCCTCCATCTCAGGAAGAGAGAAACTATTTCCTGTCTCTCTCCTCTCGATAGATTGAGTCGCTACCTTTGTTTATAGTATTTGTGTTTCCTTGTTTTCCTTGTCCTCTTTCTGCTATATATCTTAATAGAGCCTTACAATAAAATACAATCAAATTTATCATATTTTGAGAAACGGATTGAAAATGTCATCCGCGCGGACGTAATTGAAAACATCCACTCTTTCCTTTATTTTCCCTCTTGCAATTTCCAGCAGAATTGCAAATCTACGTATTTACGGTTTTATAAAGATAAAGAGAAGAGAGGAGATGAGAAAGGTTGTGTTTTGTTTATTTTGTTGTGTGTGTGTCGGGAAAAGTTCTCGTTTGTAGGTATATTCTTGTTGCCCCAGGTGTGTATTTGTTGTGTCCGTGCTTGTATCATGCATCCGGTTTTCTTAGGGTCCTCTGCAGGCCTGTCTATCTCGCGTGAGCCACGTAGCATAGCCCTGCAGTATCCATGCCCTATACTTCCCGGTGTGCATGATTCCCTGTTTCCATGTTTCATCACAAGTTTCCTACTGTTTAATTCATACAATATTAATGAGTTATTATTTTCCCATTTTTTGTAATTATTTGAGTTTATTCAGAAATTTACTAAAGCATTACAGTTCTCTTGTATTTATTAGATTTGTTACTTAAATTTCCTGAAATTTTCCTCCCTGAAAAACTGTTCTGTTGTCTGGTGTGGTGGTTATGAGCTCTACCCTCCTCCGTTCTGCATTTGGAAAGTTGAAGGATTCCATATTGAACTATACCTTTACATTTATTGTGTGTGTGCTATGCTATATAATATTTATTCCGTAGATATAGTTCAAACTTTTGATAGGCGAATTTCCAACATGTGGGCGAATGGGCTTCCGGTTCCCATCGCCCCAGTGGTCGTATTCGGGCCTCTAAAGAAATCATAACTATATTGTTTTGGTTTCTTATGTCTAAAAAATTGGTTCTTTCTTCATAAATCCTTTCTTTTTAATGTCTGAACATATGTCTTTTACTCTTATTGTTAGTATTTTTAATTATTCACTATGGAGAAATATGTTTCTATTAGATACAAGGTTGACAAGGTTCACCTTTCCAACATGTGAGTGATTGAGCTCCAACTCACCTTTACGGCGCACCTCACCCTACATGTTGCTCTCCTTGTCAAAGTTGTATCTATTAAGGTAACTATTATTGTATATAAGTATATATTAGTTAAAATTTTTCGTATCTCTTCTATGTTCTACGGAAGTTACTTTGCCGCACCGCTCCATTATATGTGTTATGTATTTTATTATTTTCCCTACTATATCTTTATTAGTTATTATATCTAGACAAAGTAATTGGTTGTCCGGATATATATATATATATATATATATATATATATATATATATATATATATATATATATATATATATATATATATATATATATGTATATATACATAGTTTTTATTATATGTATTACCTTATTTCTTTCGATTTCTGTTTGTTGATATTTTAGTATCACGTTTTTGTTTTATTGAAAAAGCCTATTTTGCACAGGGGGCATTTAGTTAAAACCTTTATAATGTGCCTCCGGAGGGCCACCTCCCCAGTAAATTATACATTATGAAGGTATTTGCATTCATTACTTTGTTTCTGGGTCGATTTTATATCCGTCCAGTTTTTCCATACTGTTTTCCACTGTACCGTATAATTCATAATCTCTACTTTTATTCCTATCTTTTGTCTATCTCTTTTTTAATTATTATTATTATTATTATTATTATTATATATATATATATATATATATATATATATATATATATATATATATATATATATATATATATATATATATTATTAACGTTTTTTTCCCATGTTTGTTTTGTCTTCCTATATTTAACTATTAATTCCTTTATGTATCTTGTTTTTCTTGGTTGCTCTATCATCTTGGTCAGTTTATTATTTCTGTATATTTCAGTAAAATGATTCAACACATAACCATCCGAATATATATATATATATATATATATATATATATGTATATATATATATATATATATATATATATATATATATATATATATATATGTATGTATATGGCATTCCATGATTATTATGTATTTTCTATCAGCCGTTTTATCCTTTTTAACATGTTACAGACTTTTTTGTATCTTAGGTGTGGGATGCCTAGGCCACCTTCATTTTGGGGTTTGTATAAATATTCCCTGGGGAGGTAATGTAGTTTCCCTCTCCATAGAAAGTGTATTATTTCTTTGTCAAAATTTTCTAACAATGGTTCAGGTAAGTCTACATTATTTATTATGTAATTTATTTTACTGTATATATACCTCTGAGCGACTTGTATTCTTTCAATCAGGTTTAAATTTGACAAAGACCATATATTTATATTATTTCTAATGTTTTCCATAACTTGTTTATAGTTTCCTTCTATTGAGTTAATTCCGAATATTACTCCTAATGTTTTCACTTTGGTTTTTATTAAGAGTGGTGATTGGCGTGGGTGGTTACCCCACCAGTTTCCAATTAAAAGAATCTCTGTTTTTTGCGTGGTTCACGGGAGAGCCTGACGCCTTTCCAAAATGATTATTCCTTGAGTTGGCGAACGCGACCTTTTCCGATTGGTCAATGCCAGGCTGAGACCCTAGACATTTTGTTATCATCAGTAATGAGATCAGTGCTTGGGGCAGTACACCCGGCTAGTTCCATGTGTGCGAAGACTAATCACACTAATGTACATAGTGAATGAATGAGTGGTTTAAAACCCGTCCATTTGCGCCGCGAGCATTTATTGTAGTTTGTCAATTGCAGGATGTTGGTAGATACTCAATTAACAGAATAAAAAGATAAATTAACCATTAAAGAGAATTCTGACTCACCACCACTTTTTAAGTACTTAACTGTTATGATAGGTGACTGGCGGTAATTTTCACCGCCCCACCGGATTAGTGACTACTGAGGTTTACTGATCCGTCGGCAAAATCACTAACCGTGGGATAGTGGATTAGCGTTAATTTCGAGCCCTGTAATATATATATATATATATATATATATATATATATATATATATATATATATATATATATATATATATATATATATATATATATTACAAATACGTTGTTTAAATGACGTAATTAAGCTATTTGCATTATCATAAAAATCTCGTATGTATAACACGATCAGAAAGATACACGAGTCTTTAATGAAAACTGAATGAGTGAAATCACAATATATAGACAAACAGTCATACATACAATTAGATATTTTTAATTGATATATATGTATAAGATATACAAATTCTTTTATTGAAATTCTACACACACACACACACACACACACACACACACACACTTGCTTTATTATTAAGCCCTTATGGATACAAAGTATCCAGAAACTTATTTCAATCCGTCTGTTCATCTCTCCGTGCACAATATCG
This sequence comes from Margaritifera margaritifera, assembly GCA_029931535.1. Lineage (NCBI taxonomy): Eukaryota > Metazoa > Mollusca > Bivalvia > Unionida > Margaritiferidae > Margaritifera > Margaritifera margaritifera. The sequence goes on along the minus strand of JAQPZY010001369.1, from coordinate 2,016,371 downwards.
ATCGGCATGAATACAAAATCACGTAAAGAATGATTATTTGTATGAACATGTATTGAAATACTAGATGAGAACTGAGGATCCATATTTTTGTAATATTTTTTTTAATGAAAACGGCGATCATTCATTCTTTTAGAAACTTGTTGATGTTGTATGAGAATGTCTGTTTCGTGCCAGTAGTAATAATATTCATTATAAAATTAATATAAAGGCTGCTACTATTTCAAATCTAATGATTTTTAGCTTGATTTTTGTGTAGTATGGATACTGTTTGATCTCCGGGTATATTGAACTGAATCTAGATTGAATATTTACTGAATACAGATTTACAAACAATTGACCATATGTAGTATGAGCATACTGGTAGTTTTTTCATCTTATTGTTTATCATTTTAAAACTCATATTCTGTAGATTTCTCCTGTCGTTCAAACATGTAAATAGGTTCTGTTTTTCCTCGGCTTTTATGTTACCTGTTCGTGTTGTTGCTTCTTCCGTCGAAGAAGACTTCAACTAGCTAGGAAAGTTGGTTCGGAAACTGTTTTGTAACTGCACCGTGCATATAGCTCAATAAGTCTGCAGATCGGGGTCCACTTTGCTCGCTTCGAATTATGAATAGAGCGAATAGCTTATGTTCTAATCTGACGGAATATATGTGACGACATATCTGGGTATTTGCTGTTCGCGGATTTTGCATGGGCGTAATACACCAGTGTTTTGGTAAATTTTACATGAAATCACAATGCTATTTTGGAACAGATACATACCACATACTCCTTTAATCTTACATGGATGATCTTGGGTACGTATTTTTATATCGCACTCCCAGACGGTAACTATTTAGATATTTTCGGCGTCATTTTTCTTGAATGCACCGAATAGAATTTATATGTATTCCTAGTTGTTATAGATTCCATTCACACCGTATATCTAAAAAAAGTTAAAAAGCATAATTAAGGCGGTATGTATCCGTACGCAACAGCAACCTCGTCATTTACGCTATTTCGTTACAAATATATTACTAAATATATTACTTTTAGCATTCTAATACAGTAATATGATATCGTTAATCACAGATGGTAGGAAAATACAATGTCACATGGGCTGTTTGTATTTAATTAAATTTAAGTATAATTCACGAACGTAACCTTCTGCCTGTGTATTTGTGTGTGTGTGTGTGTGTGTGTGTGTTGAGAGAGAGAGAGAGAGAGAGAGAGAGAGAGAGAGAGAGAGAGAGAAAGGGGAGACCTTGATTAAGTTAATGAAAAAGAACTTTTCTTGGTTTTCAGTCAAATAATTTTATTGATGTACTGTGTAAGAATACAGCTATAACTATGATTCAAGTAGGAGTTGCCATTTCTTTCGGTTGAGTCCCA